>OX393553.1:21423199-22000746 GCA_947650365.1 Chamaelirium japonicum | reverse complement strand
TCGTGCGAATGAATTAGAATGGATCGTACGAATGAATTAGAATGAATCATACGAATGAATTAGAATGGATCGTGCGAATGAATTTGAATGGATCGTACGAATGAATTAGAATGGATCGTGCGAATGAATTTGAATGGATCTTACGAATGAATTAGAATGGATCGTGCGAATGAATTTGAATGGATCGTACGAATGAATTAGAATGGATCGGATGAATGAATTAGAATGGATCGTGCGAATGAATTAGAATAGATCGTGCGAATGAATTAGAATGGATCATACAAATGAATTAGAAAGGTTACATTCGTGAGAATGAATTAGAATGGATCATACGAATGAATTAGAATGGATGATGCGAATGAATTTGAATGGATCGTACGAATAAATAAGAATGGATCGTACGAATGAATTAGAATGGATCGTACGAATGAATTAGAAAGGTTACATTTATGAGAATGAATTTGAATGGATCGTACGAATGAATTAGAATGGATCGAACGAATGAATTAGAATGGATACATTCGAGCGAATGAATTAGAATGGATCGTATTAATGAATTAGAATGGATCGTACGAATGAATTAGAATGGATCGTGCAAATGAATTAGAATGGATCGTACGAACGAATTAGAATGGATTGTACGAACGAATTAGAATGGATCATATGAACGAATTAGAATGGATCGTACGAATGAATTAGAATGGATTAGAATGGATCGTACGAATGGATTACAATGGATCGTACGAATGCATTAGAATGGATACATTCGTGCGAATGAATTAGAAAGGATCGTTCGAATGAATTAGAATAGATCATGTGAATGAATTAGAATGGATCGTGCGAATGAATTAGAATGGATCGTACAAATGAATTAGAATGGATCGTACGAATGAATTAGAATGGATCGTGCAAATGAATAAGAATGGATACATTCGTGCGAATGAATTAGAATAGATCGTAGGAATGAATTAGAATGGATCGTACGAATGAATTAGAACGGTTACATTCGTGCGAATGAATTAGAATGAATCGTACGAATGGATTAGAATGGATCGTTCGAATGGATTAGAATGGATCGTACGAATGAATTAGAATGGATCGTACAAATGAATTAGAAAGGTTACATTTATGAGAATGAATTAGAATGGATCGTGCAAATGAATTAGAATGGATCGTATGAATGAATAAGAATGGATCGTACGAATGAATTAGAATGGATACATTTGTGCGAATGAATTAGAATGGATACATTCGTGCGAATGAATTAGAATGGATCGTACGAATGAATTAGAATGGATCATGCGAATGAATTTGAATGGATCGTACGAATGAATTAGAATGGATCGAACGAATGAATTAGAATGGATCGTGCGAATCAATTTGAATGGATACATTCGTGCGAATGAATTAGAATGGATCGTACAATGGAATTAGAACGGATCGTACGAATGAATTAGAATGGATCGTGCGAATGATTTAGAATGGATTAGAATGGATCGTACGAATGGATTACAATGGATCGTATGAATGCATTAGAATGGATACATTCGTGCGAATGAATTAGAATGGATCGTTCGAATGAATTAGAATGGATCATGCGAATGAATTAGAATGGATCGTACGAATGGATTAGAATGGATCGTACGAATGGATTAGAATGGATCGTACGAATAAATTAGAATGGATCGTGCGAATGAATTAGAATGGATCGTACGAATGAATTAGAATGGATCATATGAATGTATCCATTTTAATCCATTCGTACGATCTATTCTAATTCATTCCTACGATCTATTCTAATTCATTCGCACGAATGTATCGAATGAATTAGAATGGATCGTACGAATGAATTAAAATGGATCGAACAAATGAATTAGAATGGATCGAGCGAATGAATTAGAATGGATACATAAAAATGAATTAGAAAGGTTACATTCATGCGAATGAATTAGAATGAATCGTACGAATGAATTAGAATGGATCGTGCGAATGAATTAGAATGAATCGTACGAATGCATTAGAATGGATCATAGGAATGAATTAGAATGGATCGTGCAAATGAATTAGAATGGATACATTCGTGCGAATGAATTAGAATGGATCGTACTAAGGAATTAGAATGAATCGAACGAATGAATTAGAATGGATCGTACGAATGAATTAGAATGGATCATGCGAATGAATTTGAATGGATCTTATGAATAAATTAGAATGGATCATACGAATGATTTAGAATGGATCGTACGAATGCATTAGAATGGATCGTGCGAATAAATTAGAATGGATACATTCGTACAAATGAATTAGAATGGATCATGAGAATGAATTAGAATGGATCGAACGAATGAATTATAATGGATCATATGAATGACTTAGAATGGTTACATTCGTGCGAATGAATTAGAATGGATCGTACGAATGGATTAGAATAGATCATACGAATTGATTAGAACGCATTGTACAAATGAATTAGAATAGATACATTTGTGCAAATGAATTAGATTGCATCGTGCGAATGAATTAGAATAGATCGTACGAATGAATTAGAATGGATCGTGCGAATGAATTAGAATGGATCGTACGAATGAATTAGAATGGATCGTGCGAATGAATTAGAATGGATCGTACGAGTGAATTAGAATGGATCCACCGAATGAGTTAGAATGGATCATACAGATGAATTAGAATGGATCGTACGAAGGAATTAGAATGGATCGTACGAATGGATTAGAATGCATTGTACGAATGAATTAGAATAGATACATTTGTGCGAATGAATTAGAATGGATTGTATGAATGAATAAGAATGGATCGTACGAATGAATTAGAATGGTTACATTCGTGCGAATAAATTAGAAAGGATCGTATGAATGATTTAGAATGGATATATTCGTGCGAATGAAATAGAATGGATCGTACGAATGAATTAGACTGGATCATACGAATAAATTAGAATGGATACATTCGTGCGAATGATTTAGAATGGATCGTACGAATGAATTAGAATGGATCGAACGAATGAATTAGAATGGATCATGCAAATGAATTAGAATGGATACATTCGTGCGAATGAATCTGAATGGATTGTATGAATGAATTACAATGGATCGTAGGAATGAATTAGAATGGATCGTACGAATGAATTAGAATAGCTCATACAAATGAATTAGAATAAATCGTACGAATGAATTAGAATGGTTACATTTGTGCGAATGAATTAGAATGGATTGTGCGAATGAATTAGAATGGATCGTATGAATGAATAAGAATGGATCGTACGAATGAATTAGAATGGATCGTGCGAATGAATTAGAAATAATCGTACGAATGAATTAGAATGGATCGTGCGAATGAATTAGAATGGATCGTGCGAATGAATTAGATTGGATACATTCATACAAATGAATTAGAATGGATCGTGCGAATGAATTAGAATGGATCGTATGAATGAATTAGAATGGATCGTACAAATGAATTGGAATGGATACATTCGAGCGAATGAATTAGAATGGATCGTACGAATGAATTAGAATGGATCATAGGAATGAATTAGAATGGATCGTACAAATGAATTAGAATGGATACATTCGTGTGAATGAATTAGAATGGATCGTGCGAATGAATTAGAATGGATCGTACGAATGAATAAGAATGGATACATTCGAGCGAATGAATTAGAATAGATCGTAGGAATGAATTAGAATGGATCATACGAATGAATTAGAATGGATCGTGCGAATGAATAAGAATAAATTGTACGAATGAATTAGAATGGATACATTCGTGCGAATGAATTAGAATGGATCGGACGAATGAATTAGAATGGGTCGTACGATTCATTCTAATTCATTCGTACGATCCATTCTAATGCATTCGTACGATTCATTCTAATTCATTCGCACGATCCATTCTAATTCATTCGTACGATCCATTCTTATTCATTCACACGATCCATTCTAATTCATTCGCACAATCCATTCTAATTCATTCGTACGATCGATTCTAATTCATTCGGTTGATCAATTCTAACTCATTCGGTGGATCCATTCTAATTCATTCGTACGATCCATTCTAATTCATTCGCACGATCCATTCTAATTCATTCGCACGGTCCATTCTAATTTATTCGTATGATCCATTCTAATTCATTCGTACGATCTATTCTAATTCATTCGCACGAATGTAACCATTCTAATTCATTCGTACGATTTATTCTAATTCATTTGTATGAGCTATTCTAATTCATTCATACGATCCATTCTAATTCATTCGTACGATCCATTGTAATTCATTCATACAATCCATTCAGATTCATTCGCACAAATGTATCCTTTCAAATTTATTCGTACGATCCATTCTAATTAATTCGCACGATCCATTCTAATTCAGTCGTTTGAATGTATCCATTTTAATTCATTCGTACGATCCATTATAATTCATTCGTACGATCTAATTCATTCGTACGATTCATTCTAATTCATTCGTACGATCGATTCTAATTCATTCGCACGATCCATTCTAATTCATTCGTACGATCCATTCTAATTCATTCGCACAATCCATTCTAATTCATTCGCTCAAATGTATCCATTCTAATTCATTCGTACGATCCATTCTAATTCATTCGCACGATCCATTCTAATTCATTCGCACGAATGTATCCATTCTAATTCATTTGCACGATCCATTCTAATTCATTCCTATGATCCATTCTAATTCATTCGTACGATCCATTCTAATTCATTCGCTCGAATGTATCCATTCTAATTCATTCGTACGATCCATTCTAATTCGTTCATACGATCCATTCTAATTCATTCGCACGATCCATTCTAATTCATTTGTACGAATGTATCCATTCTAATTCATTCGCACGATCCATTCTAATTCATTCGCACGATCCATTCCAATTCATTCGTACGATTCATTCTAATTCATTCGCACGATCCATTCTAATTCATTCAGACGATCCATTCTTATTCATTCATACGATCCATTCTAATTCATTCGCACAATCCATTCTAATTCATTCGTACGATCCATTCTAATTCATTCGTACGATCCATTCTAACTCATTCGGTGGTTCCATTCTAATTCATTCATACGATCCATTCTAATTCATTCGTACGATCCATTCTAATTCATTCTAATTCATTCGTACGATCTATTCTAATTCATTCGTATGATCTATTCTAATTCATTCGTATGATCTATTCTAATTCGTTCGTACGATTCATTCTAAATCATTCGTATGAGCTATTCTAATTCATTCGTACGATCCATTCTAATTCATTCGTACGATCCATTGTAATTCATTTATACAATCCATTCAGATTCATTCGCACGAATGTATCCATTCTAATTCATTTGCACAATCCATTCTAATTCATTCGTTCGATCTATTCTAATTCATTCGTACGATCCATTCTAATTCATTCGCACGAATGTATCCATTCTAATTTATTCGTACGATCCAGTTTAATTCATTCGTATGATCCATTCTAATTCATTCGCACGAATTTATCCATTCTAATTCATTCGTACGATCCTTTCTAATTCATTCGCACGAATGTAACCATTCTAATTCATTCAAACGATCCATTCTAATTCTTTCCTACGATCCATTCTAATTCATTCGCACGAATGTATCTATTCTAATTCATTTGCACGATCCATTCTAATTCATTCCTACGATCCATTCTAATTTAGTCGTACAATCCGTTCTAGTTCATTCCTATGATCGATTCTAATTCATTCGCACGAATGTAACCATTCTAATTCATTCATACAATCCATTCTAATTCATTCCTATGATCCAATCTAATTCATTCGCACGAATGTATCCATTCTAATTCATTTGCACGATCCATTCTAATTCATTCTTATGATCCATTCTAATTCATTCGTACGATCCATTCTAATTCATTCGCACGAATGTAACCATTCTAATTCATTCATATGATCCATTCTAATTCATTCGTACGATCCATTCTAATTCATTCGCACGATCCATTCTAATGCATTCGTACGATTCATTCTAATTCATTCGCACGATTCATTCTAATTTATTCGTACGATCTATTCTAATTCATTTGTACGATCAATTCTAATTCATTCGCACGATCCATTCTAATTCATTCGCACGATCCATTCTAATTCATTCCTACGATCCATTCTAATTCATTCGCATGAATGTATCTATTCTAATTCATTCATACGATCCATTCTAATTCATTCGTACATTCCATTCAAATTCATTCGTACGATGCAATCTAGTTCATTCGCATAAATATAACCTTTCTAATTCATTTGTATGATCTATTCTAATTCATTCGTACGAACCATTCAAATCCATTCGTACGATCAATTCTAATTCATTCATATGATCCATTCTAATTCATTCGTACGAATGTATCCATTCTAATGCATCCGTATGATCCATTCTAATTCATTCTCACGAATGTAACCTTTCTAATTCATTTGTATGATCCATTCTAATTCATTCGTACGATCCATTCTAATCCATTCGTACGATCCATTCTAATCCATTCGTACGATCCATTCTAATCCATTCGTACGTACGATCCATTCTAATCCATTCGTACGATCCATTCAAATTCATTCGTACGATCCATTCTAATTCATTCTCACAAATGTAACCTTTCTAATTCATTCGTACGATCCATTCTAATTCGTTCATATGATCCATTCTAATTCGTTCGTATGATCCATTCTAATTCGTTCGTACGATCCATTCTAATTCGTTCGTACGATCCATTCTAATTCGTTGGCACGATCCATTCTAATTCATTCGCACGATCCATTCTAATTCGTTGGCACGATCCATTCTAATTCGTTCGTACGATCCATTCTAATTCGTTCGTACGATCCATTCTAATTCGTTCGTACGATCCATTCTAAATCATTCGTACGATCCATTCTAATTCATTCGCACGATCCATTCAAATTCATTCGTACGATCCATTCTAATTAATTCCTACGATCTATTCTAATTCATTCGCTCGACACAATCCATTCGTACGATCCATTCTAATCTATTCGTACGATCCATCCTAATTCAATCATACGATCCATTCTAATTCATTCTCACAAATGTAACCTTTCTAATTCATTTGTACGATCCATTCTAATTCATTTGTACGATCCATTCTAATTCATTCGTACGATCCATTCTAATTCATTCGCACAATCCGTTCTAATTCAATCGCTCGAATGTATCCATTCTAATTCATTCGTGCGATCCATTCTAATGCATTCGTACGATCCATTCTAATTCATTCGTACGATCCATTCTAATTCATTCGTATGATCTATTCTAATTCATTCGCACGAATGTAACCATTCTAATCCATTCGTATGATCCATTGTTATTCATTCCTACGAATGTATCCATTCTAGTTCATTCGTACGCTCCATTCTAATTCATTCGTACGCTCCATTCTTATTCATCACACAAATGTATCCATTATAATTCATTCGCACAATCCATTCTAATTCATTCGTACGATTCATTCTAATTCATTCGCACGATCCATTCTAATTCATTCGTATGATCCATTCAAATTCATTCGAACGATCCATTCTAATTCATTCGCACGATCCATTCTAATTTATTCGTACGATCCATTCTAATTCATTCGTACGATCTATTCTAATTCATTCGCTCGAATGTATCCATTCTAATTTATTTGTACGAATGAATTAGAATGGTTACATTCGTGCGAATGAATTAGAATGGATCATGGGAATAAATTAGAATGGATCGTGCGAATGAATTAGAATGGATCGTACGAATGAATTAGAATGGATCGTAGGAATGAATTAGAATGGATCGAACGAATGAATTAGAATGGATCGTACGAATGAATTAGAATGGATTGTGCGAATGAATTAGAATGGATCGTATGAATAAATTAGAATGGATCATACGAATGAATTAGAATGGATCGTGCTAATGAATTAGAATGAATCGTACGAATGCATTAGAATGGATCGTACGAATGAATTAGAATAAATCGTACGATCCATTCTAATTCATTCGCACGATCCATTCTAATTCATTCGTATGATCCATTCAAATTCATTCCTACGATCTATTCTAATTCATTCGCTCGAATGTATCCATTCTAATTCATTCGTTCGATCCATTCTAATTCATTCGTACGATCCATTCAAATTTATTCGTACGATCCATTCTAATTCTTTCGTACGATCCATTCTAATTCATTCGTACGATCCATTCTTATTCATTCGCACAAATGTATCTATTCTAATTCATTAGTACAATACGTTCTAATCCATTCGTACGATCCATTCTAATCCATTCGTACGATCCATTCTAATTCATTCGCACGAATGTAACCATTCTAATTCATTCGTACGATCCATTCTAATCCATTCGTACGATCCATTCTAATCCAATCGCACGAATGTATCCAATCTAATTCATTTGCACGATCCATTCTAATTCATTCCTATGATCCATTCTAATTCATTCGTACGATCCATAATAATTCATTCGCTCGAATCTATCCATTCTAATTCATTCGTACGATCCATTCTAATTCGTTCGTACGATCCATTCTAATTCATTCGTACGATCCATTCTAATTCATTCCTATGATACATTCGTGCGAATGAATTAGAATGGATCGTATGAATGAATTAGAATGGATCATAGGAATGAATTAGAATGGATCGTGCGAATGAATTAGAATGGATCGTACGAATGAATTAGAATGGATTGTACGAATGAATTAGAATGGATCGTATGAATGAATTAGAATGGTTACATTCGTGCGAATGAATTAGAATGGATCGTACGAATGGTTTAGAATGGATCGTACGAATGGATTAGAATGGATCGTACGAATGAATTAGAATGGATACATTCGAGCGAATGAATTAGAATGGATCGTACGAATGAATTAGAATGGATCGTACGAATGGATTAGAATGGATTGTACGAATGGATTAGAATGTATCGTACGAATGAATTAGAATGGATCATATAAATGAATTAGAAAGGTTACATTCGTGAGAATGAATAAGAATGGATCGTATGAACGAATTAGAATGGATCGTACGAATGAATTAGAATGGATACATTCGTGCGAATGAATTAGAATGGATTGGACGAATGAATTAGAATTGATCGTGCGAAAGAATTAGAATGGATCATACGATTGAATTTGAATGGATCGTACGAATAAATTTCTAATTCAGTCGTATGAATGTATCCATTTTAATTCATTCGTACGATCCATTATAATGTGTACGATCCATTCTAATCCATTCGTACGATCCATTCTAATCCATTCGTATGATCCATTCTAATTCATTCGTACGATCCATTCTAATTCATTCGTACAAATGTATCCATTCTAATTCATTCGTACGATCCATTCTAATTAATTCCTACGATCCTTTGTAATTCATTCGCACGAATGTATCCATTCTAATTCATTTGCATGATCCATTCTAATTCATTCCTATGATCCATTCTAATTCATTCGTACGATCCATTCTAATTCATTCGCTCGATCCATTCTAATTCATTTGTACGATCCATTCTAATTCATTCGTACGATTCATTCTAACTCATTCCTACTATCTAATTCATTCATATGATCCATTCTAATCCATTCGTACGATCCATTCTAATTCATTCGTACGAATGTATCCGTTCTAATCCATTCGTACGATCCATTCTAATCCATTCGTACGATCCATTCAAATTCATTCGAACGAATGTAACCATTCTAATTCATTCATATGCTCCATTCTAATCCATTCGTACGATCCATTCTAATTCATTCCTACGATCCATTCTAATTCATTCACACGAATGTATCAATTCTAATTCATTTGCACGATCCATTCTAATTCATTCCAATGATCCATTCTAATTCATTCGTACGAATGTATCCATTATAATTCATTCGTACAATCCATTCTAATTCATTCGCACGATCCATTTTAATTCATTCCTACGATCCATTCTAATTCATTCGTATGATCTATTCTAATTCATTCGCACGAATGTTTCCATTCTAATTCATTTGCATGATCCATTCTAATTCATTCCTATGATCCATTCTAATTCATTCATACGATCCATTCTAATTCATTCGCTCGAATGTATCCAATCTAATTCATTCGTATGATCCATTCTAATTCGTTCATACGATCCATTCTAATTCGTTCGTACGATCCATTCAAATTCGTTCGTACGATTCATTCTAATTCATTCGTACGATCCATTCTAATGCATTCGTACGATTCATTCTAATTCAGTAGTACGATTTATTCTAATCCATTCGTACGATCCATTCTAATCCATTCGTACGATCCATTCTAATTCATTCGTATGATCCATTCTAACTCATTCGGTGGATCCATTCTAATGCATTCGTACGATTCATTCTAATTCATTCGCACGATCCATTCTAATTCATTTGCACAATCCATTCTAATTCATTCCTATGATCCATTCTAATTCGTTCGTACGATGAATTCTAATTCATTCGCTCGAATGTATCCATTCTAATTCATTCGTACGATCCATCATTATTCATTCGTACGATCAATTCTAATTCATTCTCACGAATGTAACCTTTCTAATTCTTTTGTACGATCCATTCTAATTAGAAAGGTTACATTCGAGCGAATGAATTAGAATAGATCGTAGGAATGAATTAGAATGGATCATACGAATGAATTAGAATGGATCGTGCGAATGAATTGGAATGAATCGTACGAATGCATTAGAATGGATCGTACGAATGAATTAGAATGAATCGTACGAACGAATTAGAATGGATCGTACGAACGAATTAGAATGTATCGTACGAATGAATTAGAATGGATACATTCGAGCGAATGAATTAGAATGGATCGTACGAATGAATTAGAATGGATCATAGGAATGAATTAGAATGGATCGTGCAAATGAATTAGAATAGATACATTCGTGCGAATGAATTAGAATAGATCATACGAATGAATTAGAATGGATTGTGCGAATGAATTAGAATGGATACATTCGTGCGAATGAATTAGAATGGAATGTAAGAATGGATCGTACTAATGAATTAGAATGGATCCATTCATACAAATGAATTAGAATGGATCGTACGAATGAATTAAAATGGATCGTACGAATGGATTAGAACGCATTGTACGAATGAATTAGAATAGATCGTACGAATGGATTAGAATGGATCGAACGAATGAATTAGAATGGATCGTACGAATGAATTAGAATGGATACATTCCAGCGAATGAATTAGAATGGATCGTACGAATTAATTAGAATGGATCATAGGAATGAATTAGAATGGATCGTGCAAATGAATTAGAATGGATACATTCGTGCGAATGAATTATAATGTATCGTAGGAATGAATTAGAATGGATCGTACGAATGAATTAGAATGGTTACATTCGCGCGAATGAATTAGAATGGATCGTACGAATGGATTAGAATGGATCGTACGAATGAATTAGAATGGATCGTACAAATGAATTAGAACGGTTACATTTGTGAGAATGAATTGGAATGGATCGTACGAATGAATTAGAATGGATCGTACGAATGGATTAGAATGGATCGTACGAATGAATTAGAATGGATCGTACGAATACATTGGAATGGATACATTCGTGCGAATGAATTAGAATGGATCGTACAAATGAATTAAAATGGATCGTGCGAATGAATTAGAATGGATCGTCCGAATGAATTAGAATGGATCGTGCGAATGAATTAGAATGGATCGTACGAATGAATTAGAATGGATACATTTGTGCGAATGAATTAGAATGGATCGTACGAATGAATTAGAATGGATCGTACAAATGAATTAGAAAGGTTACATTTGTGAGAATGAATTAGAATGGATCGTGTGAATGAATTAGAATGGATCGTACGAATGGATTAGAATGGATCGTACGAATGGATTAGAATGGATCGCACGAATGAATTAGAATGGATCATACAAATGAATTAGAAAGGTTACATTCGTGAGAATGAATTAGAATTGATCGTACGAATGAATTAGAATGGATCATGCGAATGAATTTGAACGGATCGTACGAATGAATTAGAATGGATCGTACGAATGAATTAGAATGGATACATTCGAGCGAATGAATTAGAATAGATCGTAGGAATGAATTAGAATGGATCATACGAATGAATTAGAATGGATCGTGTGAATGAATTAGAATGGATTGTACGAATGAATTAGAATAGATACATTCATGCAAATGAATTAGAAAGGATCGTACGAATGAATTTGAATGGATCATACAAATGAATTAGAATGGATCGTACGAATGGATTAGAATGGATCGTACGAATGGATTAGAACGCATTGTACGAATGAATTAGAATAGATACATTTGTGCGAATGAATTAGATTGCATCGTACGAATGAATTTGTATGGATCGGACGAATGAATTAGAATGGATCATACGAATGAATTAGAATGGCTCATAGGAATGAATTAGAATGGATCATGCAAATGAATTAGAATGGATACATTCGTGCGAATGAATTAGAATGGATCGTGCGAATGAATTAGAATGGATCGTACGAATGAATTAGAATGGATACATTCATGCAAATGAATTAGAATGGATCGTACGAATGAATTAGAATGGATCATACGAATGAATTAGAATGGATCGTACGAATGGATTAGAATGGATCGTACGAATGGATTAGAACGCATTGTACGAATGAATTAGAATAAATACATTTGTGCGAATGAATTAGATTGCATCGTACGAATGAATTTGAATGGATCGTACGATGCAATCTAATTCATTCGCACGATCCATTCTAATTCATTCGTACGATCCAATCTAATTCATTCGTATGATCCATTCTAATTCATTCGTATGATCCATTCTAATTCATTCGCTCGAATGTAACCATTCTAATTCATTCGTATGATTCATTCTAATTCATTCGTACGATCCATTCTTATGCATTCGTACGATTCATTCTAATTCATTCGTACAATCCATTCTAATTCAATCGTATGAATGTATCATACGAATGAATTAGAATGGATCATAGGAATGAATTAGAATGGATCATGCAAATGAATTAGAATGGATATATTCGTGTGAATGAATTAGAATGGATCGTAGGAATGAATTAGAATGGATCGTACGAATGAAATAGAATGGTTACATTCGTGCGAATGAATCAGAATGGATCGTGCAAATGGATTATAATGGATCGTACGAATGGATTAGAATGGATCGTAGGAATGAATTAGAATGGATCGTACGAATGGATTAGAATGGATCGTACGAATGAATTAGAATGGATCGTACAAATGAATTAGAAAGGTTACATTTGTGAGAATGAATTAGAATGGATCGTACGAATGGATTAGAATGGATCGTACGAATGGATTAGAATGTATCGTATGAATGAATTAGAATCGATACATTCGTGCGAATGAATTAGAATGGATTGTATGAATGAATTAGAATGGATCGTACGAATGAATTAGAATGGTTACATTCGTGCGAATGAACTAGAATGGATCGTACGAATGAATTTGAATGGATACATTCGAGCGAATGAATTAGAATAGATCGTACGAATGAATTAGAATGGATCATACAAATGAATTAGAAAGGTTACATTTGTGAGAATGAGTTAGAATGGATCGTATGAATGAATTAGAATGGATTGCATGAATGAATTAGAATGGATCATACGTATGAATTGAAATGGATCGTACGAATGAATTAGAATGGATACATTCATGCAAATGAATTAGAATGGATCGTACAAATGAATTAGAATAGATCATATGGACGAATTAGAATGGATCGTGCGAATGAATTAGAATGGATCGTACGAATGAATTAGAATGGATCATACAAATGAATTAGAATGGATACATTCGTGCGAATGAATTAGAATGGATCGTAGGAATGAATTAGAATGGATCGTACGAATGAATTAGAGTGGTTACATTCGTGCGAATGAATTAGAATGGATCGTACGAATGGATTAGAATGGATCGTACGAATGGATTAGAATGGATCGTACGAATGAATTAGAATGGATTGTGCGAATGAATTAGAATGGATACATTCGTGCGAATGAATTAGAATGGAATGTAAGAATGAATTAGAATGGATCGTTCTAATGAATTAGAATGGATCCATTCGTACAAATGAATTAGAATGGATCGTACAAATGAATTAGAATGGATCGTACGAATGGATTAGAACGCATTGTACGAATGAATTAGAATGGATCGTACGAATGGATTAGAATGGATCGTACGAATGAATTAGAATGGATCGTATGAATGAATTAGAATAGCTCATACGAATGAATGAATCGAATGAATGAATTAGAATGGATACATTCAAATATATCCATTCTAATTAATTCGTATAATCCATTCAAATTCATTCGTACGATGCAGTCTAATTCATTCGCACAAATGTATCTATTCTAATTCATTCCTACAATGCGTTGTAATCCATTCGTACGATCCATTCTAATCCATTCGTACGATCCATTCTAATTCATTCGCACGAATGTATCCATTCAAATTCATTCGTACGATCCATTCTAATTCATTCGTACAATCTATTCTAATTCATTCGTATGATCAATTCTAATTCATTAGCACGATCCATTCTAATTCATTCGTACGATCCATTCTAATTCATTCGCACGAATGTATCCATTCAAACGAATGAATTAGAATGGATACATTCGAGCGAATGAATTAGAATAGATCGTACGAATGAATTAGAATGGATACCTTTGTGCATATGAATTAGAATGGATCGTACGAATGGATTAGAATTGATCGTACGAATGGATTAGAATGGATCGTACGAATGAATTAGAATGGATTATGTGAATGAATTAGAATGGATACATTCGTGCGAATGAATTAGAATGGAATTTAAGAATGAATTAGAATGGATCGTACTAATGAATTAGAATGGATCCATTCGTACAAATGAATTAGAATGGATCGTACGAATGAATTAGAATGGATCATACGAACGAATTAAAATGGATCGTGCGAATGAATTAGAATCGATCATGCAAATGAATTTGATTGGATCGTACGAATGAATTATAATGGATCGTACGAATGGATTAGAATGGATCGTGCGAATGAATTAGAATGGGTCATATGAATGAATCAGAATGGATCGTACGAATGAATTAGAATGGATACAGTCGAGCGAATGAATTAGAATGGATTAGAATGGATCGTACGAATGAATCAGAATGGATCATACGAATGAATTAGAATGGATCGTACAAATAAATTAGAATGGATCGTACGAATGAATTAGAATGGATCGTACGAATGGGTTAGAACGCATTGTATGAATGAATTAGAATGGATCGTATGAATGAATTAGAATGGATCGTACTAATGAATTAGAATGGATACATTCGAGCGAATGGATTAGAATGGATCGTACGAATGGATTAGAATGGATCGTACGAATGGATTAGAATGGATCGTACGAATGGATTAGAATGGATCATACAAATGAATTAGAAAGGTTACATTCGAGAGAATGAATTAGAATGGATCGTACGAATGAATTAGAATGGATCCACCGAATGAATTAGAATGGTTACATTTGTGCGAATGAATTAGAATGTATCATACGAAAGAATTAGAATGGATCGTACGAATGAATTAGAATGGTTACATTCGTGCGAATGAATTTGAATGGATCGTACGAATGAATTAGAATCGATCGTGCGAATGAATTAGAATTGATCATACGAATGAATTAGAATGGATCGTACGAATGGATTTGAATGGATCGTACGAATGAATTAGAATGGATATATTCGAGCGAATGAATTAGAATGGATCGTACGAATGGATTAGAATGGATCGTACGAATGGATTAGAATGGATCGTACGAATGAATTAGAATGGATACATTCGAGCGAATGAATTAGAATGGATCGTACGAATGAATTAGAATGGATCGTACGAATGAATTAGAATGGATCGTGCGAATGGAATGGATCGTACGAATGAATTAGAATGGATCATACGAATGAATTAGAATGGATCGTACGAATTAATTTGAATGGATACATTTGTGCGAATGAATCTGAATGGATTGTATGAATGAATTATAATAGATCGTGCGAATGAATTAGAATCGATCGTACGAATGAATTAGAATCGATCGTACGAATGAATTAGAATGGATCGTACGAATGAATTAGATCGTACGAATGAATTAGATCGTACGAATGAATTAGAATGGATCGTACGAATGAATTAAAATGGATACATTCATACGACTGAATTATAATGGATCGTGCGAATTAATTAGAATGGATCGTACGAATAAATTTGAATAGATACATTTGTGCGAATGAATCTGAATGGATTGTATGAATGAATTACAATGGATCGTACGAATGAATTAGAATGGATCGTACGAATGAATTAGAATAGCTCATACGAATGAATTAGAATGAATCGTATGAATGAATTAGAATGGTTACATTCGTGCGAATGATTTAGAATAGATCGTATGAATGAATTAGAATGGATCGTACGAATAAATTAGAATGGATCATGCGAATGAATTAGAATGGATCGTGCGAATCAATTAGACTAGATCGTGCGAATGAATAAGAATGGATCATACGAATAAATTAGAATGGATCGTACGAATTAATTAGAATGGATACATTCGTGCGAATGAATTAGAATGGATCATAGGAATGAATTAGAATGGATCGTACGAATGAATAAGAATAGATCATTTGCACGAATGTATCCATTCTAATTCATTTGCACGATCCATTCTAATTCATTCGTACGATCCATTCTTATTCATTCATACGATCCATTCTAATTTATTCGTACAATCCATTCTAATTCATTCGTTCAATCCATTCTAATTCATTCGTACGATCCATTTTAATTCGTTCATATGATCCATTCTAATTCATTCGTACGATCCATTCTAATTTGTTCGTACGATCCATTCTAATTCATTCGCACGATCCATTCTAATTCATTCGCACGATCCATTCTAATTCTTTCATATGATCCATTCTAATTCATTCGCACGAATGTATCCATTCTAGTTCATTCGTACACTCCATTCTTATTCATCGCACAAATGTATCCATTCTTATTCATTCGTACGATCCATTCTAATTCATTCGCACGATCGATTCTAATTCATTCGTATGATCCATTCCAATTCATTCGTACGATCCATTCTAATTCTTTCGTACGATCCATTCTAATTCATTCGCACGATCTATTCTAATTCATTCGTACAATCCATTCTAATTCATTCGTACGATCCATTCTAATTCATTCGTACTATTCATTCTAATTCATTCGTACGATCGATTCTAATTCATTCATACAATCCATTCTAATTCATTCGTACGATCCATTATAATTCATTCACTCGAATGCATCCATTCTAATTCATTCGTACGATCCATTCTAATTCGTTCATACGATCTATTCTAATTCGTTCGTACGATCCATTCTAATTCATTCGTACAATCCATTCTAATCCATTCGTACGATCCATTCTAATTCATTCGTACAAATGAATTAGAATGGATCGTACGAATGAATTAGAATGGATTGTGCGAATGAATTAGAATGGATCGTATGAATGAATAAGAATGGGTCGTACGAATGAATTAGAATGGATCGTGCAAATGAATTAGAATGGATACATTCGTGCAAATGAATTAGAATGGATCGTGCGAATAAATTAGAATAGATCGTACGAAGGAATTAGAATGGATATATTTGAATGAATAAATTAGAATGGATCATACGAATGAATTAGAATGGATCGTACAAATGAATTAGAATGGATCGTACGAATGAATTAGAATCGATCGTGCAAATGAATTAGAATGGATACATTCGTGCGAATGAATTAGAATGGATCGTGCGAATAAATTAGAATAGATCGTACGAATGAATTAGAATGGATATATTTGAATGAATAAATTAGAATGGATCATACGAATGAATTAGAATGGATCGTACAAATGAATTAGAATGGATCGTGCGAATGAATTAGAATCGATCGTACGAATGAATTAGAATGTATCGTACGAATGAATTAGATCGTACGAATGAATTAAAATGGATACATTCATACGACTGAATTAAAATGGATCGTACGAATGAATTTGAATGGATACACTTGTGCGAATGAATCTGAATGGATTATATGAATGAATTATAATGGATCGTACGAATGAATTAGAATGGATCGTACGAATGAATTAGAATGGTTACATTCCTGCGAATGAATTAGAATAGATCGTACGAATGAATTAGAATGGATCGTGCGAATGAATTAGAATGGATCGTACGAATGAATTAGAATGGATCCACCGAATGAGTTAGAATGGATCATACGAATAAATTAGAATGGATCGTACCAATGAATTAGAGTGGATTGTGCGAATGAATTAGAATGGTTCGTATGAATGAATAAGAATGGATCGTACGAATGCATTAGAATGGATACATTCGTGCGAATGAATTAGAATGGATTCATTCTAATTCATTCGCACGATCCATTCTAATTCATTCGTACGATCTATTCTAATTCATTCGCACGATCCATTCTAATCCATTCGTACGATCCATTCTAATCCATTCGTAGGATCCATTCTAATTCATTCGCACGATCCATTCTAATTCATTCATACGATCCATTCTAATTCATTCGCTCGAATGTATCCATTCTAATTCATTCGTTCGATCCATTCTAACTCATTCGTACGATCCATTCAAATTCATTCGCATGACCCATTCTAATTTATTCGTACGATCCATTCTAATTCATTCTCACAAATGTAACCTTTCTAATTCATTTGTATGATCCATTCTAATTCATTCATACGATCCATTCTAATTCATTCGCACGAATGTATCCATTCTAATGCATTCGTACGATTCATTCTAATTCATTCGCACGATCGATTCTAATTCATTCATACGATCCATTCTTATTCATTCATACGATCCATTCTAATTCATTTGTATGAATGAATTAGAATGCATCGTACGAATGGATTAGAATGGATCGTGTGAATGAATTAGAATGGATATATTCGTACGAAAGAATTAGAATGGATCGTATGAACGAATTAGAATGGATTATATGAATAAATTAGAATGGATACATTCGAGCGAATGAAATAGAATGGATCGTATGAATGAATTAGAATGGATCCACCGAATGAGTTAGAATGGATCATACGAATGAATTAGAATGGATCGTACGAACGAATTAGAATTAATCATACGATCCATTCTAATTTATTCGTCCGATCCATTCTAATTCATTCGCACGAATGTATCCATTCTAATTCATTGAAAGAATTAGAATGGATCATACGAATGAATTAGAATGGATCGTGCGAATGAATTAGAATGGATTGTACGAATGAATTAGAATAGATACATTCGTGCGAATGAATTAGAATGGATCGGATGAATGAATTAGAATGGATCGTACGAATGAATTAGAATGGATCGTACGAATGAATTAGAATGGATCATATGAATGAATTAGAATGGTTACATTCGTGCGAATGAATTAGAATGGATCGTACGAATAGATTAGAATGGATCGTATGAATGGATTAGAACGCACTGTACGAATGAATTAGAATGGATACATTTGTGCGAATGAATTAGATTGCATCGTACGAATGAATTAGAATGGATTGTACGAATGAATTAGAATGGATCGTACGAATGAATTTGAATGGATCATACGAATGAATTAGAATAGATATATTCATGCGAACGAATTAGAATGGATCGTACGAACGAATTAGAATGGATCGTATGAACGAATTAGAATGGATCATACGAATGAATTAGAATGGATATATTCGTGCGAATGAATTAGAATGGATCGAACGAATGAATTAGAATGGATCATAAGAATGAATTAGAATGGATCGTACGAATGAATTAGAATGGATCGTACAAATGAATTAGAAAGGTTACATTTGTGAGAATGAATTAGAATGGATCATACAAATGAATTAGAATGGATCGTACGAATGGATTGGAATGGATCGTACGAAAGGATTAGAATGGATCGACGAATGGATTAGAATGGATCGTACGAATGAATTAGAAAGGTTACATTCGTGAGAATGAATTCGAATGGATCGTGCAAATGAATTAGAATTGATCATACGAATGAATTAGAATGGATCGTACGAATGAATAAGAATGGATCGTACGAATGAATTAGAATGGATACATTCGAGCGAATGAATTAGAATAGATCGTAGGAATGAATTAGAATGGATCATACGAATGAATTAGAATGGATCGTATGAATGAATTAGAATGGATCGTACGAATTAATTAGAATGGATACATTCGTGCGAATGAATTAGAATGGATCGTACGAATGAATTAGAATGGATCGTACGAATGAATTAGAATGGATCGTATGAATGAATAAGAATGGATCGTATGAATGAATTAGAATGGATTGTATGAATGAATTAGAATGGATACATTCGTCCGAATGAATTAGAATGGATCAGACGAATTAATTAGAATGGATCATACTATTCATTCTAATTCATTCGTACGATCCATTCTAATGCATTCGTACGATTCATTCTAATTCATTCGCACGATCCATTCTAATTCATTCGTATGATCCATTCAAATTTATTTGCACGAATATACAATCCATTCTAATTTATTCGCAAGAATGTATCCATTCTAATTCATTCGTACAATCCATTCTAATTTATTCGTACAAATGTATCCATTCTAATTCATTCGAACGATCCATTCTAATTCATTCGTACTATTCATTCTAATTCATTCGTACGATCCATTCTAATTCATTCATACGATCCATTCTAATTCATTCGCACGAATGTATCCATTCTAATTAATTCGTACGATCCAATCTAATTCATTCATACGATCTATTCTAATTCATTCGTATGATCCATTCTAATTCATTCCTACGATCTATTTTAATTCATTCGCTCGAATGTATCCATTCTAATTCATTCGTACGATCCATTCTTATTCATTCGTACGATCCACTCAAATTCATTCGTATGATCAATTCTAATTCATTCGCACAATCCATTCTAATTCATTCTCACGAATGTAACCTTTGTAATTCATTTGTATGATCCATTCTAATTCATTCGTACGATCCATTCTAATCCATTCGTACGATCCAATCTAATCCATTCGTACGATCCATTCTAATCCATTCGTACGATCCATTCTAATTTATTCGTACGATCCATTCTAATTCATTCTCACAAATGTAACCTTTCTAATTCATTTGTACGATCCATTCTAATTCATTCGTACGATCCATTCTAATCCATTCGTATGATCCATTTGTACGATCCATTCTAATGCATTCGTACGATCCATTCTAATTTATTCGTACGATCCATTCTAATTCATTCTCACAAATGTAACCTTTCTAATTCATTTGTACGATCCATTCTAAGTCATTCGTACGATCCATTCTAATCCATTCGTACGATCCATTCTAATCCATTCGTACGATCTATTCTAATTCATTCGCACGAATGTAACCATTCTAATTCATTCGTACGATCCATTCTTATTCATTCCTACGAATGAGTTAGAATGGATCATATGAATGAATTAGAATGGATCATACAAATAAATTAGAATGGATCGAACGAATGAATTAGAATCGATACATTCGAGCGAATGAATTAGAATAGATCGTCGGAATGAATTAGAATGGATCATTCGAATGAATTAGAATGGATCGTGCGAATGAATTAGAATGGATTGTACGAATGAATTAGAATGGATACATTCGTGCGAATGAATTAGAATGGATCGGGCGAATGAATTAGAATGGATCGTACGCATGAATTAGAATGGATCGTGCGAATGAATTAGAATGAATCGTACGAATGCATTAGAATTGATACATTCGTGCGAATGAATTAGAATGGATCATACGAATGAATTAGAATGGATCGTGCGAATGAATTACAATGGATCGTACGAATGAATTAGAATGGATCGTGCGAATGAATTAGAATGGATCGTACGAATGAATTAGAATGGACACATACAAATGAATTAGAAAGGTTACATTCGTGAGAATGAATTAGAATGGATCGTACGAATGAATTAGAATGGATCATACGAATGAATTAGAATGGATACATTCGAGCGAATGAATTTGAATGGATCGTACGAATGAATTAGAATGGATCATAGGAATGAATTAGAATGGATCGTGCAAATGAATTAGAATGGATCGTACGAATGGATTAGAATGGATCATACGAATGAATTAGAATGGATCATACAAATGAATTAGAAAGGTTACATTCGTAAGAATAAATTAGAATGGATCGTACGAATGAATTAGAATGGATCATGCGAATGAATTTGAATGGGTCGTACGAATGAATTAGAATGGATCGAACGAATGAATTTGAATGGATACATTCGAGCGAATGAATTAGAATAGATCGTAGGAATGAATTAGAATGGATCATACGAATGAATTAGAATGGATCGTGCGAATGAATTAGAATGGATTGTACGAATGAATTGGAATGGATACATTCGTGCGAATGAATTAGAATGGATCGGACGAATGAATTAGAATGGATCGTGCGAATGAATTAGAATGGATCGTACGAATGAATTAGAATGGACACATACAAATGAATTAGAAAGGTTACATTCGTGAGAATGAATTACAATGGATCGTACGAATGAATTAGAATGGATCGTGCGAATGAATTAGAATGGATCGTACGAATGAATTAGAATGGACACATACAAATGAATTAGAAAGGTTACATTCGTGAGAATGAATTAGAATGGATCGTACAAATGAATTGGAATGGATCGTACGAATGAATTAGAATGGATACATTCGAGCGAATGAATTTGAATGGATCGTACGAATGAATTAGAATGGATCATAGGAATGAATTAGAATGGATCGTGCAAATGAATTAGAATGGATCGTACGAATGGATTAGAATGGATCGTATGAATGAATTAGAATGGATCATACAAATGAATTAGAAAGGTTACATTCGTGAGAATAAATTAGAATGGATCGTGCGAATGAATTAGAATGGATCGTGCGAATGAATTAGAATGGATCGTACGAACGAATTAGAATGGATCGTACGAACAAATTAGAATGGATCGTATGAACGAATTAGAATGGATCGTACGAATGAATTAGAATGGATACATTCGAGCGAATGAATTAGAATGGATCGTACGAATGAATTAGAATGGATCATAGGAATGAATTAGAATGGATCGTGCAAATGAATTAGAATGGATATATTCGTGCGAATGAATTAGAATGGATCGTAGGAATGAATTAGAATAGATCGTACGAATGAATTAGAATGGTTACATTCGTGCAAATGAATTAGAATGGATCGTACGAATGAATTAGAATGGATCGTGCGAATGATTTCGAATGGATCGTACGAATGAGTTAGAATGGATCGTGCGAATGAATTAGAATGAATCGTACGAATGCATTAGAGTGGCTCGTACGAATGAATTAGAATGAATCGTACGATCCATTCTAATTCATTCGTCCGATCCATTCAAATTCATTCGCACGAATGTATCCATTCCAATTCATTCGTACAATCCATTCTAATTCATTCGCACGATCCATTCTAATTCATTCGTATGATCCATTCTAATTCATTCCTACGATCTATTCTAATTCATTCGCTCGAATGTATCCATTCTAATTCATTCGTTCGATCCATTCTAATTCATTCGTACGACCCATTCAAATTCATTCTCATGATCCATTCTAATTCATTCGTACGATCCATTCTAATTCATTCTCACGAATGTAACCTTTCTAATTCATTTGTATGATCTATTCTAATTCATTCGTACGATCCATTCTAATCCATTCATACGATCCATTCTAATCCATTCGTACGATCTATTCTAATCCATTCGTACAATCCATTCTAATCCATTCGTACGATCCATTCTAACTCATTCTCACAAATGTAACCTTTCTAATTCATTTGTACGATCTATTCTAATCCATTCGTACGATCCATTCTAATCCATTCGTACGATCCATTCTAATTCATTCGCACGAATGTAACCATTCAAATTCATTCGTACGATCCATTCTAATTCTTTCCTAATATCTATTCTAATTCATTCCTACGATCCATTCTAATTTATTCTAATTCATTCTAATTCATTCGTATGATCCATTCTAATTCATTCCTACGATCTATTCAAATTCATTCGCTCGAATGTATCCATTCTAATTCATTCGTTCGATCCATTCTAATTCATTCGAACGATCCATTCAAATTCATTCGCATGATCCAGTCTAATTCATATTACGATCCAATCTAATTCATTCTCACGAATTTAACCTTTCTAATTCATTCATACGATCCATTCTAATCCATTCGTTCGATCCATTCTAATCCATTGGTACGATCCATTCTAATCCATTCATACGATCCATTCTAATGCATTCGTACGATCCATTCTAATTCATTCGTACGATCAATTCTAATCCATTTGTACGATCCATTCTAATCCATTCGTACGATCCATTCTAATTCATTCGCACGAATGTAACCATTCTAATTCATTCGTACGATCCATTCTAATTCATTCCTACGATCCATTCTAATTCATTCGCACGAATGTATTCATTCTAATTCATTTGCACGACCTATTCTAATTCATTCCTATGATCCATTCTAATTCATTCGTATGATCCATTCTAATTCATTCACTCAAATGTATCCATTCTAATTCATTCGTACGATCTATTCTAATTCGTTCGTACGATCCATTCTAATTTGTTCGTACGATCCATTCTAATTCATTCGCACGATCCATTCTAATTCATTTGTATGATCCATTTTAATTCATTCGCATAATCCATTCTAATTCATTCGTATGATACATTCGTGGGAATGAATTAGAATGGATCGTACGAATGAATTAGAATGGATTGTACGAAGGAATTAGAATATATCGTTCGAATAAATTAGAATGGATCATACGAATGAATTATAATAGATATATTCATGCGAATGAATTAGAATGGATCGTACGAATGAATTAGAATGGATCGTGCGAATGAATTAGAATGGATCGTATGAATAAATTAGAATGGATTGTACGAATGAATTAAAATGGATACATTTGGCGAATGAATTAGAATGGATCATACGATTGAATTTGAATAGATCGTGCGAATGAATTAGAATGGATCGTACGAATGAATTAGAATGAATCGTACGATTCATTCTAATTCATTCGTCTGATCCATTCTAATTCATTCGCACGAATGTATCCATTCTAATTTATTCGTACAATCCATTCAAATTCATTCGCACGATCCATTCTAATTCATTCGTATGATCCATTCTAATTCATTCCTACGATCTATTCTAATTCATTCGCTCGAATGTATCCATTCTAATTCATTCGTTCGATCCATTCTAATTCATTCGTACGATCCTTTCAAATTCATTCGCATGATCCATTCTAATTCATTCGTACGATCCATTCTAATTCATTCTCACGAATGTAACCTTTCTAATTCATTTGTATGATCCATTCTAATTCATTCGTACGATCCATTCTAATTCATTCGTACGATCCATTCTAATCCATTCGTACGATCCATTCTAGTCCATTCATACGATCCATTCTAATTTATTCGTACAATCCATTCTAATTCATTTTCACAAATGTAACCTTTCTAATTCATTTGTACGATCCATTCTAATTCATTCGTACGATCCATTCTAATCCATTCGTTCGATCCATTCTAATCCATTCGTACAATCCATTCTAATTCATTCACATGAATGTAACCATTCTAATTCATTCGTACGATCCATTCTAATTCATTCCTACGATCCAATCTAATTCATTCGCACGAATGTATCCATTCTAATTCATTTGCACGATCCGTTCTAATTCATTCCTATGATCCATACTAATTCATTCGTACGATCCAATCTAATTCATTTGCTCGAATGTATCCATTCTAATTCATTCGTACGATCCATTCTAATTCGTTCATACGAACCATTCTAATTCGTTCGTACGATCCATTCTAATTCATTCGTACGATCCATTCTAATCCATTGATACGATCCATTCTAATTCATTCATACAAATGAATTAGAATGGATTGTATGAATGAATAAGAACGGATCGTACGAATGAATTAGAATGGATCGTGCGAATGAATTAG
Source organism: Chamaelirium japonicum (assembly GCA_947650365.1). Taxonomy (NCBI): domain Eukaryota; kingdom Viridiplantae; phylum Streptophyta; class Magnoliopsida; order Liliales; family Melanthiaceae; genus Chamaelirium; species Chamaelirium japonicum. The sequence continues at coordinate 21,974,378 of OX393553.1, read as the reverse complement.
AATGAATCATATGAATGAATTAGAATGGATACATTCGAGCGAATGAATTAGAATGGATCGTATGAATGAATTAGAATGGATCATAGGAATGAATTAGAATGGATCATGCAAATGAATTAGAATGGATACATTCGTGCGAATGAATTAGAATGGATCGTAGGAATGAATTAGAATGGATCGTACGAATGAATTTGAATGGTTACATTCCTGCGAATGAATTAGAATGGATCGTACGAATGTATTAGAATGGATCGTGCGAATGAATTAGAATTGATCATACGAATGAATTAGAATGGATCGTACGAATGAATTAGAATGGATCGTACGAATGAATTAGAATGGATCGTATGAACGAATTAGAATGGATTGTACGAATGAATTAGAATGTATCGTACGAATGAATTAGAATGGATACATTTGAGCGAATGAATTAGAATGGATTGTACGAATGAATTAGAATGGATCATAGGAATGAATTAGAATGGATCGTGCAAATGAATTAGAATGGATACATTTGTGCGAATGAATTAGAATGGATCGAAGGAATGAATTAGAATGGATCGTATGAATGAATTAGAATGGTTACATTCGTGCGAATGAACTAGAATGGATCGTACGAATGAATTAGAATAGATCGTACGAATGGATTAGAATGGATCGTATGAATTAGAATGGATCGTACGAATGAATTAAAATGGCTACATTCATACGAGTGAACTAGAATGGATCGTGCGAATTAATTAGAATGGATCGTACGAATGATTTTGAATGGATACATTTGTGCGAATGAATTTGAATGGATTGTATGAATGAATTACAATGGATCGTACGACTGGATTAGAATGGATCGTACGAATGAATTAGAATAGATCATACAAATGAATTAGAAAGGTTATATTCGTGAGAATGAATTAGAATGGATCGTACGAATGAATTAGAATGGATCATGCGAATGAATTTGAATGGATCGTACGAATGAATTAGAATGGATCGAACGAATGAATTAGAATGGATACATTCGAGCGAATGAATTAGAATAGATCGTAGGAATGAATTAGAATGGATCATACGAATGAATTAGAATGGATCGTGCGAATGAATTAGAATGGATTGTACGAATGAATTAGAATGGATACATTCGTGCGAATGAATTAGAATGGATCGTACGAATGAATTAGAATGGATCGTACGAATGAATTAGAATAAATCGTACGAATGAATAAGAATGGATCGTACAAATGAATTAGAATGGATACATTTGTATTAATAAATTTGAATAGATTGTATGAATTAATTAGAATGAATGTAACCATTCTAATTCATTCGTATGATCCATTCTAATCCATTCGTACGATCCATTCTAATTCATTCGCACGAATGTATCCATTCTAATTCATTCGTACAATCCATTCTAATTCATTCGCACGATCCATTCTGATTCATTCGTATGATCCATTCTAATGCATTCCTACGATCTATTCTAATTCATTCGCTCGAATGTATCCATTCTAATTCATTCTTTCGATCCATTCTAATTCATTCGTACGATCCATTATAATTCATTCGCACAAATGTATCCATTCTAATTCATTCGTACAAATGAATTAGAATGGATCGTACGAATGAATTAGAATAGATTGTATGAATGGATTAGAACGCATTGTACGAATGAATTAGAATGGATTGTACGAATGGATTAGAATAGATCGTACTTCATACGAATGAGTTAGAATGGATCATATGAATGAATTAGAATGGATCGTACAAATGAATTAGAATGGATCGTACAAATGAATTAGAATGGATCGAACGAATGAATTAGAATGGATACATTCGAGCAAATGAATTAGAATAGATCGTAGGAATGAATTAGAATGGATCATACGAATGAATTAGAATGGATCGTGCGAATGAATTAGAATGGATTGTACGAATGAATTGGAATGGATACATTCGTGCGAATGAATTAGAATGGATCGGACGAATGGATTAGAACGGATCGTACGAATGAATTAGAATGCATCGTACGAATGAATTAGAATGGATCATATGAATGAATTAGAATGGTTACATTCGTGCGAATGAATTAGAATGGATCATACGAATATATTAGAATGGATCGTACGAATGGATTAGAACGCACTGTACGAATGAATTAGAATGGATACATTTGTGCAAATGAATTAGATTGCATCGTACGAATGAATTAGAATGGATTGTATGAATGAATTAGAATGGATCGTATGAATGAATTTGAATGGATCATACGAATGAATTAGAATAGATATATTCATGCGAACGAATTAGAATGGATCGTACGAATGGATTGGAATGGATCGTATGAACGAATTAGAACGAATTAGAATGGATCGTACGAATGGATTTGAATGGATCGTACGAATGAACTAGAATGGATCGTACGAATGAATTAGAATGGATCGTGCGAATGAATTAGAATGGATTGTACGAATGAATTAGAATAGATACATTGTGCGAATGAATTAGAATGGATCGGACGAATGAATTAGAATGGATCGTACGAATGAATTAGAATGGATTGTACGAATGAATTAGAATAGATCATATGAATGAATTAGAATGGTTACATTCGTGCGAATGAATTAGAATGGATCATACGAATAGATTAGAATGGATCGTACGAATGGATTAGAACGCACTATACGAATGAATTAGAATGGATACATTTGTGCGAATGAATTAGATTGCATCGTACGAATGAATTAGAATGGATTGTATGAATGAATTAGAATGGATTGTACGAATGAATTTGAATGGATCATACGAATGAATTAGAATAGATATATTCATGCGAACGAATTAGAATGGATCATACGAACGAATTAGAATGGATCGTATGAACAAATTAGAATGGATCGTACGAATGAATTAGAATGGATATATTCGTGCGAATGAATTAGAATGGATCGAACGAATGAATTAGAATGGATCATACGAATGAATTAGAATGGATCGTACGAATGAATTAGAATGGATCGTACAAATAAATTAGAAAGGTTACATTTGTGAGAATGAATTACAATGGATCGTACGAATGAATTAGAATGGATCGTACGAATGGATTGGAATGGATCGTACGAATGGATTAGAATGGATCGTACGAATGGATTAGAATGGATCGTACGAATGAATTAGAATGGATCATACAAATGAATTAGAAAGGTTACATTCGTGAGAATGAATTTGAATGGATCGTGCGAATGAATTAGAATTGATCATACAAATGAATTAGAATGGATAGTACGAATGAATAAGAATGGATCGTACGAATGAATTAGAATGGATACATTCGAGCGAATGAATTAGAATAGATTGTAGGAATGAATTAGAATGGATCATACAAATGAATTAGAATGGATCGTATGAATGAATTAGAATAGATCGTACAAATTAATTAGAATGGATACATTCGTGCGAATGAATTAGAATGGATCGTACGAATGAATTAGAATGGATCGTACGAATGAATTAAAATGGATCGTATGAATGAATAAGAATGGATCGTATGAATGAATTAGAATGGATTGTATGAATGAATTAGAATGGATATATTCGTCCGAATGAATTAGAATGGATCGGACGAATTAATTAGAATGGATCGTACTATTCATTCTAATTCATTCGTACGATCCATTCTAATGCATTCGTACGATTCATTCTAATTCATTCGCACGATCCATTCTAATTCATTCGTATGATCCATTCTAATTTATTTGCACGAATATACGATCCATTCTAATTTATTCGCAAGAATGTTTATATTCTAATTCATTCGTACAATCCATTCTAATTTATTCGTACAAATGTATCCATTCTAATTCATTCGAACGATCCATTCTAATTCATTCGTACGATTCATTCTAATTCATTCGTACGATCCATTCTATTTCATTCATACGATCCATTCTAATTCATTCACACGAATGTATCCATTCTAATTAATTCGTACGATCCATTCTAATTCATTCATACGATCTATTCTAATTCATTCGTATGATCCATTCTAATTCATTCCTACGATCTATTTTAATTCATTCGCTTGAATGTATCCATTCTAATTCATTCGTACGATCCATTCTTATTCATTCATACGATCCACTCTAATTCATTCGTATGATCAATTCTGATTCATTCGCACGATCCATTCTAATTCATTCTCACGAATGTAACCTTTCTAATTCATTTGTATGATCCATTCTAATTCATTCGTACGATCCATTCTAATCCATTCGTACGATCCATTCTAATCCATTCGTACGATCCATTCGAATCCATTCGTACGATCCATTTTAATTTATTCGTACGATCCATTCTAATTCATTCTCACAAATGTAACCGTTCTAATTCATTTGTACGATCCATTCTAATCCATTCGTACGATCCATTCTAATCCATTCGTACGATCCATTCTAATCCATTCGTACGATCCATTCTAATTCATTCGCACGAATGTAACCATTCTAATTCATTCGTACGATCCATTCTTATTCATTCCTACGAATGAGTTAGAATGGATCATACGAATGAATTAGAATGGATCATACAAATAAATTAGAATGGATAGAACGTATGAATTAGAATCGATACATTCGAGCGAATGAATTAGAATAGATCGTCGGAATGAATTAGAATGGATCGTGCGAATGAATTAGAATGGATTGTACGAATGAATTAGATAGGATACATTCGTGCGAATGAATTAGAATGGATCGGACGAATGAATTAGAATGGATCGTACGAATGAATTAGAATGGATCGTGCGAATGAATTAGAATGAATCGTACGAATGCATTAGAATGGATACATTCGTGCGAATGAATTAGAATGGATCATACGAATGAATTAGAATGGATCATGCGATTGAATTAGAATGGATCGTACGAATGAGTTAGAATGGATCGTGCGAATGAATTAGAATGGATCGTACGAATGAATTAGAATGGACACATACAAATGAATTAGAAAGGTTACATTCGTGAGAATGAATTAGAATGGATCGTACGAAAGAATTAGAATGGATCGTACGAATGAATTAGAATGGATACATTCGAGCGAATGAATTTGAATGGATCGTACGAATGAATTAGAATGGATCATAGGAATGAATTAGAATGGATCGTGCAAATTAATTAGAATGGATCGTACGAATGGATTAGAATGGATCATACGAATGAATTAGAATGGATCATACAAATGAATTAGAAAGGTTACATTCGTGAGAATAAATTAGAATGGATCGTGCGAATGAATTAGAATGGATCGTGCGAATGAATTAGAATGGATCGTACGAACGAATTAGAATGGATCGTACGAACGAATTAGAATGGATCGTATGAACGAATTAGAATGGATCGTACGAATGAATTAGAATGGATACATTCGAGCGAATGAATTAGAATGGATCGTACGAATGAATTAGAATGGATCATAGGAATGAATTAGAATGGATCGTGCAAATGAATTAGAATGGATACATTCGTGCGAATGAATTAGAATGGATCGTAGGAATGAATTAGAATAGATCGTACGAATGAATTAGAATGGTTACATTCGTGCGAATGAATTAGAATGGATCGTACGAATGAATTAGAATGGATACATTTGTACGATCTATTCTAATCCATTCGTACGATCTATTCACAACTGTAACCTTTCTAATTCATTTGTACGATCTATTCTAATCCATTCGTACGATCCATTCTAATCGATTCTAATTCATTCGCACAAATGTAACCATTCAAATTCATTCGTACGATCCTTTCTAATTCATTCCTAATATCTATTCTAATTCATTCCTACGATCTATTCTAATTCATTCTAATTCATTCGTATGATCCATTCTAATTCATTCCTACGATCTATTCAAATTCATTCGCTCGAATGTATCCATTCTAATTCATTCGTTCGATCCATTGTAATTCATTCATATGATCCATTCAAATTCATTCGCATGATCCAATCTAATTCATTCGTACGATCCAATCTAATTCATTCTCACGAATGTAACCTTTCTAATTCATTTGTACGATCCATTCTAATCCATTCGTATGATCCATTCTAATCCATTCATTCGATCCATTCTAATGCATTCGTACGATCCATTCTAATTCATTCTCACAAATGTAACCTTTCTAATTCATTCGTACGATCCATTCTAATCCATTCGTACGATCCATTCTAATCCATTCGTACGATCCATTCTAATTCATTCGCACGAATGTAACCATTCTAATTCATTCGTACGATCCATTCTAATTCATTCCTACGATCCATTCTAATTCATTCGCACGAATGTATCCATTCTAGTTCATTTGCACGATCCATTCTAATTCATTCCTATGATCCATTCTAATTCATTCGTACGATCCATTCTAATTCATTCGTTCGAATGTATCCATTCTTATTCATTCGTACGATCCATTCTAATTCGTTCGTACGATCCATTCTAATTCGTTCGTACGATCCATTATAATTCGTTCGTACAATCCATTCGAATTCATTCGCACGATCCATTCTAATTCATTTGTACGATCCATTTTAATTCATTCGCATGATCCATTCTAATTCATTCGTATGATACATTCGTGCGAATGAATTAGAATGGATTGTACGAATGAATTAGAATGGATCGTACGAAGGAATTAGAATAGATCGTGCGAATAAATTAGAATGGATCATACGAATGAATTATAATAGATATATTCATGCGAATGAATTAGAATGGATCGTACGAATGAATTAGAATGGATCGTGCGAATGAATTAGAATGGATCGTATGAATAAATTAGAATGGATCGTACGAATGAATTAAAATGGATACATTTGGCGAATGAATTAGAATGGATCATACGATTGAATTTGAATAGATCGTACGAATGAATTAGAATGGATACATTTGTGCGAATTAATTAGAATGGATCGTACGAATAAATTAGAATGGATCGTACGAATGAATTAAAATGGATCGTACGAATGAATTAGAATGGATAGTGCGAATGAATTAGAATGGATCGTACGAATGAATTAGAATGGATACATTCGTGTGAATGAATTAGAATGGATCGTACGAATGAATTAGAATAGATCATACAAATGAATTAGAATGGATCGGGCGAATGAATTAGAATTGATCATACGAATGAATTAGAATGGATCGTACGAATGAATTACAATGGATCGTGCGAATGAATTAGAATGGATCGTACGAATGAATTAGAATGGATATTTTTGAACGAATAAATTAGAATGGATCATACGAATGAATTAGAATGGATCGTACGAATGAATTAGAATGGATCGTGCGAATGAATTAGAATCGATCGTACGAATGAATTAGAATGGATCGTACGAATGAATTAGATCGTACGAATGAATTAGAATGGATCGTACGAATGAATTAAAATGGATACATTCATACGACTGAATTAGAATGGATTGTACGAATGAATTAGAATAGATCGTACGAATGAGTTAGAATGGATCGTACGAATGAATTAGAATGGATCGTGCGAAAGAATTAGAATGGATCGTACGAATGGATTAGAATGGATACATTCGAGCGAATGAATTTGAATGGATCGTACGAATGAATTAGAATGGATCATAGGAATGAATTAGAATGGATCGTGCAAATTAATTAGAATGGATCGTACGAATGGATTAGAATGGATCGTACGAATGAATTAGAATGGATCATACAAATGAATTAGAAAGGTTACATTCGTGAGAATAAATTAGAATGGATCGTGCGAATGAATTAGAATGGATCGTGCGAATGAATTAGAATGGATCGTACGAACGAATTAGAATGGATCGTACGAACGAATTAGAATGGATCGTATGAACGAATTAGAATGGATCGTACGAATGAATTAAAATGGATACATTCGAGCGAATGAATTAGAATGGATCGTACGAATGAATTAGAATGGATCATAGGAATGAATTAGAATGGATCGTGCAAATGAATTAGAATGGATACATTCGTGCGAATGAATTAGAATGGATCGTAGGAATGAATTAGAATAGATCGTACGAATGAATTAGAATGGTTACATTCGTGCGAATGAATTAGAATGGATCGTACGAATGAATTAGAATGGATACATTCGTACGATCTATTCTAATCCATTCGTACAATCCACTATAATCCATTCGTACGATCTATTCTAACTCATTCTCACAACTGTAACCTTTCTAATTCATTTGTACGATCTATTCTAATCCATTCGTACGATCCATTCTAATCGATTCTAATTCATTCGCACAAATGTAACCATTCAAATTCATTCGTACGATCCATTCTAATTCATTCCTAATATCTATTCTAATTCATTCCTACGATCTATTCTAATTCATTCTAATTCATTCGTATGATCCATTCTAATTCATTCCTACGATCTATTCAAATTCATTCGCTCGAATGTATCCATTCTAATTCATTCGTTCGATCCATTCTAATTCATTCATATGATCCATTCAAATTCATTCGCATGATCCAATCTAATTCATTCGTACGATCCAATCTAATTCATTCTCACGAATGTAACCTTTCTAATTCATTTGTACGATCCATTCTAATCCATTCGTACGATCCATTCTAATCCATTCATTCGATCCATTCTAATGCATTCGTACGATCCATTCTAATTCATTCTCACAAATGTAACCTTTCTAATTCATTCGTACGATCCATTCTAATCCATTCGTACGATCCATTCTAATTCATTCGCACGAATGTAACCATTCTAATTCATTCGTACGATCCATTCTAATTCATTCCTACGATCCATTCTAATTCATTCGCACGAATGTGTCCATTCTAGTTCATTTGCACGATCCATTCTAATTCATTCCTCTGATCCATTCTAATTCATTCGTACGATCCATTCTAATTCATTCGTTCGAATGTATCCATTCTTATTCATTCGTACGATCCATTCTAATTCGTTCGTACGATCCATTCTAATTCGTTCGTACGATCCATTCTAATTCGTTCGTACAATCCATTCGAATTCATTCGCACGATCCATTCTAATTCATTTGTACGATCCATTTTAATTCATTCGCATGATCCATTCTAATTCATTCGTATGATACATTCGTGCGAATGAATTAGAATGGATTATACGAATGAATTAGAATGGATCGTACGAAGCAATTAGAATAGATCGTGCGAATAAATTAGAATGGATCATACGAATGAATTATAATAGATATATTCATGCGAATGAAATAGAATGGATCGTACGAATGAATTAGAATGGATCGTGCGAATGAATTAGAATGGATCATATGAATAAATTAGAATGGATCGTACGAATGAATTAAAATGGATACATTTGGCGAATGAATTAGAATGGATCATACGATTGAATTTGAATAGATCGTACGAATGAATTAGAATGGATACATTTGTGCGAATTAATTAGAATGGATCGTACGAATAAATTAGAATGGATCGTACGAATGAATTAGAATGGATCGTACGAATGAATTAGAATGGATAGTGCGAATGAATTAGAATGGATCGTACGAATGAATTAGAATAGATCATACAAATGAATTAGAATGGATCGGGCGAATGAATTAGAATTGATCATACGAATGAATTAGAATGGATCGTACGAATGAATTACAATGGATCGTGCGAATGAATTAGAATGGATCATACGAATGAATTAGAATGGATATTTTTGAACGAATAAATTAGAATGGATCATACGAATGAATTAGAATGGATCGTACGAATGAATTAGAATGGATCGTGCGAATGAATTAGAATCGATCGTACGAATGAATTAGAATGGATCGTACGAATGAATTAGATCGTACGAATGAATTAGAATGGATCGTACGAATGAATTAAAATGGATACATTCATACGACTGAATTAGAATGGATTGTACGAATGAATTAGAATAGATCGTACGAATGAATTAGAATGGATCGTACGAATGAATTAGAATGGATCGTGCGAATGAATTAGAATGGATCGTACGAATGAATTAGAATGGATATATTTGAACGAATAAACTAGAATGGATCGTACGAATGAATTAGAATGGATCGTACGAATTAATTAGAATGGATCGTGCGAATGAATTAGAATCGATTGTACGAATGAATTAGAATGGATCGTACAAATGAATTAGATCGTACGAATGAGTTAGAATGGATCGTACGAATGAATTAAAATGGATACATTCATACGACTGAATTAGAATGGATCGTGCGAATTAATTAGAATGGATCGTACGAATGAATTAGAATGGATCGTACGAATGAATTAGAATGGATACATTCGTGCGAATGAATTACAATGGATCGAACGAATGAATTAGAATGGATCGTACGAATGAATTAGAATGGATCATATGAATGAATTAGAATGGTTACATTCGTGCGAATGAATTAGAATGGATCGTACGAATGGATTAGAATGGATCATACGAATGGATTAGAACGTATTGTACGAATGAATTAGAATAGATACATTTGTGCGAATAAATTAGATTGCATCGTACGAATGAATTTGAATGGATTGTACGAATGAATTAGAATGGATCGTACGAATGAATTAGAATGGATCCTGCGAATGAATTAGAATAGATCATACGAATGAATAAGAATGGATCGTATGAATAAATTAGAATGGATCGTGCGAATGAATTAGAATGGATCGTACGAATGAATTAGAATGGATCAACCGAATGAGTTAGAATGGATCATACAAATGAATTAGAATGGATCGTACGAGTGAATTAGAATGGATTGTGCGAATGAATTAGAATGGATACATTCGTGCGAATGAATTAGAATGGAATGTAAGAATGAATTAGAATGGATCGTACTAATGAATTAGAATGGATCCATTCGTACAAATGAATTAGAATAGATCGTACGAATGGATTAGAATGGATCGTACGAATGGATTAGAACGCATTGCACGAATGAATTAGAATGGATCGTACGAATGGATTAGAATGGATCGTACGAATGAATTACAATGGATCGTACGAATGAATTAGAATGGATACATTCGAGCAAATGAATTAGAATGGATCGTACGAATGAATTAGAATGGATCATAGGAATGAATTAGAATGGATCGTGCAAATGAATTAGAATGGATACATTCGTGCGAAAGAATTAGAATGGATCGTACGAATGAATTAGAATGGTTACATTCGTGCGAATGAATTAGAATGGATCGTACGAATGGATTAGAATGGATCATACGAATGGATTAGAATGGATCGTACGAATGAATTAGAATGGATCATACAAATGAATTAGAAAGGTTACTTTCGTGAGAATGAATTAGAATGGATCGTACGAATGAATTAGAATGGATCATGCGAATGAATTTGAATGGATCGTACGAATGAATTACAATGGATCGAATGAATGCATTAGAATGGATACATTCGAGCGAATGAATTATAATAGATCGTAGGAATGAATTTGAATGGATCATACGAATGAATTAGAATGGATCGTGCGAATGAATTAGAATGGATTGTACGAATGAATTAGAATGGATAAATTCATGCGAATGAATTAGAATGGATCGGACGAATAAATTAGAATGGATCGTACGATTCATTCTAATTCATTTGTACGATCCATTCTAAAGCATTCGTACGATTCATTCTAATTCATTCACACGATCCATTCTAATTCATTCGTACGATCCATTCTTATTCATTCATACGATCCATTCTAATTCATTTGTACGATCCATTCTAATTCATTCGCACGAATGTAACCATTCTAATTCATTCGTACGATCCATTCTAATTCATTCCTACGATCCTTTCTAATTCATTCGCACGAATGTATCCATTCTAATTCATTAGCACGATCGATTCTAATTCATTCCTATAATCCATTCTAATTCATTCGTACGATCCATTCTATTTCATTCGCTCCAATGTATCCATTCTAATTCATTCGTACGATCCATTCTAATTCGTTCGTACGATCCATTCTAATTCGTTCGTACGATCCATTCTAATTCATTCGCACGATCCATTCTAATTCATTCGCACGATCCATTCTAATTCATTCTCACGAATCTAACCTTTCTAATTCATTTGTATGATCCATTCTAATTCATTCGTGCGATCCATTCTAATCCATTCGTACGATCCATTCTAATTCATTTGCACGATCCATTCTAATTCATTCCTATGATTCATTCTAATTCATTGGTACGATCCATTCTTATTCATTTGCTCGAATGTATCCATTCTAATTCATTCGTACGATCCATTCTAATTCATTCTCACGAATGTAACCTTTCTAATTCATTTGTATGTATCCATTCTAATTCATTCGTACGATCCATTCTAATTCATTCGCACGATCCATTCTAATTCATTCGTACGATCCATTCTAATTCATTCACACGATCCATTCTAATTCATTCGTAAGATCCATTTTAATTCATTCGCACGAATGTATCCATTCTAATGCATTCATACGATTCATTCTAATTCATTCGTACGATCCATTCTAATTCATTCGTCTGATCCATTCTAATTCATCCGCACGAATGTATCCATTCTAATTCATTTGTACAATCCATTCTAATTCATTCGCACGATCCATTCTAATTCATTCGTATGATCCATTGAAATTCATTCCTACGATCTATTATAATTCATTCGCTCGAATGTATCCATTCTAATGCATTCGTTCGATCCATTCTAATTCATTCGTACGATCCATTCAAATTCATTCGCATGATCCATTCTAATTCATTCGTACGATCCATTCTAATTCATTCGTACGATCCATTCTAATTCATTCATTCGATCCATTCTAATTCATTCGCTCGAATGTATCCATTCTAATTCATTCGTTCGATCCATTCTAATTCATTTGTACGATCCATTCTAATTCATTCGTATGATCTATTCTAACTCATTTGTAGGAATGAATTAGAATGGATCGTACGAATGAATTAGAATGGTTACATTCGTGCGAATGAATTAGAATGGATCGTACGAATAGATTAGAATGGATCGTACGAATGGATTAGAATGGATCGTATGAATGAATTAGAATGGATCGTACAAATGAATTAGAAATGTTACATTTATGAGAATGAATTAGAATGGATCGTACGAATGAATTAGAATGGATCGTACGAATGGATTAGAATGGATCGTACGAATGGATTAGAATGGATGGTACGAATGAATTAGAATGGATCATACAAATGAATTAGAAAGGTTACATTCGTGAGAATGAATTAGAATGGATCGTGCGAATGAATTAGAATTGATGATATGAATGAATTAGAATGGATCGTACGAATGAATAAGAATGGATCGTACGAATGAATTAGAATGGATACATTCGAGCGAATGAATTAGAATAGATCGTAGGAATGAATTAGAATGGATCATACGAATGAATTAGAATGGATCGTATGAATGAATTAGAATGGATCGTACGAATTAATTAGAATGGATACATTCGTGCGATTGAATTAGAATGAATCGTACGAATGAATTAGAATGGATCTTACGAATGAATTAGAATGAATGGTACGAATGAATTAGAATGGATCGTACGAATGAATTAGAATGGATACATTTGTACGAATAAATTAGAATGGATTGTACGAATGAATTAGAATGGATACATTCTTGCGAATAAATTAGAATGGATCGTATATTCGTGCAAATAAATTAGAATGGATCATATGAATGAATTAGAATGGATCATGCGAATGAATTAGAATGAATCGTATGAATGCATTCGAATGGATCGTACGAATTAAGTAGAATGAATCGTACGATCCATTCTAATTCATTCGTCCGATCCAATCTAGTTCTTTCGCTTGAATGTATCCATTCTAATTCATTCGTACAATCCATTCTAATTCATTCGTACGATCCATTCTAATTCATTCGTATGATCCATTCTAATTCATTCCTACGATCTATTCTAATTCATTCGCTCGAATGTATCCATTCTAATTCATTCGTTCGATCCATTCTAATTCATTCGTACGATCCATTCAAATTCATTCGCATGATCCATTCTAATTCATTCGTACGATCCATTCTAATTCATTCTCACGAATGTACCCATTCTAATTCATTCATACGATCCATTCTAATCCATTCGTACGATCCATTCTAATCCATTCGTACGATCCATTCTAATCAATTTGTACGATCCATTCTAACTCATTCTCACAAATGTAACCTTTCTAATTCATTTGTACGATCCATTCTAATTCATTCGTACGATCCATTCTAATCCATTCGTACGATCCATTCTAATCCATTCATACAATCCATTCGAATTTATTCGCACGAATGTAACCATTCAAATTCATTCGTACGATCCATTCTAATTCATTCCTACGATCCATTCTAATTCATTCGCACGAATGTATCCATTCTAATTCCTTTGCACGATCTATTCTAATTCATTCCGATGATCCATTCTAATTCATTCGTATGATCCATTCTAATTCATTCGCTCGAATATATCCATTCTAATTCATTCGTACGATCCATTCTAATTCGTTCATACGATCCATTCTAATTCGTTCGTACGATCCATTCTAATTCATTCGTACGATCCATTCTAATCCATTCGTACGATCCATTCTAACTCATTCGTACGAATGAATTAGAATGGATCGTATGAATGAATAAGAATGGATCATATGAATAAATTAGAATGGATCGTGCGAATAAATTAGAATGAATCATACGAATGAATTAGAATGGATACATTCGAGCGAATGAATTAGAATGGATCGTACAATTGAATTAGAATAGATCATAGAAATAAATTAGGATGGATCGTGCAAATGAATTAGAATAGATACATTCGTGCGAATAAATTAGAATGGATCGTAGGAATGAATTAGAATGGATCGTACGAATGAATTAGAATGGTTACATTCGTGCGAATGACTTAGAATGGATCGTACGAATGAATTAGAATTGATCATACGAATGAATTAGAATGGATCGTACGATCCATTCTAATTCATTCCTACGATCCATTCTAATTCATTCGCACGAACGTATCCATTCTAATTCATTTGCACGATCCATTCTAATTCATTCCTATGATCCATTCTAATTCATTCGTACGATCCATTCTAATTCATTCTCACGAATGTAACCTTTCTAATTCATTTGTATGATCCATTCTAATTCATTCGTACGATCCATTCTAATCCATTCGTACGATCCATTCTAATCCATTCGAACGATCCATTCTAATGCATTCGTACGATCCATTCTAATTTATTCTCACAAATGTAACCTTTCTAATTGATTTGTACGATCCATTCTAATTCATTCGTACGATCCATTCTAATCCATTCGTACGATCCATTCTAATCCATTCGTACGATCCATTCTAATTCATTCGCACGAATGTAACCATTCTAATTCATTTGTACGATCCATTCTAATTCATTCCTACGATCCATTCTAATTCATTCGCACGAATGTATCCATTCTAATTCATTTGCACGATCCATTCTAATTCATTCCTATGATCCATTCTAATTCATTCATACAATCCTTTCTAATTCATTCGTACGATCCATTCTAATTCATTCGCATGATCCATTCGTACGATACATTCTAATCCATTCGTATGATCCATTCTAATTCATTCATACGATCCATTCTAATTCGTTCGTACGATCCATTCTAATTCGTTCGTACGATGCATTCTAATTTCTTCGCACAATCCATTCTAATTCATTCATACGATCCATTCTAATTCATTCGTACGATCCATTCTAATTCATTCATACGATCCATTCTAATTCATTCGTGTGATCCATTCTAACTCATTCGCACAAATGTATCCATTCTAATTCGTTCGTACGATCCATTCTAATTCATTCGTACGATCCATTCTAATTCATTTGCACAATCCATTCTAATTCATTCGTACGATCCATTCTAATTCATTCGTACGATCCATTCTAATTCATTCGCACAAATGTATCCATTCTAATTCATTTGTATGATCCATTCTAATTCAATCGTACGATCCATTCTAATCCATTCGTACAATCCATTCTAATCCATTCGTACGATCCATTCTAATTCATTCGTATGAATGTATCCATTCTAATTTATTCGTACGATCCAGTCTAATTCATTCGTACGATCCATTCTAATTCATTCGCACGAATGTATCCATTCTAATTCATTCGTACGATCCATTCTAATTCATTCGTATGATCCATTCTAATTCATTCGCATGATCCATTCAAATTCATTCGCACGATCCATTCTAATTCATTCGTACGATCCATTCTAATTCATTCATACGATCTATTCTAATTCATTCGCATCAATGTATCCTTTCTAATTCATTCGTTCGATCCATTCTAATTCATTCGCATAAATATATCCATTCTAATTCATTCGTACGATCAATTTTAATTCATTCGCATGATCCATTCTAATTCATTCGCACAAATGTATCCATTCTAATTCATTTGTACGATCCATTCTAATTCATTTGTACGATCCATTCTAATTCATTCGCACAAATGTATACATTCTAATTTATTCGTATGATCTATTCTAATTTATTTGCATGAATGTAACCATTCTAATTCATTCGTACGATCCATTCAAATTCATTCGCAAGAATGTATCCATTCTAATTCATTCGCACGATCAATTCTAATTCATTCGTACGATCCATTCTAATTCATTCGCACGAATGTATCCATTCTAATTCATTCGTACAATCCATTCTAATTCATTCGCACGATCCATTCAAATTCATTCGTATGATCCATTCTAATTCATTCCTACGATCTATTCTAATTCATTCGCTCGAATGTATCCATTCTAATTCATTCGTACAATCCATTCTAATTCATTCACACGATCCATTCTAATTCATTCGTATGATCCATTCTAATTAATTCCTACGATCTATTCTAATTCATTCGCTCGAATGTATCCATTCTAATTCATTCATTCGATCCATTCTAATTCATTCGTACGATCCATTCAAATTCATTCGCATGAACCATTCTAATTCATTCGTACGATCCATTCTAATTCATTCGTACGATCCATTCTAATTCATTCGTACGATCCATTCTAATTCATTCTCACGAATGTAACCTTTCTGATTCATTTGTATGGTCCATTCTAATTCATTCCTATGATCCATTCTAATCCATTCGTACGATCCATTCTAATTCATTCACACGAATATATCCATTCTAATTCATTCGTACGATCCATTCTAATTCATTCGTATGATCCATTCTAATTCATTCGCATGAATGTATCCATTCTAATTCATTTGCGCGATCCATTCTAATTCATTCCTATGATCCATTCTAATTCATTCGTACGATCCATTCTAATTCATTCGCTCGAATGTATCCATTCTAATTCATTCGTACGATCCATTCTAATTCGTTCATACGATCCATTCTAATTCGTTCGTACGATCCATTCTAATTCGTTCGTACGATCCATTCTATTTCATTCGCTCCAATGTATCCATTCTAATTCATTCGTACGATCCATTCTAATTCGTTCGTACGATCCATTCTAATTCGTTCGTACGATCCATTTTAATTCATTCGCACAATCCATTCTAATTCATTCGCACGATCCATTCTAATTCATTCTCACGAATCTAACCTTTCTAATTCATTTGTATGATCCATTCTAATTCATTCGTGCGATCCATTCTAATCCATTCGTACGATCCATTCTAATTCATTTGCACGATCCATTCTAATTCATTCCTATGATTCATTCTAATTCATTCGTACGATCCATTCTTATTCATTCGCTCGAATGTATCCATTCTAATTCATTCGTACGATCCATTCTAATTCATTCTCACGAATATAACCTTTCTAATTCATTTGTATGTATCCATTCTAATTCATTCGTACGATCCATTCTAATTCATTCGCACGATCCATTCTAATTCATTCGTACGATCCATTCTAATTCATTCACACGATCCATTCTAATTCATTCGTAAGATCCATTTTAATTCATTCGCACGAATGTATCCATTCTAATGCATTCATACGATTCATTCTAATTCATTCGTACGATCCATTCTAATTCATTCGTCTGATCCATTCTAATTCATTCGCACGAATGTATCCATTCTAATTCATTTGTACAATCCATTCTAATTCATTCGCACGATCCATTCTAATTCATTCGTATGATCCATTGAAATTCATTCCTACGATCTATTATAATTCATTCGCTCGAATGTATCCATTCTAATGCATTCGTTCGATCCATTCTAATTCATTCGTACGATCCATTCAAATTCATTCGCATGATCCATTCTAATTCATTCGTACGATCCATTCTAATTCATTCGTACGATCCATTCTAATTCATTCGTTCAATCCATTCTAATTCATTCGCTCGAATGTATCCATTCTAATTCATTCGTTTGATCCATTCTAATTCATTTGTACGATCCATTCTAATTCATTCGTACGATCTATTCTAACTCATTTGTAGGAATGAATTAGAATGGATCATACGAATGAATTAGAATGGTTACATTCGTGCGAATGAATTAGAATGGATCGTACGAATAGATTAGAATGGATCGTACGAATGGATTAGAATGGATCGTATGAATGAATTAGAATGGATCGTACAAATGAATTAGAAAGGTTACATTTATGAGAATGAATTAGAATGGATTGTACGAATGAATTAGAATGGATCGTACGAATGGATTAGAATGGATCGTACGAATGGATTAGAATGGATCGTACGAATGAATTAGAATGGATCATACAAATGAATTAGAAAGGTTGCATTCGTGAGAATGAATTAGAATGGATCGTGCGAATGAATTAGAATTGATCATATGAATGAATTAGAATGGATCGTACGAATGAATAAGAATGGATCGTACGAATGAATTAGAATGGATACATTCGAGCGAATGAATTAGAATAGATCGTAGGAATGAATTAGAATGGATCATACGAATGAATTAGAATGGATCGTATGAATGAATTAGAATGGATCGTACGAATTAATTAGAATGGATACATTCGTGCGATTGAATTAGAATGGATCGTACGAATGAATTAGAATTGATCTTACGAATGAATTAGAATGAATGGTACGAATGAATTAGAATGGATCGTACGAATGAATTAGAATGGATACATTTGTACGAATAAATTAGAATGGATTGTACGAATGAATTAGAATGGATACATTCTTGCGAATAAATTAGAATGGATCGTATATTCGTGCAAATAAATTAGAATGGATCATATGAATGAATTAGAATGGATCGTGCGAATGAATTAGAATGAATCGTATGAATGCATTCGAATGGATCGTACGAATTAATTAGAATGAATCGTACGATCCATTCTAATTCATTCGTCCGATCCATTCTAGTTCTTTCGCTTGAATGTATCCATTCTAATTCATTCGTACAATCCATTCTAATTCATTCGTACGATCCATTCTAATTCATTCGTATGATCCATTCTAATTCATTCCTACGATCTATTCTAATTCATTCGCTCGAATGTATCCATTCTAATTCATTCGTTCGATCCATTCTAATTCATTCGTACGATCCATTCAAATTCATTCGCATGATCCATTCTAATTCATTCGTACGATCCATTCTAATTCATTCTCACGAATGTACCCATTCTAATTCATTCATACGATCCATTCTAATCCATTCGTACGATCCATTCTAATCCATTCGTACGATCCATTCTAATCAATTTGTACGATCCATTCTAACTCATTCTCACAAATGTAACCTTTCTAATTCATTTGTACGATCCATTCTAATTCATTCGTACGATCCATTCTAATCCATTCGTACGATCCATTCTAATCCATTCATATGATCCATTCGAATTTATTCGCATGAATGTAACCATTCAAATTCATTCGTACGATCCATTCTAATTCATTCCTACGATCCATTCTAATTCATTCGCACGAATGTATCCATTCTAATTCCTTTGCACGATCCATTCTAATTCATTCCGATAATCCATTCTAATTCATTCGTTTGATCCATTCTAATTCATTCGCTCGAATGTATCCATTCTAATTCATTCGTACGATCCATTCTAATTCGTTCATACGATCCATTCTAATTCGTTCGTACGATCCATTCTAATTCATTCGTACGATCCATTCTAATCCATTCGTATGATCCATTCTAACTCATTCGTACGAATGAATTAGAATGGATCGTATGAATGAATAAGAATGGATCATATGAATAAATTAGAATGGATCGTGCGAATAAATTAGAATGAATCATACGAATGAATTAGAATGGATACATTCGAGCGAATGAATTAGAATGGATCGTACGATTGAATTAGAATAGATCATAGAAATAAATTAGGATGGATCGTGCAAATGAATTAGAATGGATACATTCGTGCGAATGAATTAGAATGGATCGTAGGAATGAATTAGCATGGATCGTACGAATAAATTAGAATGGTTACATTCGTGCGAATGACTTAGAATGGATCGTACGAATGAATTAGAATTGATCATACGAATGAATTAGAATGGATCGTACGATCCATTCTAATTCATTCCTGCGATCCATTCTAATTCATTCGCACGAACGTATCCATTCTAATTCATTTGCACGATCCATTCTAATTCATTCCTATGATCCATTCTAATTCATTCGTACGATCCATTCTAATTCATTCTCACGAATGTAACCTTTCTAATTCATTTGTATGATCCATTCTAATTCATTCGTACGATCCATTCTAATCCATTCGTACGATCCATTCTAATCCATTCGAACGATCCATTCTAATGCATTCGTACGATCCATTCTAATTTATTCTCACAAATGTAACCTTTCTAATTGATTTGTACGATCCATTCTAATTCATTCGTACGATCCATTCTAATCCATTCGTACGATCCATTCTAATTCATTCGCACGAATGTAACCATTCTAATTCATTTGTACGATCCATTCTAATTCATTCCTACGATCCATTCTAATTCATTCGCACGAATGTATCCATTCTAATTCATTTGCACGATCCATTCTAATTCATTCCTATGATCCATTCTAATTCATTCATACGATCCTTTCTAATTCATTCGTACGATCCATTCTAATTCATTCGCATGATCCATTCGTATGATACATTCTAATCCATTCGTATGATCCATTCTAATTCATTCATACGATCCATTCTAATTCGTTCGTACGATCCATTCTAATTCGTTCGTACGATGCATTCTAATTCCTTCGCACAATCCATTCTAATTCATTCATACGATCCATTCTAATTCATTCGTACGATCCATTCTAATTCATTCGTACGATCCATTCTAATTCATTCGTGTGATCCATTCTAACTCATTCGCACAAATGTATCCATTCTAATTCGTTCGTACGATCCATTCTAATTCATTCGTACGATCCATTCTAATTCATTCGCACAATCCATTCTAATTCATTCGTATGATCCATTCTAATTCATTCGTACGATCCATTCTAATTCATTCGCACAAATGTATCCATTCTAATTCATTTGTATGATCCATTCTAATTCATTTGCACGATCCATTCTAATTCATTCCTATGATCCATTCTAATCCATTCGTACGATCCATTCTAATTCATTCGTATGAATGTATCCATTCTAATTTATTCGTACGATCCAGTCTAATTCATTCGTACGATCCATTCTAATTCATTCGCACGAATGTATCCATTCTAATTCATTCGTACGATCCATTCTAATTCATTCGTATGATCCATTCTAATTCATTCGCATGATCCATTCAAATTCATTCGCACGATCCATTCTAATTCATTCGTACGATCCATTCTAATTCATTCATACGATCTATTCTAATTCATTCGCATCAATGTATCCTTTCTAATTCATTCGTTCGATCCATTCTAATTCATTCGCATAAATATATCCATTCTAATTCATTCGTACGTTCCATTTTAATTCATTCGCATGATCCATTCTAATTCATTCGCACAAATGTATCCATTCTAATTCATTTGTACGATCCATTCTAATTCATTTGTACGATCCATTCTAATTCATTCGCACAAATGTATACATTCTAATTTATTCGTATGATCTATTCTAATTTATTTGCATGAATGTAACCATTCTAATTCATTCGTACGATCCATTCAAATTCATTCGCAAGAATGTATCCATTCTAATTCATTCGCACGATCAATTCTAATTCATTCGTACGATCCATTCTAATTCATTCGCACAAATGTATCCATTCTAATTCATTCGTACAATCCATTCTAATTCATTCGCACGATCCATTCTAATTCATTCGTATGATCCATTCTAATTCATTCCTACGATCTATTCTAATTCATTCGCTCGAATGTATCCATTCTAATTCATTCGTACAATCCATTCTAATTCATTCGCACGATCCATTCTAATTCATTCGTATGATCCATTCTAATTAATTCCTACGATCTATTCTAATTCATTCGCTCGAATGTATCCATTCTAATTCATTCATTCGATCCATTCTAATTCATTCGTACGATCCATTCAATTTCATTCGCATGAACCATTCTAATTCATTCGTACGATCCATTCTAATTCATTCGTACGATCCATTCTAATTCATTCGTACGATCCATTCTAATTCATTCTTACGAATGTAACCTTTCTGATTCATTTGTATGGTCCATTCTAATTCATTCCTATGATCCATTCTAATCCATTCGTACGATCCATTCTAATTCATTCGCACGAATATATCCATTCTAATTCATTCGTACGATCCATTCTAATTCATTCGTATGATCCACTCTAATTCATTCGCACGAATGTATCCATTCTAATTCATTTGCGCGATCCATTCTAATTCATTCCTATGATCCATTCTAATTCATTCGTACGATCCATTCTAATTCATTCGCTCGAATGTATCCAATCTAATTCATTCGTACGATCCATTCTAATTCGTTCATACGATCCATTCTAATTCGTTCATACGATCCATTCTAATTCGTTCGTACGATCCATTCTAATTCATTCCTACGATCTATTCTAATTCATTCGCTCGAATGTATCCATTCTAATTCATTTGTTCGATCCATTCAGATTCATTCGTACGATCCATTCAAATTCATTCGCATTATCCATTCTAATTCATTCGTATGATCCATTCTAATTCATTCTCATGAATGTAACCTTTCTAATTCATTTGTATGAACCATTCAAATTCATTCGTACGATCCATTCTAATCCATTCGTACGATCCATTCTAATCCATTCGTACGATCCATTCTAATTCATTCGTACGATCCATTCTAATTCATTCTCACAAATGTAACATTTCTACTTCATTTGTACGATCCATTCTAATTCTTTCGTACGATCCATTCTAATCCATTCGAACGATCCATTCTAATCCATTCGTACGATCCATTCTAATTCATTCGCACGAATGTAACCATTCTAATTCATTCATACGATCCATTCTAATTCATTCCTATGATCCATTCTAATTCATTCGCACGAATGTATCCATTCTAATTCATTTGCACGATCCATTCTAATTTATTCCTATGATCCATTCTAATTCATTCGTACGATCCATTCTAATTCGTTCGCTCGAATGTGTCCATTCTAATTCTTTCGTACGATCCATTGTAATTCATTCATACAATCCATTCAGATTCATTCGCACAAATGTATCCATTCAAATTCATTCGTACGATCCATTCTAATTAATTCGCACGATCCATTCTAATTCAGTCGTATGAATGTATCCATTTTAATTCATTCGTACGATCCATTCTAATTCATTCGTACGATCTAATTCATTCGTACGATCCATTCTAATTCATACGTACGATCAATTCTAATTCATTCGCACGATCCATTCTAATTCATTCGTACGATCCATTCTAATTCATTCGTATGATCAATTCTAATTCATTCGTACAATCCATTCTAATTCAGTCGTATGAATGTATCCTATGAATGAATTAGAATGGATCATGCGAATGAATTAAAATGGATCGCTCCATTCTTATTCATCGCACAAATGTATCCATTCTAATTTATTCGTACGATTCATTCAAATTCAATCGTATGATCCATTCTAATTCATTCGCACAAATGTATCCATTCTAATTCATTCGTACGATCCATTCTAATTTATTCATACGATCCATTCTAATTCATTTGCACGATCCATTCTAATTCATTCGTACGATCCATTCTAATTCATTCGCATGTATATATCTATTCTAATTCATTCGTATGATCCATTCTAATTTATTCGCACGATCTATTCTAATTCATTCGTACGATCCATTCTAATTTATTCGTACGATCCATTCTAATTCATTCGCACGAATGTATCATACGAATGAATTAGAATGGATCATGCGAATGAATTAAAATGGATCGTACAAATGAATTAGAATGGATCGTGCGAATGAATTAGAATGGATCGTACGAACGAATTAGAATGGATCGTATGAATGAATTAGAATGGATCGTACGAATGAATTAGAATGGATACATTCGAGCGAATGAATTAGAATGGATCGTACGAATGAATTAGAATGGATCATAGGAATGAATTAGAATGGATCGTGCAAATGAATTAGAATGGATACATTCGTGCGAATGAATTAGAACGCATTCTATGAATGAATTAGAATGGATCGTACGAATGGATTAGAATGGATCGTACGAAAGAATTAGAATGGATCGTACAAATGAATTAGAATGGATACATTCGACCGAATGAATTAGAATGGATCGTACGAATGAATTAGAATGAATCATAGAAATGAATTAGAGTGGATCGTAGAAATGAATTAGAATGAATCATAGAAATGAATTAGAATGGATACATTCGTGCGAATGAATTAGAATGGATCGTAGAAATGAATTAGAGTGGATCGTACGAATGAATTAGAATGGTTACATTCGTGCGAATGAATTAGAATGGATCGTACGAATGAATTAGAATGGATCGTACAAATGGATTAGAATGAATCGTACGAATGGATTAGAATGGATCATACAAATGAATTAGAAAGGTTACATTTGTGAGAATGAATTAGAATAGATCGTACGAATGAATTAGAATGGGTCGTACGAATGGATTAGAATTGATCGTACGAATGAATTAGAATGGATCGTACGAATGCATTAGAATGGACACATTCGTGCGAATGAATTAGAATGGATCGTGCGAATGAATTAGAATGGATCGTACGAATGAATTAGAATGGATCGTGCGAATGAATTAGAATGGATCGTACGAATGAATTAGAATGGATTGTACGAATGAATTAGAATGGATCGTACAAATGAATTAGAATGGATACATTTGTCCGAATGAATTAGAATAGATCGTACGAATGAATTAGAATGGATTGTACGAATGAATTAGAATGGATCGTACAAATGAATTAGAATGGATACATTTGCGCGATGAATAAGAATGGACCGTACGAATGAATTAGAATGGAGCGTACGAATGAACTAGAATGGATACATTCGTGCGAATGAATTAGAATGGATTGCACGAATGAATTAGAATGGATACATTCGTGCGAATGAATTAGAATGGATCGTACGAATGAGTTAGAATGGATCGTGCGAATGAATTAGAATGAATCATACGAATGAATTAGAAAAGATCGTGCGAATAAATTAGAATGGATCATACGAATGAATTAGAATAGATATATTCATGCGAATGAATTAGAATGGATCGTACGAATGAATTAGAATGGATCGTGCGAATGAATTAGAATGGATCGTACGAATAAATTAGAATGGATCGTACGAATGAATTAAAATGGATACATTTGTGCGAATTAGAATGGATCGTACGAATGGATTAGAATTAGATCGTACGAATGAATTAGAATGGATCGTACGAATGAATTAGAATGAATCATACGAATGCATTAGAATGGATCGTACGAATGGATTAGAATGGATCGTACGAATGGATTAGAATGGATCGTACGAATAGATTAGAATGGATCGTACGAACGAATTAGAATGGATCATACAAATGAATTAGAAAGGTTACATTCGTAAGAATGAATTAGAATGGATCGTACGAATGAATTAGAATGGATCATGCGAATGAATTTGAATGGATCGTACGAATGAATAAGAATGGAACGTACGAATGAATTAGAATGGATATATTCGAGCGAATGAATTAGAATAGATCGTTGGAATGAATTAGAATGGATCATACGAATGAACTAGAATGGGTCGTGCGAATGAATTACAATGGATTGTACGAATGAATTAGAATGGATACATTCGTGCGAATGAATTAGAATGGATCGGACGAATGAATTAGAATGGATCGTACGATTCATTCTAATTCATTCGTACGATCCATTCTAATGCATTCGTACGATTCATTCTAATTCATTCGCACGATCCATTCTAATTCATTCGTACGATCTATTCTTATTCATTCATACGATCCATTCTAATTCATTCGCACAATCCATTCTAATTAATTCGTACGATCCATTCTAATTCGTTCGTATGATCCATTCTAATTCATTCGCACGAATGTATCCATTCTAATTCATTCGTACAATCTATTCTAATTCATTCGTACGATCCATACTAATCCATTCGTATGATCCGTCTAATTCATTCCTACGATCTATTCTAATTCATTCGCCCGAATGTAACATTTCTAATTAGAATGGATCGTACAAATGAATTAGAAAGGTTAAATCGTGAGAATGAATTAGAATGGATCGTACGAATGAATTAGAATGGATACATTCAAGCGAATGAATTAGAATGGATCATACGAACGAATTAGAATGGATCATAGGAATGAATTAGAATGGATCGTGCAAATGAATTAGAATGGATTGTGCGAATGAATTAGAATGAATCGTACGAATGAATTAGAATGGATTCGTGCAAATGAATTAGAATGGATCGTACGAATGAATTAGAATGGATCATACAAATGAATTAGAAAGGTTACATTCGTGAGAATGAATTAGAATGGATCGTACGAATAAATTAGAATGGATCATGCGAATGAATTTGAATGGATCGTACGAATGAATTAGAATGGATCGAACGAATGAATTAGAATGGATACATTCAAGCGAATGAATTAGAATAGATCATAGGAATGAATTAGAATGGTTACATTCGTGCGAATGAATTAGAATGGATCATACGAATGAATTAGATCGTACGAATGAATTAGAATGGTTCGTACGAATGAATTAGAATGGATCGTATGAATGAATTAGAATGGATCGTGCGAATGAATTAGAATGGACTGTACGAATGAATTAGAATGGATACATTCATGCGAATGAATTAGAATGGATCGTACGAATGAATTAGAATGGATCATAGGAATGAATTAGAATGGATCATGCAAATGAATTAGAATGGATCGTACGAATGGATTAGAATGGATCGTATGAATGAATTAGAATGGATCGTACAAATGAATTAGAATGGATTGTACAAATGAATTAGAAAGGTTACATTCGTGAGAATGAATTAGAATGGATCGTATGAACGAATTAGAATGGATCGTACGAATGAATTAGAATGGATCGTACGAATGGAATAGAATGGATCGTACGAATGGATTAGAATGGATCGTATGAATGAATTAGAATGGATTGTACGAATGAATTAGAATGGATACATTCGTGTGAATGAATTAGAATGGATCGGACGAATGAATTAGAATGGATCGTACGAATGAATTAGAATGGTTACATTCGTGCGAATGAATTAGAATGGATCGTACGAATGGATTAGAATGGATCGTACGAATGGATTAGAATGGATCGTACGAATGAATTAGAATGGATCGTACAAATGAATTAGAAAGGTTACATTAGTGAGAATGAATTAGAATGGATCGTACAAATGAATTAGAATGGATCTTACGAATGGATTAGAATGGATCGTACGAATGGATTAGAATAGATCGTACGAATGGATTCGAATGGATCGTACGAATGAATTAGAATGGATCGTACGAATGAATTAGAATGGATACATTCGAGCGAATAAATTAGAATAGATCGTAGGAATGAATTAGAATGGATCATACGAATGAATTAAAATGGATCGTGCGAATGAATTAGAATGGATTGTACGAATGAATTAGAATGGATACATTCATGCGAATGAATTAGAATGGATCGGACGAATGAATTAGAATGGATCGTATGAATGAATAAGAATGGATCGTACGAATGAATTAGAATAGATACATTCGAGCGAATGAATTAGAATGGATCGTATGAATGAATTAGAATGGATCATAGGAATGAATTAGAATGGATCGTGCAAATGAATTAGAATGGATACATTCGTGCGAATTAATTAGAATGTATCGTGTGAATGAATTAGAATGGATCGTATGAACGAATTAAAATGGATATATTTGTGCGAAAGAATTAGAATGGATCATACGATTGAATTTGAATGGATCGTACGACTGAATTAGAATGGATACATTCGTGCGAATGAATTAGAATGGATCGTATGAATGAATTAGAATGGATCGTACGAATGAATAAGAATGGTTACATTCGTGCGAATGAATTAGAATGAATCATACGAATGGATTAGAATAGATCGTACGAATGGACTAGAATGGATCGTACGAATGGATTAGAATGGATTGTACAAATGAATTAGAAAGGTTACATTTGTGAGAATGAATTAGAATGGATCATACGAATGGATTAGAATGGATCGTACGAATGGATTAGAATGGATCGTACGAATGAATTAGAATGGATCATACAAATGAATTAGAAAGGTTACATTCGTGAAATGAATTAGAATGGATCTTACGAATGAATTATAATGGATACATTTGTGCGAATGAATTAGAATGGATCGTAGGAATGAATTAGAATGGATCATAGGAATGAATTAGAATGGATCGCGCAAATGAATTAGAATGAATCGTACGATCCATTCTAATTCATTTGAACGATCCATTCTAATTCGTTCGCACGAATGTAACCATTCTAATTCATTCATACGATCCATTCTAACTCATTCTCACGAATGTAACCATTCTAATTCATTTGTACGATCCATTTTAATTCATTCGCACGATCCATTCTAATTCATTCGTACGATCCATTCTAATTCATTCGCTCGAATGTATCCATTCTAATTCATTCGTACAATCCATACTAATTCATTCGCACGATCCATTCTAATTCATTCGTACGAATGAATTAGAATGGATACATTTGTGCGAATGAATAAGAATGGATCGTACGAATGAGTTAGAATGGATCGTACGAATGAATTAGAATGGATCGTACGAATGAATTAGAATGGATTGTACGAGTGAATTAGAATGGATAGATTTGTGCGAATGAATTAGAATGGATCGTGCGAATGAATTAGAATTGATCGTACGAATGGATTAGAATGGATCGTACGAAAGAATTAGAATGGATCATACGAACGAATTAGAATGGATACATTCGAGCGAATGAATTAGAATGGATCGTACGAATGAATTAGAATGGATCATAGGAATGAATTATAATGGATCATGCAAATGAATTAGAATGGATACATTCGTGCGAATGAATTAGAATGGATCGTAGGAATGAATTAGAATGGATCGTACAAATGAATTAGAATGGTTACATTCATGCGAATGAATTAGAATGTATCGTATGAATGAAATAGAATGGATCGTACAAATGAATTAGAATGGTTACATTTGTGCGAATGAATTAGAATGGATCGTACGAATGAATTAGAATGGATCGTACCAATGAATTAGAATGGATCGTACGAATGAATTAGAATGGATCGTACGAATGAATTAGAATGGATCTAACTAATGAATTAGAATGGATACATTCGAGCAAATGAATTAGAATAGATCGTAGGAATGAATTAGAATGGATCATACGAATAAATTAGAATGGATCGTGCGAATGAATTAGAATGGATTGTAGGAATGAATTAGAATGGATACATTCGTGCGAATGAATTAGAATGGATCCTACGAATGAATTAGAATGGATCGTGCGAATGAATTTAACTGGATCGTACAAATGAATCGTACGAATGAATTAGAATGGATTAGAATGGATCGTACGAATAAATTAGAAAGGTTACATTTGTGAGAATGAATTAGAATGGAACGTACGAATGGATTAGAATGTATCGTATGAATGGATTAGAATGGATCGTACGAATGGATTAGAATGGACCATACGAATGAATTAGAATTGTTACATTCGTGCGAATGAATTAGAAAGGATCGTATGAATGAATTAGAATGGATCGTACGAATGAATTAGAATGGATCGTACAAATGAATTAGAAAGGTTACATTCATGCGAATGAATTTGAATGGATCGTACGAATGGATTAGAATAGATCGTACGAACGAATTAGAATGGATCGTATGAACGAATTAGAATGGATCGTGCGAATGAATTTGAATGGATCGTGCGAATGAATTAGAATGGATCGAACGAATGAATTAGAATAGATCGTATGAATGAATTAGAATGGATCGTACGAATGAATTACAATGGATCGTGCGAATGAATTATAATGGATCATGCGAATGAATTAGAATAGATCGTGCGAATGAATTAGAATGGGTCATATGAATGAATTAGAATGGATCGTACAAATGGATTAGAATGGATCGTACGAATGAATTAGAATGGATCGTACGAATGAATTAGAATGGATCGTACGAATGAATTAGAATAGATACATTTGTGCGAATAAGTTGGAATGGATCATACGAATGAATTAGAATGGATCGTACGAATGAATTAGAATGGATCATACGAATGAATTAGAATGGATCGTGCAAATGAATTAGAATGGATTGTACGAATGTCTAACTCATTCATACAATGCGTTCTAATCCATTCGTACGATCCATTCTAATTCATTCGCACGATCCATTCTAATTCATTCGCACGATCTATTCTAATTCATTCGCATGATCGATTCTAATTCATTCGTACAATCCATTCAAATTCATTCGTACGATCCATTCTAATTCATTCATATGATCCATTCTAATTCATTCATATGATCCATTCTAATTCATTTGCACGATCCATTCTAATCCATTCGTACGATCCATTCTAATCCATTCGTACGATCCATTCTAATTCATTCGAATGATCCATTCTAATTCATTCACACAAATGTATCCATTCTAATGCATTCGTACGATCCATTCTAATTCATTCGTACAATCCATTCTAATCAATTCGTACGATCCATTCTAATTTATTTATACGATCCATTCTAATTTATTCGCACGAATGTATCCATTCTAATGCATTCGTACGATTCATTCTAATTCATTCGCACGATCCATTGTAATTCATTCGTTCGATCCATTCTAATTCATTCGCATGATCCATTCAAATTCATTCGTACGATGCATTCTAATTCATTCGCACGATCCATTCTAATTCATTCGTACGATCCATTCTAATTCATTCGCACGAATGTATCCATTCTAATTCATTCGTAGGATCCATTATAATTCATTCCTACGATCCATTCTAATCCATTCGTACGATCCATTCTAATTCATTCGTACGATCCATTCTAATTCATTCTCACAAATGTAACCTTTCTAATTCATTTGTACGATCCATTCTAATTCATTCGTACGATCCATTCTAATTCATTCGCACAATCCATTCTAATTCATTCGTACGATCCATTTTAATTCATTCTCACGAATGTAACCTTTCTAATTCATTTGTACGATCCATTCTAATTAATTCGTATGATCCATTCTAATTCATTCGTACGATCCATTCTAATTCATTTGTACGATCCATTCTAATTCATTCGCACAAATGTATCCATTCTAATTCATTCGCACAAATGTATCCATTCTAATTCATTCGTATGATCCATTCTAATTCATTCATTCGATCCATTCTAATCCATTCGTACGATCCATTCTAATCCATTCATACGATCCATTCTAATTCATTCGTACGATCCATTCTAATTCATTTGCTCGAATGTATCCATTCTAATTCATTCGTATGATCCATTCTAATTCGTTCGTACGATCCATTCTAATTCATTTGTACGATCCATTCTAATTCATTCGCACAAATGTATCCATTCTAATTTATTCGTACGATCCATTCAAATTCAATCGTATGATCTATTCTAATTCATTCGCACAAATGTATCCATTCTAATTCATTCGTACGATCCATTCTAATTCATTCGTTGGATCCATTCTAATTCATTCGTACGATGCATTCTAATTCATTCGTTGGATCCATTCTAATTCATTCGTACGATCCATTCTAATTCATTCGTATGATCCATTCTAACTCATTTTAGAATGGATCGTATGAACGAGTTAGAATGGATCGTATGAACGAATTAGAATAGATCGTACGAATGAATTAGAATGAATACATTTGAGCGAATGAATTAGAATGGATCGTACGAATGGATAAGAATGGATCGTACGAATGGATTAGAATGGATCTTACGAATGAATTAGAATGGATCGAAGGAATGAATTAGAATGGATAGTACGAATGAATTAGAATGGATACATTTGTGCGAATGAATTAGAATGGATCATACGATTGAATTTGAATGGATCGTACGAATAAATTAGAATGGATACATTTTTGCGAATGAATTAGAATGGATAGTACAAATGAATTAGAATGTATCGTACGAACGAATTAGAATGGATCGTACGAATGAATTAGAATGGATACATTCGAGCGAATGAATTAGAATGGATCGTACGAATGGATTAGAATGGATCGTACGAATGGATTAGAATGGATCGTACGAATGGATTAGAATGGATCGAACGAATGAATTCGAATGGATCGTACGAATGAATTAGAATGGATACATTAGTGCGAATGGATTAGAATGGATACATTTGTGCGAATGAATTAGAATGGATGGTACGAATGAATTAGAATGGATCGTAAGAATGAATTAGAATGGATCGTACAAATGAATTAGAAAGGTTATATTCGTGAGAATGAATTAGAATGGATCGTACGAATGAATTAGAATGGATCGTGCGAATGAATTAGAATGGATCGTACGAATGAATTAGAATGGATCGTACAAATGAATTAGAAAGGTTTCATTTGTTAGAATGAATTAGAATAGATCGTACGAATGAATTAGAATGGATCATACGAATGGTTTAGAATGGATCGTACAAATGAATTAGAATGGATCGTACGAATGCATTAGAATGGATACATTCGTGCGAATGAATTAGAATGGATTAGAATGGATCGTACGAATGAATTAGAATGGATCGAACGAATGGATTAGAATGGATCGTAAGAATGGATTAGAATGGATCGTACGAATGAATTAGAATGGATCAAACGAATGAATTAGAATGGATCGTACGAATGAATTAGAATGGATACATTTGTGCGAATGAATTAGAATGGATCATATGATTGAATTTGAATGGATCATACGAATAAATTAGAATGGATACATTTGTGCGAATGAATTAGAATGGATCGTACAAATGAATTAGAATGGATCGTACGAATGATACGATTCATTCTAATTCATTCGTACGTTCCATTCTAATGCATTCGTACGATTCATTCTAATTCATTCGCATGATCCATTCTAATTCATTCGTACAATCCATTCTTATTCATTCATACGATCCATTCTAATTCATTCGCACAATCCATTCTAATTCATTCGTACGATCCATTCTAATTCATTCGTATGATCCATTCTAACTCATTCGGTGGATCCATTCTAATTCATTCGTACGATCCATTTTAATTCATTCGTACGATCCATTCTAATTCATTCGCACAATCCATTCGAATTCATTCGTACGATCTATTCTAATTCATTCGCACGAATGTAACCATTCTAATTCATTCGTACGATTCGTTCTAATTCATTCGTATGAGCTATTCTAATTCAATCGTACGATCCATTCTAATTCACTCATACGATCTATTCTAATTCATTCGTATAATCCATTCTAATTCATTCGTACCATCCATTCTATTTCATTCGTATGATCCATTCTAACTCATTCGGTGGATCCATTCTAATTCATTCGTACGATCCATTCTTATTCATTCGCACGATCCATTCTAACTCATTCGTACGATCCATTCTAATTCATTTGTACGATCCATTCTAATTTATTTGGACGAATATACGATCCATTCAAATTTATTCGCACTAATGTATCCATTCTAATTCATTCGTACGATCTATTCTAATTCATTCGTATGATCTGTTCTAATTCATTCGCACGAATATAACCATTCTAATTCATTCGTACGATTCATTCTAATTCATTCGTACGATCCATTCTAATTCATTCGTACGATCCATTCTAATTCATTCGTACAATCCATTCTAATCCATTCGTTCGATCCATTCTAATTCATTTGCACGATCCATTCTAATTCATTCGTATGATCGATTCTAATTCATTCCTACGATCTATTCTAACTCATTCGGTTGATCCATTCTAATTCATTCGTACGATCCATTCTAATTCATTCGTATGATCCATTCTAATTCATTCGCACGAAAGTATCCATTCTAATTCATTCGTATGATCCATTCTAATTCATTCGCTCGAATGTATTAATTCTAATTCATTCGTACGATCCATTCTAATTCATTCGCATGATCCATTCTAATTCATTCGTACGATCCATTCTAATTCATTCGTGCGAATGAATTAGAATGGATCATAGGAATGAATTAGAATGGATCAGACGAATGAATTAGAATGGATCATTTTCACGAATGTATCCATTCTAATTCATTTGCACGATACATTCTAATTCATTCGTACGATCCATTCTTATTCATTCATACGATCCATTCTAATTTATTCGCACAATCCATTCTAATTCATTCGTTCAATCCATTCTAATTCATTCGTACGATCCATTTTAATTCGTTCATATGATCCATTCTAATTCGTTCGTACGATCCATTCTAATTTGTTCGTACGATCCACTCTAATTCATTCGCACGATCCATTCTAATTCATTCGCACGATCCATTCTAATTCTTTCATATGATCCATTCTAATTCATTCGCACGAATGTATCCATTCTAGTTCATTCGTACGCTCCATTCTAATTCATTCGTACGCTCCATTCTTATTCATCACACAAATGTATCCATTCTTATTCATTCGTACGATCCATTCTAATTCATTCGCACGATCGATTCTAATTCATTCGTATGATTCATTCTAATTCATTCGTACGATCCATTCTAATTCTTTCGTACGATCCATTCTAATTCATTCGCACGATCTATTCTAATTCATTCGTACAATCCATTCTAATTCATTCGTACGATCCATTCTAATTCATTCGTACTATTCATTCTAATTCATTCGTACGATCGATTCTAATTCATTCATACGATCCATTCTAATTCATTCGTACGATCCATTATAATTCATTCACTCGAATGCATCCATTCTAATTCATTCGTACGATCCATTCTAATTCGTTCATACTATCTATTCTAATTCGTTCGTACGATCCATTCTAATTCATTCGTACGATCCATTCTAATCCATTCGTACGATCCATTCTAATTCATTCGTACAAATGAATTAGAATGGATCGTACGAATGAATTAGAATGGATTGTGCGAATGAATTAGAATGGATCGTATGAATGAATAAGAATGGATCGTACGAATGAATTAGAATGGATCGTGCAAATGAATTAGAATGGATACATTCGTGCGAATGAATTAGAATGGCTCGTACGAATAAATTAGAATGGGTCGTACGAATGAATTAGAATGGATATATTTGAACGAATAAATTAGAATGGATCATACGAATGAATTAGAATGGATCGTACAAATGAATTAGAATGGATCGTGCGAATGAATTAGAATCGATCGTACGAATGAATTAGAATGGATCGTACGAATGAATTAGATCGTACGAATGAATTAGAATGGATCATATGAATGAATTAAAATCGATACATTCATACGACTGAATTAGAATGGATCGTGCGAATTAATTAGAATGGATCGTACGAATGAATTTGAATGGATACATTTGTGCGAATGAATCTGAATGGATTATATTTATGAATTATAATGGATCGTACGAATGAATTAGAATGGATCGTACGAATGAATTAGAATAGCTCATACGAATGAATTAGAATGAATCGTACGAATAAATTAGAATGGTTACATTCCTGCGAATGAATTAGAATAGATCGTACGAATGAATTAGAATGGATCGTACGAATAAATTAGAATGGATCGTGCGAATGAATTAGAATGGATCGTACGAATGAATTAGAATGGATCCACCGAATGAGTTAGAATGGATCATACGAATAAATTAGAATGGATCGTACCAATGAATTAGAGTGGATTGTGCGAATGAATTAGAATGGTTCGTATGAATGAATAAGAATGGATCGTACGAATGCATTAGAATGGATACATTCGTGCGAATGAATTAGAATGGATTCATTCCAATTCATTCGCACGATCCATTCTAATTCATTCGTACGATCTATTCTAATTCATTCGCACGATCCATTCTAATCCATTTGTACGATCCATTCTAATCCATTCGTACGATCCATTCTAATTCATTCGCACGATCCATTCTAATTCATTCATACGATCCATTCTAATTCATTCGCTCGAATGTATCCATTCTAATTCATTCGTTCGATCCATTCTAATTCATTCGGATGATCCATTCAAATTCATTCGCATGATCCATTCTAATTAATTCGTACGATCCATTCTAATTCATTCTCACAAATGTAACCTTTCTAATTCATTTGTATAATCCATTCTAATTCATTCGTACGATCCATTCTAATTCATTCGCACGAATGTATCCATTCTAATGCATTCGTACGATTCATTCTAATTCATTCGCACGATTGATTCTAATTCATTCATACGATCCATTCTTATTCATTCATACGATCCATTCTAATTCATTTGTACGAATGAATTAGAATGGATCGTACGAATGGATTAGAATGGATCGTGCGAATGAATTAGAATGGATACATTCGTACGAAAGAATTAGAATGGATCGTATGAACGAATTAGAATGGATCGTACGAATAAATTAGAATGGATACATTCGAGCGAATGAAATAGAATGGATCGTACGAATGAATTAGAATGGATCCACCGAATGAGTTAGAATGGATCATACGAATGAATTAGAATGGATCGTACGAACGAATTAGAATGAATCATACGATCCATTCTAATTCATTCGTCCGATCCATTCTAATTCATTCGCACGAATGTATCCATTCTAATTCATTGAAAGAATTAGAATGGATCATACGAATGAATTAGAATGGATCGTGCGAATGAATTAGAATGAATCGTACGAATGAATTAGAATGGATCGTACGAATGAATTAGAATGGGTACATTTGTACGAATAAATTAGAATGGATTGTACGAATGAATTAGAATGGATACATTCTTGCGAATAAATTAGAATGGATCGTATATTCGTGCAAATAAATTAGAATGGATCATACGAATGAATTAGAATGGATTGTGCGAATGAATTAGAATCAATCGTACGAATGCATTAGAATGGATCGTACGAATGAATTAGAATGAATCGTACGATCCATTCTAATTCATTCGTCTGATCCATTCTAATTCATTCGCACGAATGTATCCATTTTAATTCATTCGTACAATCCATTCAAATTCATTTGCACGATCCATTCTAATTCATTCGTATGATCCATTCTAATTCATTCCTACGATCTATTCTAATTCATTCGCTCGAATGTATCCATTCTAATTCATTCGTTCGATCCATTCTAATTCATTCGTACGATCCTTTCAAATTCATTCGCATGATCCATTCTAATTCATTCGTACGATCCATTCTAATTCATTCTCATGAATGTAACCTTTCTAATTCATTTGTATGATCCATTCTAATTAATTCGTACGATCCATTCTAATTCATTCGTACGATCCATTCTAATCCATTCGTACGATCCATTCTAATCCATTCATACGATCCATTCTAATTTATTCATACGATCCATTCTAATTCATTTTCACAAATGTAACTTAGAATGGATCATACGAATGAATTAGAATGGATCGTACGAACGAATTAGAATGAATCATACGATCCATTCTAATTCATTCGTCCGATCCATTCTAATTCATTCGCACGAATGTATCCATTCTAATTCATTGAAAGAATTAGAATGGATCATACGAATGAATTAGAATGGATCGTGCGAATGAATTAGAATGAATCGTACGAATGAATTAGAATGGATCGTACGAATGAATTAGAATGGGTACATTTGTACGAATAAATTAGAATGGATTGTACGAATGAATTAGAATGGATACATTCTTGCGAATAAATTAGAATGGATCGTATATTCGTGCAAATAATTTAGAATGGATGATACGAATGAATTAGAATGGATTGTGCGAATGAATTAGAATCAATCGTACGAATGCATTAGAATGGATCGTACGAATGAATTAAAATGAATCGTACGATCCATTCTAATTCATTCGTCTGATCCATTCTAATTCATTCGCACGAATGTATCCATTTTAATTCATTCGTACAATCCATTCAAATTCATTTGCACGATCCATTCTAATTCATTCGTATGATCCATTCTAATTCATTCCTACGATCTATTCTAATTCATTCGCTCGAATGTATCCATTCTAATTCATTCGTTCGATCCATTCAAATTCATTCGTACGATCCTTTCAAATTCATTCGCATGATCCATTCTAATTCATTCGTACGATCCATTCTAATTTATTCTCATGAATGTAACCTTTCTAATTCATTTGTATGATCCATTCTAATTCATTCGTACAATCCATTCTAATTCATTCGTACGATCCATTCTAATCCATTCGTACGATCCATTCTAATCCATTCATACGATCCATTCTAATTTATTCATACGATCCATTCTAATTCATTTTCACAAATGTAACCTTTCTAATTCATTTGTACGATCCATTCTAATTCATTCATACGATCCATTCTAATCCATTCGTACGATCCATTCTAATCCATTCGTACGATCCATTCTAATTCATTCGCATGAATGTAACCATTCTAATTCATTCGTACGATCCATTCTAATTCATTTGCATGAATGTATCCATTCTAATTCATTTGCACGATCTATTCTAATTCATTCCTATGATCCATTCTAATTCATTCGTACGATCCAATCTAATTCATTTGCTCGAATGTATCCATTCTAATTCATTCGTATGATCCGTTCTAATTCGTTCATACGATCCATTCTAATTCGTTCGTACGATCCATTCTAATTCATTCGTACGATCCATTCTAATCCATTCGTACGATCCATTCTAATTCATTCGTACAAATGAATTAGAATGGATCGTATGAATGAATAAGAACGGATCGTACAAATGAATTAGAATGGATCGTGCGAATGAATTAGAATGAATCGTACGAATGAATTAGAATAGATACATTCGAGCGAATGAATTAGAATGGATCGTACGAATGAATCAGAATGGATCATAGGAATGAATTAGAATGGATCGTGCAAATGAATTAGAATGGATACATTCGTGCGAATGAATTAGAATGGATCGTAGGAATGAATTAGAATGGATCGAACGAATGAATTAGAATGGTTACATTCTTGCGAATGAATTAGAATGGATCGTACGAATGTTTTAGAATGGATCGTGCGAATGAATTAGAATTGATCATACGAATGAATTAGAATGGATCGTACGAATGAATTAGAATGGATTGTACGATAGAATTAGAATGGATCGTATGAACGATTAGAATGGATCGTACGAATTAATTAGAATGGATCGTACGAATGAATTAGAATGGATACATTCGAGCGAATGAATTAGAATGGATCGTACGAATGAATTTGAATGGATCATAGGAATGAATTAGAATGGATCGTGCAAATGAATTAGAATGGATATATTTGTGCGAATGAATTAGAATGGATCGAAGGAATGAATTAGAATGGATCGTATGAATGAATTAGAATGGTTACATTCGTGCGAATGAATTAGAATGGATCGTACGAATGGATTAGAATGAATCGTACGAATGGATTAGAATGGATCGTATGAATTAGAATGGATCGTACGAATGAATTAAAATGGATACATTCATACGACTGAATTAGAATGGATCGTGCGAATTAATTAGAATGGATCGTACGAATGAATTTGAATGGATACATTTGTGCGAATGAATCTGAATGGATTGTATGAATGAATTACAATGGATCGTACGAATGGATTAGAATGGATCGTATGAATGAATTAGAATGGATCATACAAATGAATTAGAAAGCTTATATTCGTGAGAATGAATTAGAATGGATCGTACGAATGAATTAGAATGGATCATGCGAATGAATTTGAATGGATCGTACGAATGAATTAGAATGGATCGAACGAATGAATTAGAATGGATACATTCGAGCGAATGAATTAGAATGGATACATTCGAGCGAATGAATTAGAATAGATCGTAGGAATGAATTAGAATGGATCATACGAATGAATTAGAATGGATCGTGCGAATGAATTAGAATGGATTGTACGTATGAATTAGAATGGATACATTCGTGCGAATGAATTAGAATGGATCGTACGAATGAATTAGAATGGATCGTACGAATGAATTAGAATGAATCGTACGAATGAATTAGAATGGATCGTACGAATGAATTAGAATGGATACATTTGTACGAATAAATTAGAATGGATTGTATGAATGAATTAGAATGAATGCAACCATTCTAATTCATTCGTACAATCCATTCTAATCCATTCGTACGATCCATTCTAATTCATTCGCACGAATATATCCATTCTAATTCATTCGTACAATCCACTCTAATGCATTCCGACGATCTATTCTAATTCATTCGCTCGAATGTATCCATTCTAATTTATTCTTTCGATCCATTCTAATTCATTCGTACGATCCATTCTAATTCATTCGCACAAATGTATCCATTCTAATTCATTCGTACAAATGAATTAGAATGGATCGTACGGATGAATTAGAATGGATTGTATGAATGGATTAGAACGCATTGTACGAATGAATTAGAATGGATTGTACGAATGGATTAGAATGGATCGTACTTCCTACGAATGAGTTAGAATGGATCATACGAATGAATTAGAATGGATCGTACAAATGAATTAGAATGGATCGAACGAATGAATTAGAATGGATACATTCGAGCGAATGAATTAGAATAGATCGTAGGAATGAATTAGAATGGATCATACGAATGAATTAGAATGGATCGTGCGAATGAATTAGAATGGATTGTACGAATGAATTAGAATAGATACATTCGTGCGAATGAATTAGAATGGATCGCACGAACGAATTAGAATGGATCGTACGAATGAATTATAATGGATCGTACGAATGAATTAGAATAGATCATATGAATGAATTAGAATGGTTACATTCGTGCGAATGAATTAGAATGGATCGTACGAATAGATTAGAATGGATCGTATGAATGGATTAGAACACACTGTACGAATGAATTAGAATGGATACATTTGTGCGAATGAATTAGATTGCATCGTACGAATGAATTAGAATGGATTGTACGAATGAATTAGAATGGATCGTACGAATGAATTTGAATGGATCATACGAATGAATTAGAATAGATATATTCATGCGAACGAATTAGAATGGATCGTACGAACGAATTAGAATGGATCGTATGAACGAATTAGAATGGATCATACGAATGAATTAGAATGGATATATTCGTGCGAATGAATTAGAATGGATCGAACGAATGAATTAGAATAGATCATACGAATGAATTAGAATGGATCGTACGAATGAATTAGAATGGATCGTACAAATGAATTAGAAAGGTTACATTTGTGAGAATGAATTAGAATGGATCGTACAAATGAATTAGAATGGATCGTACGAATGGATTGGAATGGATCGTACGAATGGATTAGAATGGATCGTACGAATGGATTAGAATGGATCGTACAAATGAATTAGAATGGATCATACAAATGAATTAGAAAGGTTACATTCGTTAGAATGAATTCGAATGGATCGTGCGAATGAATTAGAATTGATCATACGAATGAATTAGAAAGGATCGTACGAATGAATAAGAATGGATCGTACGAATGAATTAGAATGGATACATTCGAGCGAATGAATTAGAATAGATCGTAGGAATGAATTAGAATGGATCATACGAATGAATTAGAATGGATCGTATGAAAGAATTAGAATGGATCGTACGAATTAATTAGAATGGATACATTCGTGCGAATGAATTAGAATGGATCGTACGAATGAATTAGAATGGATCGTACAAATGAATTAGAATGGATCGTATGAATGAATAAGAATGGATCGTATGAATGAATTAGAATGGATTGTATGAATGAATTAGAATGGATACATTCGTCCGAATGAATTAGAATGGATTAGACGAATTAATTAGAATGGATCGTACTATTCATTCTAATTCATTCGTACGATCCATTCTAATGCATTCGTACGATTCATTCTAATTCATTCGCACGATCCATTCTAATTCATTCGTAAGATCCATTCAAATTTATTTGCACGAATATACAATCCTTTCTAATTTATTCGCAAGAATGTATCCATTCTAATTCATTCGTACAGTCCATTCTAATTTATTCGTACAAATGTATCCATTTTAATTCATTCGAACGATCCATTCTAATTCATTCGTACGATTCATTCTAATTCATTCGTACGATCCATTCTAATTCATTCATACGATCCATTCTAATTCATTCGCACGAATGTATCCATTCTAATTAATTCGTACGATCCATTCTAATTCATTCATACAATCTATTCTAATTCATTCGTATGATCCATTCTAATTCATTCCTATGATCTAATTTAATTCATTCGCTCGAATGTATCCATTCTAATTCATTCGTACGATCCATTCTTATTCATTCGTACGATCCACTCTAATTCATTCGTATGATCAATTCTAATTCATTCGCACGATCCATTCTAATTCATTCTCACGAATGTAACCTTTGTAATTCATTTGTATGATCCATTCTAATTCATTCGTACGATCCATTCTAATCCATTCGTACGATCCAATCTAATCCATTCGTACGATCCATTCTAATCCATTCGTACGATCCATTCTATTTTATTCGTACGATCCATTCTAATTCATTCTCACAAATGTAACCTTTCTAATACATTTGTACGATCCATTCTAATTCATTCGTACGATCTATTCTAATCCATTCGTACGATCCATTCTAATCCATTCGTACGATCCATTCTAATTCAATCGCACGAATGTAACCATTCTAATTCATTCGTACGATCCATTCTTATTCATTCCTACGAATGAGTTAGAATGGATCATACGAATGAATTAGAATGGATCATACAAATAAATTAGAATGGATCGAACGAATGAATTAGAATCGATACATTCGAGCGAATGAATTAGAATAGATCGTCGGAATGAATTAGAATGGATCATACGAATGAATTAGAATGGATCGTGCGAATGAATTAGAATGGATTGTACGAATGAATTAGAATGGATACATTCGTGCGAATGAATTAGAATGGATCGGACGAATGAATTAGAATGGATCGTACGCATGAATTAGAATGGATCGTGCGAATGAATTAGAATGAATCGTACGAATGCATTAGAATTGATACATTCGTGCGAATGAATTAGAATGGATCATACGAATGAATTAGAATGGATCGTGTGAATGAATTAGAATGGATCGTACGAATGAATTAGAATGGATCGTGCAAATGAATTAGAATGGATCGTACGAATGAATTAGAATGGACACATACAAATGAATTAGAAAGGTTACATTCGTGAGAATGAATTAGAATGGATCGTACAAATGAATTGGAATGGATCGTACGAATGAATTAGAA
This sequence comes from Chamaelirium japonicum, assembly GCA_947650365.1. Taxonomy (NCBI): domain Eukaryota; kingdom Viridiplantae; phylum Streptophyta; class Magnoliopsida; order Liliales; family Melanthiaceae; genus Chamaelirium; species Chamaelirium japonicum. The sequence continues at coordinate 21,930,213 of OX393553.1, read as the reverse complement.
TGGATACATTCGAGCGAATGAATTTGAATGGATCGTACGAATGAATTAGAATGGATCATAAGAATGAATTAGAATGGATCGTGCAAATGAATTAGAATGGATCGTACGAATGGATTAGAATGGATCGTACGAATGAATTAGAATGGATCATACAAATGAATTAGAAAGGTTACATTCGTGAGAATAAATTAGAAAGGATCGTGCGAATGAATTAGAATGGATCGTGCGAATTAATTAGAATGGATCGTACGAACGAATTAGAATGGATCGTACGAACGAATTAGAATGGATCGTATGAACGAATTAGAATGGATCGTACGAATGAATTAGAATGGATCGTGCAAATGAATTAGAATGGATACATTCGTGCGAATGAATTAGAATGGATCGTAGGAATGAATTAGAATAGATCGTACGAATGAATTATAATGGTTACATTCGTGCAAATGAATTAGAATGGATCGTACGAATGAATTAGAATGGATCGTGCGAATGATTTCGAATGGATCGTACGAATGAGTTAGAATGGATCGTGCGAATGAATTAGAATGAATCGTACGAATGCATTAGAATGGCTCGTACGAATGAATTAGAATGAATCGTATGATCCATTCTAATTCATTCGTCCGATCCATTCTAATTCATTCGCACGAATGTATCCATTCCAATTCATTCGTACAATCCATTCTAATTCATTCGCACGATCCATTCTAATTCATTCGTATGATCCATTCTAATTCATTCCTACGATCTATTCTAATTCATTCGCTCGAATGTATCCATTCAAATTCATTCGTTCGATCCATTCTAATTCATTCGTACGACCCATTCAAATTCATTCGCATGATCCATTCTAATTCATTCGTACGATCCATTCTAATTCATTCTCACGAATGTAACCTTTCTAATTCATTTGTATGATCCATTCTAATTCATTCGTACGATCCATTCTAATCCATTCGTACGATCCATTCTAATCCATTCGTACGATCTATTCTAATCCATTCGTACAATCCATTCTAATCCATTCGTACGATCCATTCTAACTCATTCTCACAAATGTAACCTTTCTAATTCATTTATACGATCTATTCTAATCCATTCGTACGATCCATTCTAATCCATTCGTATGATCCATTCTAATTCATTCGCACGAATGTAACCATTCAAATTCATTCGTACGATCCATTCTAATTCATTCCTAATATCAATTCTAATTCATTCCTACGATCCATTCTAATTTATTCTAATTTATTCTAATTCATTCTAATTTATTCTAATTTATTCTAATTCATTCTAATTTATTCTAATTCATTCTATTCATTCGATCCATTCTAATTCATTCGTACGATCCATTCAAATTCATTCGCATGATCCAGTCTAATTCATATTACGATCCAATCTAATTCATTCTCATGAATGTAACCTTTCTAATTCATTCGTACGATCCATTCTAATCCATTCGTTCGATCCATTCTAATCTATTCGTACGATCCATTCGTACAATCCATTCTAATGCATTCGTACGATCCATTCTAATTCATTCTCACAAATGTAACCTTTCTAATTCATTCGTACGATCCATTCTAATCCATTCGTACGATCCATTCTAATTCATTCGCACGAATGTAACCATTCTAATTCATTCGTACGATCCATTCTAATTCATTCCTACGATCCATTCTAATTCATTCACACGAATGTATTCATTCTAATTCATTTGCACGATCCATTCTAATTCATTCCTATGATCCATTCTAATTCATTCGTACGATCCATTCTAATTCATTCACTCGAATGTATCCATTCTAATTCATTCGTACGATCCATTCTAATTCGTTCGTACGATCCATTCTAATTCGTTCGTATGATCCATTCTAATTCGTTCGTACGATCCATTCTAATTCATTCGCACGATCCATTCTAATTCATTTGTACGATCCATTTTAATTCATTCGGATGATCCATTCTAATTCATTCGTATGATACATTCGTGCGAATGAATTAGAATGGATCGTACGAATGAATTATAATGGATCGTACGAAGGAATTAGAATAGATCGTGCGAATAAATTAGAATAGATCATACGAATGAATTATAATAGATATATTCATGCGAATGAATTAGAATGGATCGTACGAATGAATTAGAATGGATCGTGCGAATGAATTAGAATGGATCGTATGAATAAATTAGAATGGATTGTACGAATGAATTAAAATGGATACATTTGGCGAATGAATTAGAATGGATCATACGATTGAATTTGAATAGATCGTGCGAATGAATTAGAATGGATCGTACGTATGAATTAGAATGAATCGTACGATCCATTCTAATTCATTCGTCTGATCCATTCTAATTCATTCGCACGAATGTATCCATTCTAATTCATTCGTACAATCCATTCAAATTCATTCGCACGATCCATTCTAATTCATTCGTATGATCCATTCTAATTCATTCCTACGATCTATTCTAATTCATTCGCTCGAATGTATCCATTCTAATTCATTCGTTCGATCCATTCTAATTCATTCGGACGATCCTTTCAAATTCATTCGCATGATCCATTCTAATTCATTCGTACGATCCATTCTAATTCATTCTCACGAATGTAACTTTTCTAATTCATTTGTATGATCCATTCTAATTCATTCGTACGATCCATTCTAATTCATTCGTATGATCCATTCTAATCCATTCGTACGATCCATTCTAGTCCATTCATACGATCCATTCTAATTTATTCGTACGATCCATTCTAATTCATTTTCACAAATGTAACCTTTCTAATTCATTTGTACGATCCATTCTAATTCATTCGTACGATCCATTCTAATCCATTCGTACGATCCATTCTAATCCATTCGTACGATCCATAATAATTCATTCGCACGAATGTAACCATTCTAATTCATTCGTACGATCCATTCTAATTCATTCCTATGATCCATTCTAATTCATTCGCACGAATGTATCCATTCTAATTCATTTGCACGATCCATTCTAATTTATTCCTATGATCCATTCTAATTCATTCGTACGATCCATTCTAATTCGTTCGCTCGAATGTTTCCATTCTAATTCATTCGTACGATCCATTGTAATTCATTCATACAATCCATTCAGATTCATTCGCACAAATGTATCCATTCTAATTCATTCGTACGATCCATTCTAATCCATTCGTACGATCCATTCTAATTCATTCGCACGAATGTATCCATTCTAATTCATTCGTACAATCCATTCTAATTCATTCGCACGATCCATTCTAATTCATTCGTATGATCCATTCTAATGCATTCCTACGATCTATTCTAATTCATTCGCTCGAATGTATCCATTCTAATTTATTCTTTCGATCCATTCTAATTCATTCGTACGATCCATTATAATTCATTCGCACAAATGTATCCATTCTAATTCATTCGTACAAATGAATTAGAATGGATCGTACGAATGAATTAGAATGGATTGTATGAATGGATTAGAACGCATTGTACGAATGAATTAGAATGGATTGTACGAATGGATTAGAATAGATCGTACTTCCTACGAATGAGTTAGAATGGATCATACGAATGAATTAGAATGGATCGTACAAATGAATTAGAATGGATCGAACGAATGAATTAGAATGGATACATTTGAGCGAATGAATTAGAATAGATCGTAGGAATGAATTAGAATGGATCATACGAATGAATTAGAATGGATCGTGCGAATGAATTAGAATGGATTGTACGAATGAATTAGAATAGATACATTGTGCGAATGAATTAGAATGGATCGGACGAATGAATTAGAATGGATCGTACGAATGAATTAGAATGGATCGTACGAATGAATTAGAATGGATCATATGAATGAATTAGAATGGTTACTTTCGTGCGAATGAATTAGAATGGATCGTACGAATAGATTAGAATGGATCGTACGAATTGATTAGAACGCACTGTACGAACGAATTAGAATGGATACATTTGTGCGAATGAATTAGATTGCATCGTACGAATGAATTAGAATGGATTGTATGAATGAATTAGAATGGATCGTACGAATGAATTTGAATGGATCATACGAATGAATTAGAATAGATATATTCATGCGAACGAATTAGAATGGATCATACGAACGAATTAGAATGGATCGTATGAACGAATTAGAATGGATCGTACGAATGAATTAGAATGGATATATTCGTGCGAATGAATTAGAATGGATCGAACGAATGAATTAGAATGGATCATACGAATGAATTAGAATGGATCGTACGAATGAATTAGAATGGATCGTATAAATGAATTAGAAAGGTTACATTTGTGAGAATGAATTAGAATGGATCGTACGAATGAATTAGAATGGATCGTACGAATGGATTGGAATGGATCGTACGAATGGATTAGAATGGATCGTACGAATGGATTAGAATGGATCGTACGAATGAATTAGAATGGATCATACAAATGAATTAGAAAGGTTACATTCGTGAGAATGAATTCGAATGGATCGTGCGAATGAATTTGAATTGATCATACAAATGAATTAGAATGGATCGTACGAATGAATAAGAATGGATCGTACGAATGAATTAGAATGGATACATTCGAGAGAATGAATTAGAATAGATCGTAGGAATGAATTAGAATGGATCATACGAATGAATTAGAATGGATCGTATGAATGAATTAGAATGGATCGTACGAATTAATTAGAATGGATACATTCGTGCGAATGAATTAGAATGGATCGTACGAATGAATTAGAATGGATCGTACGAATGAATTAGAATGGATCGTATGAATGAATAAGAATGGATCGTATGAATGAATTAGAATGGATTGTATGAATGAATTAGAATGGATACATTCGTCCGAATGAATTAGATTGGATTGGACAAATTAATTAGAATGGATCGTACTATTCATTCTAATTCATTCGTACGATCCATTCTAATGCATTCGTACGATTCATTCTAATTCATTCGCACGATCCATTCTAATTCATTCGCACGATCCATTCTAATTCATTCGTATGATCCATTCTAATTTATTTGCACGAATATATGATCCATTCTAATTTATTCGCAAGAATGTTTCCATTCTAATTCATTCGTACAATCCATTCTAATTTATTCGTACAAATGTATCCATTCTAATTCATTCAAACGATCCATTCTAATTCATTCATACGATTCATTCTAATTCATTCGTACGATCCATTCTATTTCATTCATACGATCCATTCTAATTCATTCGCACGAATGTATCCATTCTAATTAATTCGTACGATCCATTCTACTTCATTCATACGATCTATTCTAATTCATTCATATGATCCATTCTAATTCATTCCTACGATCTATTTTAATTCATTCGCTCGAATGTATCCATTCTAATTCATTCGTACGATCCATTCTTATTCATTCGTACGATCCACTCTAATTCATTCGTATGATCAATTCTGATTCATTCGCACGATCCATTCTAATTCATTCTCACGAATGTAACCTTTCTAATTCATTTGTATGATCCATTCTAATTCATTCGTACGATCCATTCTAATCCATTCGTACGATCCATTCTAATCCATTCGTACGATCCATTCTAATCCATTCGTACGATCCATTCTAATTTATTCGTATGATCCATTCTAATTCATTCTCACAAATATAACCTTTCTAATTCATTTGTACGATCCATTCTAATCCATTCGTACGATCCATTCTAATCCATTCGTACGATCCAATCTAATCCATTCGTACGATCCATTCTAATTCATTCGCACGAATGTAACCATTCTAATTCATTCGTACGATCCATTCTTATTCATTCCTACGAATGAGATAGAATGGATCATACGAATGAATTAGAATGGATTATACAAATAAATTAGAATGGATCGAACGAATGAATTAGAATCGATACATTCGAGCGAATGAATTAGAATAGATCATCGAAATGAATTAGAATGGATCGTGCGAATGAATTAGAATGGATTGTACGAATGAATTAGAATGGATATATTCGTGTGAATGAATTAGAATGGATCGGACGAATGAATTAGAATGGATCGTACGAATGAATTAGAATGGATCGTGCGAATGAATTAGAATGAATCGTACGAATGCATTAGAATGGATACATTCGTGCGAATGAATTAGAATGGATCATACGAATGAATTAGAATGGATCATGCGATTGAATTAGAATGGATCGTACGAATGAATTAGAATGGATCAGGCGAATGAATTAGAATGGACACATACAAATGAATTAGAAAGGTTACATTCGTGAGAATGAATTAGAATGGATCGTACGAATGAATTAGAATGGATCGTACGAATGAATTAGAATGGATACATTCGAGCGAATGAATTTCAATGGATCGTACGAATGAATTAGAAGGGATCATAGGAATGAATTAGAATGGATCGTGCAAATGAATTAGAATGGATCGTACGAATGGATTAGAATGGATCGTACGAATGAATTAGAATGGATCATACAAATGAATTAGAAAGGTTACATTCGTGAGAATAAATTAGAATGGATCGTGCGAATGAATTAGAATGGATCGTGCGAATGAATTAGAATGGATCGTACGAACGAATTAGAATGGATCGTATGAACGAATTAGAATGGATCGTATGAACGAATTAGAATGGATCGTACGAATGAATTAGAATGGATACATTCGAGCGAATGAATTAGAATGGATCGTACGAATGAATTAGAATGGATCATAGGAATGAATTAGAATGGATCGTGCAAATGAATTAGAATGGATATTTTCGTGCGAATGAATTAGAATGGATCGTAGGAATGAATTAGAATAGATCGTACGAATGAATTAGAATGGTTACATTCGTGCGAATGAATTAGAATGGATCGTACGAATGAATTAGAATGGATACATTCGTACGATCTATTCTAATCCATTCGTACAATCTATTCTAATCCATTCGTACGATCCATTCTAACTCATTCTCACAAATGTAACCTTTCTAATTCATTTGTACGATCTATTCTAATCCATTCGTACGATCTATTCTAATCCATTCTAATTCATTCGCACAAATGTAACCTTTCAAATTCATTCGTACGATCCATTCTAATTCATTCCTAATATCTATTCTAATTCATTCCTACGATCTATTCTAATTCATTCTAATTCATTATAATTCATTCTAATTCATTCGTATGATCCATTCTAATTCATTCCTATGATCTATTCAAATTCATTCGCTCGAATGTATCCATTCTAATTCATTCGTTCGATCCATTCTAATTCATTCATATGATCCATTCAAATTCATTCGCATGATCCAATCTAATTCATTCGTACGATCCAATCTAATTCATTGTCACGAATGTAACCTTTCTAATTCATTCGTACGATCCATTCTAATCCATTCGTACGATCCATTCTAATCCATTCGTACGATCCATTCTAATGCATTCGTACGATCCATTCTAATTCATTCTCACAAATGTAACCTTTCTAATTCATTCGTACGATCCATTCTAATCCATTCGTACGATCCATTCTAATCCATTCGTACGATCCATTCTAATTCATTCGCACGAATGTAACCATTCTAATTCATTCGTACAATCCATTCTAATTCATTTCTATGATCCATTCTAATTCATTCGCACGAATGTATCCATTCTAGTTCATTTGCACGATCCATTCTAATTCATTCCTATGATCCATTCTAATTCATTCGTACGATCCATTCTAATTCATTCGCTCGAATGTATCCATTCTAATTCATTCGTACGATCCATTCTAATTCGTTCATACGATCCATTCTAATTCGTTCGTACGATCCATTCTAATTCGTTCGTACAATCCATTCGAATTCATTCGCACGATCCATTCTAATTCATTTGTACGATCCATTTTAATTCATTCGCATGATCCATTCGAATTCATTCGCACGATCCAATCTAATTCATTTGTACGATCCATTTTAATTCATTCGCATGATCCATCCTAATTCATTCGTATGATACATTCGTGCGAATGAATTAGAATGGATTGTACGAATGAATTAGAATGGATCGTACGAAGGAATTAGAATAGATCGTGCGAATAAATTAGAATGGATCATACGAATGAATTATAATAGATATATTCATGCGAATGAATTAGAATGGATCGTACGAATGAATTAGAATGGATCGTGCGAATGAATTAGAATGGATTGTATGAATAAATTAGAATGGATCGTACGAATGAATTAAAATGGATACATTTGGCGAATGAATAAGAATGGATCATACGATTGAATTTGAATAGATCGTACGAATGAATTAGAATGGATACATTTGTGCGAATTAATTAGAATGGATCGTACGAATAAATTAGAATGGATCGTACGAATGAATTAGAATGGATCGTACGAATGAATTAGAATGGATAGTGCGAATGAATTAGAATGGATCGTACGAATGAATTAGAATGGATACATTCGTGTGAATGAATTAGAATGGATCGTACGAATGAATTAGAATAGATCATACAAATGAATTAGAATGGATCGGGCGAATGAATTAGAATTGATCATACGAATGAATTAGAATGGATTGTACGAATGAATTAAAATGGATCGTGCGAATGAATTAGAATGGATCGTACGAATGAATTAGAATGGATATTTTTGAACGAATAAATTAGAATGGATCATACGAATGAATTAGAATGGATCGTACGAATGAATTAGAATGGATCGTGCGAATGAATTAGAATCGATCGTACGAATGAATTAGAATGGATCGTATGAATGAATTAGATCGTACGAATGAATTAGAATGGATCGTACGAATGAATTAAAATAGATACATTCATACGACTGAATTAGAATGGATTGTACGAATGAATTAGAATAGATCGTACGAATGAATTAGAATGGATCGTACGAATGAATTAGAATGGATCGTGCGAATGAATTAGAATGGATCGTACGAATGAATTAGAATGGATATGTTTGAACGAATAAACTAGAATGGATCATACGAATGAATTAGAATGGATCGTACGAATTAATTAGAATGGATCGTGCGAATGAATTAGAATCGATCGTACGAATGAATTAGAATGGATCGTACAAATGTATTAGATCGTACGAATGAGTTAGAATGGATCGTACGAATGAATTAAAATGGATACATTCATGCGACTGAATAAGAATGGATCGTGCGAATTAAATAGAATGGATCGTACGAATGAATTAGAATGGATCGTACGAATGAATTAGAATGGATACATTCGTGCGAATGAATTACAATGGATCGGACGAATGAATTAGAATGGATCGTATGAATGAATTAGAATGGATCATATGAATGAATTAGAATGGTTACATTCGTGCGAATGAATTAGAATGGATTGTACGAATGGATTAGAATGGATCGTACGAATGGATTAGAACGCATTGTACGAATGAATTAGAATAGATATATTTGTGCGAATAAATTAGATTGCATCGTACGAATGAATTTGAATGGATTGTACAAATGAATTAGAATGGATCGTACGAATGAATTAGAATGGATCCTGCGAATGAATTAGAATAGATCATACGAATGAATTAGAATGGATCGTATGAATAAATTAGAATGGATCGTGCGAATGAATTAGAATGGATCGTACGAATGAATTAGAATGGATCAACCGAATGAGTTAGAATGGATCATACAAATGAATTAGAATGGATCGTACGAATGAATTAGAATGGATTGTGCGAATGAATTAGAATGGATACATTCGTGCGAATGAATTAGAATGGAATGTAAGAATGAATTAGAATGGATCGTACTAATGAATTAGAATGGATCCATTCGTACAAATGAATTAGAATAGATCGTACGAATGGATTAGAATGGATCGTACGAATGGATTAGAATGCATTGTACGAATGAATTAGAATGGATCGTACGAATGGATTAGAATGGATCGTACGAATGAATTACAATGGATCGTACGAATGAATTAGAATGGATACATTCGAGCAAATGAATTAGAATGGATCGTACGAATGAATTAGAATGGATCATAGGAATGAATTAGAACGGATCGTGCAAATGAATTAGAATGGATACATTCGTGCGAAAGAATTAGAATGGATCGTACGAATGAATTAGAATGGTTATATTCGTGCGAATGAATTAGAATGGATCGTATGAATGGATTAGAATGGATCATACGAATGGATTAGAATGGATCGTACAAATGAATTAGAATGGATCATACAAATGAATTAGAAAGGTTACTTTCGTGAGAATGAATTAGAATGGATCATACGAATGAATTAGAATGGATCATGCGAATGAATTTGAATGGATCGTACGAATGAATTACAATGGATCGAATGAATGCATTAGAATGGATACATTGGAGCAAATGAATTATAATAGATCGTAGGAATGAATTTGATTGGATCATACGAATGAATTAGAATGGATCGTGCGAATGAATTAGAATTGATTGTACGAATGAATTAGAATGGATAAATTCGTGCGAATGAATTAGAATGGATCGGACGAATGAATTAGAATGGATCGTACGATTCATTCTAATTCATTTGTACGATCCATTCTAATGCATTCGTACGATCCATTCTAATTCATTCGCACGATCCATTCTAATTCATTCGTACGATCCATTCTTATTCATTCATACGATCCATTCTAATTCATTTGTACGATCCATTCTAATTCATTCGCACGAATGTAACCATTCTAATTCATTCATACGATCCATTCTAATTCATTCCTACGATCCTTTCTAATTCATTCGCACGAATGTATCCATTCTAATTCATTAGCACGATCGTTTCTAATTCATTCCTATAATCCATTCTAATTCATTCGTATGATTCATTCTAATTCATTCGCTCCAATGTATCCATTCTAATTCATTCGTACGATCCATTCTAATTCGTTCGTACGATCCATTCTAATTCGTTCATACGATCCATTCTAATTCGTTCGCATGATCCATTCTAATTCATTCGCACAATCCATTCTAATTCATTCTCACGAATCTAACCTTTCTAATTCATTTGTATGATCCATTCTAATTCATTCGTACGATCCATTCTAATCCATTCGTACGATCTATTCTAATTCATTTGCACGATCCATTCTAATTCATTCCTATGATTCATTCTAATTCATTCGTACGATCCATTCTAATTCATTCGCTCGAATGTATCCATTCTAATTCATTCGTACGATCCATTCTAATTCATTTGTACGATCCATTCTAATTCATTCTCACGAATGTAACCTTTCTAATTCATTTGTATGTATCCATTCTCACTCATTCGTACGATCCATTCTAATTCATTCGCACGATCCATTCTAATTCATTCGTACGATCCATTCTAATTCATTCACACGATCCATTCTAATTTATTCGTAAGATCCATTCTAATTCATTCGCACGAATGTATCCATTCTAATGCATTCATACCATTCATTCTAATTCATTCGTACGATCCATTCTAATTCATTCGTCTGATTCATTCTAATTCATTCGCACGAATGTATCCATTCTAATTCATTCGTACAATCCATTCTAATTCATTCGCACGATCCATTTTAATTCATTCGTATGATCCATTGAAATTCATTCCTACGATCTATTATAATTCATTCGCTCGAATGTATCCATTCTAATGCATTCGTTCGATCCATTCTAATTCATTCGTACGATCCATTCAAATTCATTCGCATGATCCATTCTAATTCATTCGTACGATCCATTCTAATTCATTCGTACGATCCATTCTAATTCATTCGTTCGATCCATTCTAATTCATTCGCTCGAATGTATCCATTCTAATTCATTCGTTTGATCCATTCTAAATCATTTGTACGATCCATTCTAATTCATTCGTATGATCCATTCTAACTCATTCGTAGGAATGAATTAGAATGGATCGTACGAATGAATTAGAATGGTTACATTCGTGCGAATGAATTAGAATGGATCGTACAAATAGATTATAATGGATCGTACGGATGGATTAGAATGGATCGTATGAATGAATTAGAATGGATCATACAAATGAATTAGAAAGGTTACATTTATGAGAATGAATTAGAATGGATCATACGAATGAATTAGAATGGATCGTACGAATGGATTAGAATGGATCGTACGAATGGATTAGAATGGATCGTACGAATGAATTAGAATGGATCATACAAATGAATTAGAAAGGTTACATTCGTGAGAATGAATTAGAATGGATCGTGCGAATGAATTAGAATTGATCATACGAATGAATTAGAATGGATTGTACGAATGAATAAGAATGGATCGTACGAATGAATTAGAATGGATACATTCAAGCGAATGAATTAGAATAGATCGTAGCAATGAATTAGAATGGATCATACGAATGAATTAGAATGGATCGTATGAATGAATTAGAATGGATCGTACGAATTAATTAGAATGGATACATTCGTGCGATTGAATTAGAATGGATCGTACGAATGAATTAGAATGGATCTTACAAATGAATTAGAATGAATGGTACGAATGAATTAGAATGGATCGTACGAATGCATTAGAATGGATACATTTGTACGAATAAATTAGAATGGATTGTACGAATGAATTAGAATGGATACATTCTTGCGAATAAATTAGAATTGATCGTATATTCGTGCAAATAAATTAGAATGGATCATATGAATGAATTAGAATGGATCGTGCGAATGAATTAGAATGAATCGTATGAATGCATTAGAATGGATCGTACGAATGAATTAGAATGAATCGTACGATCCATTCTAATTCATTCGTCCGATCCATTCTAATTCTTTCGCATGAATATATCCATTCTAATTCATTCGTACAATCCATTCTAATTCATTCGTACGATCCATTCTAATTTATTCGTATGATCCATTCTAATTCATTCCTACGATCTATTCTAATTCATTTGCTCGAATGTAACCATTCTAATTCATTCGTTCGATCCATTCTAATTCATTCGTACGATCCATTCTAATTCATTCTCACGAATGAAACCATTCTAATTCATTCATACGATCCATTCTAATCCATTCGTACGATCCATTCTAATCCATTCGTACGATCCATTCTAATCAATTTGTACGATCCATTCTAACTCATTCTCACAAATGTAACCTTTCTAATTCATTTGTACGATCCATTCTAATTCATTCGTATGATCCATTCTAATCCATTCGTGCGATCCATTCTAATCCATTCATACGATCCATTCGAATTTATTCGCACGAATGTAACCATTCAAATTCATTCGTACGATCCATTCTAATTCATTCCTACGATCCATTCTAATTCATTCGCACGAATGTATCCATTCTAATTCCTTTGCACGATCCATTCTAATTCATTCCGATGATCCATTCTAATTCATTCGTATGATCCATTCTAATTCATTCGCTCGAATGTATCCATTCTAATTCATTCGTACGATCCATTCTAATTCGTTCATACGATCCATTCTAATTCGTTCGTACGATTCATTCTAATTCATTCGTACGATCCATTCTAATCCATTCGTTCGATCCATTCTAACTCATTCGTACGAATGAATTAGAATGGATTGTATGAATGAATGAGAATGGATCATACGAATAAATTAGAATGGATCGTGCGAATGAATTAGAATGAATCATACGAATAAATTAGAATGGATACATTCGAGCGAATGAATTAGAATGGATCGTACGATTGAATTAGAATGGATCATAGAAATAAATTAGAATGGATCGTGCAAATGAATTAGAATGGATACATTCGTGCGAATGAATTAGAATGGATCGTAGGAATGAATTAGAATGGATCGTACGAATGAATTAGAATGGTTACATTCGTGCGAATGAATTAGAATGGATCGTACGAATGAATTAGAATTGATCATACGAATGAATTAGAATGGATCGTACGATCCATTCTTATTCATTCGCACGATCCATTCTAATTCATTCGTACGATCCATTCTAATTCATTCGCACGAATGTAACCATTCTAATTCATTCGTACGATCCATTCTAATTCATTCCTACGATCCATTCTAATTCATTCGCACGAATGTATCCATTCTAGTTCATTTGCACGATCCATTCTAATTCATTCCTATGATCCATTCTAATTCATTCGTACGATCCATTCTAATTCATTCGCACAAATGTATCCATTCTAATTCATTCGTACGATCCATTCTAATTCGTTCATACGATCCATTCTAATTCGTTCGTACGATCCATTCAAATTCATTCGTATGATCTATTCTAATTCCTTCCTACGATCTATTCTAATTTATTCGCTCGAATGTATCCATTCTAATTCATTCGTTCGATCCATTCGAATTCACTCGTACGATCCATTCAAATCTATTCTAATTCATTCTCACGAATGTAACCTTTCTAATTCATTGGTATGATCCATTCTAATCCATTCGTACGATCCATTATAATCCATTCGTACGATCCATTCTAATCCATTCGTACGATCCATTCTAATTCATTCTCAGAAATGTAACCTTTCTAATTCATTTGTACGATCCATTCTAATTCATTCGTACGATCCATTCTAATCCATTCGTACGATCCATTCTAATCCATTCGTACAATCCATTCTAATTCATTCGCACGAATGTAACCATTCTAATTCATTCGTGCGATCCATTCTAATTCATTCCTACGATCCATTCTAATTCATTCGCACGAATGTATCCATTCTAATTCATTTGCACGATCCATTCTAATTCATTCCTATGATCCATTCTAATTCATTCGTACGATCCATTCTAATTCATTCTCACGAATGTAACCTTTCTAATTCATTTGTATGATCCATTCTAATTCATTCGTACGATCCATTCTAATCCATTCGTACGATCCATTCTAATCCATTCGAACGATCCATTCTAATGCATTCGTACGATCCATTCTAATTTATTCTCACAAATGTAACCTTTCTAATTGATTTGTACGATCCATTCTAATTCATTCGTACGATCCATTCTAAGCCATTCGTACGATCCATTCTAATCCATTCGTACGATCCATTCTAATTCACTCGCACGAATGTAACCATTCTAATTCATTTGTACGATCCATTCTAATTCATTCCTACGATCCATTCTAATTCATTCGCACGAATGTATCCATTCTAATTCATTTGCACGATCCATTCTAATTCATTCCTATGATCCATTCTAATTCATTCATACGATCCATTCTAAATCATTCGTACGATCCATTCTAATTCATTCGCATGATCCATTCGTACGAAACATTCTAATCCATTCGTATGTTCCATTCTAATTCATTCATACGATCCATTCTAATTCGTTCGTACGATCCATTCTAATTCGTTCGTACGATGCATTCTAATTCCTTCTCACAATCCATTCTAATTCATTCATACGATCCATTCTAATTCATTCGTATCATCCATTCTAATTCATTCGTACGATCCATTCTAATTCATTCGTATGATCCATTCTAACTCATTCGCACAAATGTATCCATTCTAATTCATTCGTACGATCCATTCTAATTCATTCATACGATCCATTCTAATTCATTCGCACGATCCATTCTAATTCATTCGTACGATCCATTCTAATTCATTCGTACGATCCATTCTAATTCATTCGCACAAATGTATCCATTCTAATTCATTTGTACGATCCATTCTAATTCATTTGTACGATCCATTCTAATTTATTCGCACGAATGTATACATTCTAATTTATTCGTATGATCTATTCTAATTTATTTGCATGAATGTAACCATTCTAATTCATTCGTACGATCCATTCAAATTCATTCGCAAGAACGTATCTATTCTAATTCATTCGCACGATCAATTCTAATTCATTCATACGATCCATTCTAATTCATTCGCACGAATGTATCCATTCTAATTCATTCGTACAATCCATTATAATTCATTCGCACGATCCATTCTAATTCATTCGTATGATCCATTCTAATTCATTCCTACGATCTATTTTAATTCATTCGCTCTAATGTATCCATTCTAATTCATTCGTGCAATCCATTCTAATTCATTCGCACAATCCATTCTAATTCATTCGTATGATCCATTCTAATTAATTCCTACGATCTATTCTAATTCATTCGCTCGAATGTATCCATTCTAATTCATTCATTCGATCCATTCTAATTCATTCGTACGATCCATTCAAATTCATTCGCATGAACCATTCTTATTCATTCGTACGATCCATTCTAATTCATTCGTACGATCCATTCTAATTCATTCTCACGAATGTAACCTTTCTGATTCATTTGTATGGTCCATTCTAATTCATTCCTATGATCCATTCTAATCCATTCGTACGATCCATTCTAATTCATTCGCACGAATATATCCGTTCTAATTCATTCGTACGATCCATTCTAATTCATTCGTATGATCCATTCTAATTCATTCGCACGAATGTATCCATTCTAATTCATTTGCGCGATCCATTCTAATTCATTCCTATGATCCATTCTAATTCATTCGTACGATCCATTCTAATTCATTCGCTCGAATGTATCCATTCTATTTCATTCGTACGATCCATTCTAATTCGTTCATACGATCCATTCTAATTCGTTCGTACGATCCATTCTAATTCGTTCGTACGATCCATTCTAATTCATTCCTACGATCTATTCTAATTCATTCGCTCGAATGTATCCATTCTAATTCATTCGTTCGATCCATTCTAATTTATTCGTACGACCCATTCAAATTCATTCGCATTATCCATTCTAATTCATTCGTACGATCCATTCTAATTCATTCTCATGAATGTAACCTTTCTAATTCATTTGTATGACCCATTCAAATTCATTCGTACGATCCATTCTAATCCATTCGTACGATCCATTCTATTCCATTCGTACGATCCATTCTAATCCATTCGTACGATCCATTCTAATTCATTCTCACAAATGTAACCTTTCTAATTCATTTGTACGATCCATTCTAATTCTTTCGTACGATCCATTCTAATCCATTCGAACGATCCATTCTAATCCATTCGTACGATCCATAATAATTCATTCGCACGAATGTAACCATTCTAATTCATTCGTACGATCCATTCTAATTCATTCCTATGATCCATTCTAATTCATTCGCACGAATGTATCCATTCTAATTCATTTGCACGATCCATTCTAATTTATTCCTATGATCCATTCTAATTCATTCGTACGATCCATTCTAATTCGTTCGCTCAAATGTTTCCATTCTAATTCATTCGTACGATCCATTGTAATTCATTCATACAATCCATTCAGATTCATTCGCACAAATGTATCCATTCAAATTCATTCGTACGATCCATTCTAATTAATTCGCACGATCCATTCTAATTCAGTCGTATGAATGTATCCATTTTAATTCATTCGTACGATCCATTCTAATTCATTCGTACGATCTAATTCATTCGTACGATCCATTCTAATTCATTCGTACGATCCATTCTAATTCATTCGCACGATCCATTCTAATTCATTCGTATGATCCATTCTAATTTATTCGTTCAAATATATCCATTCTAATTCATTCGTACGATCCATTCTAATTCATTCGTACGATCCATTCTAATTCATTCGTATGATCAATTCTAATTCATTCGTACAATCCATTCTAATTCAGTCGTATGAATTTATCATACGAATGAATTAGAATGGATCATGCGAACAAATTAAAATGGATCGCTCCATTCTTATTCATCGCACAAATGTATCCATTCTAATTTATTCGTACGATTCATTCAAATTCAATCGTATGATCCATTCTAATTCATTCGCACAAATGTATCCATTCTAATTCATTCGTACGATCCATTCTAATTTATTCATACGAACCATTCTAATTCATTTGCACGATCCATTCTAATTCATTCGTACGATCCATTCTAATTCATTCGCATGTATAAATCTATTCTAATTCATTCGTATGATCCATTCTAATTTATTCGCACGATTTATTCTAATTCATTCGTACGATCTATTCTAATTTATTCGTACGATCCATTCTAATTCATTCGCACGAATGTATCATACGAATGAATTAGAATGGATCATGCGAATGAATTAAAATGGATCGTACAAATGAATTAGAATGGATCGTGCGAATGAATTAGAATGGATCGTACGAACGAATTAGAATGGATCGTATGAACGAATTAGAATGGATCGTACGAATGAATTAGAATGGATACATTCGAGCGAATGAATTAGAATGGATCGTACGAATGAATTAGAATGGATCATAGGAATGAATTAGAATGGATCGTGCAAATGAATTAGAATGGATACATTCGTGCGAATGAATTAGAATGGATCGTACGAATGAATTAGAATGAATCATAGGAATGAATTAGAATGGATCGTGCAAATGAATTAGAATGGATACATTCGTGAGAATGAATTAGAATGGATCGTAGAAATGAATTAGAGTGGATCATACGAATGAATTAGAATGGTTACATTCGTGCGAATGAATTAGAATGGATCGTACGAATGGATTAGAATGGATCGTACAAATGGATTAGAATGGATCGTACGAATGGATTAGAATGGATCATACAAATGAATTAGAAAGGTTATATTTGTGAGAATGAATTAGAATGGATCGTATGAATGAATTAGAATGGATCGTACGAATGGATTAGAATTGATCGTACGAATGAATTAGAATGGATCGTACGAATGCATTAGAATGGACACATTCGTGCGAATGAATTAGAATGGATCGTGCGAATGAATTAGAATGGATCGTACGAATGAATTAGAATGGATCGTGCGAATGAATTAGAATGGATCGTACGAATGAATTAGAATGGATTGTACGAATGAATTAGAATGGATCGTACAAATGAATTAGAATGGATACATTTGTGCGAATTAATTAGAATAGATCGTACGAATGAATTAGAATGGATTGTACGAATGAATTACAATGGATCGTACAAATGAATTAGAATGGATACATTTGCGCGATGAATAAGAATGAAGCGTACGAATGAATTAGAATGGAGCGTACGAATGAACTAGAATGGATACATTCGTGCGAATGAATTAGAATGGATTGCACGAATGAATTAGAATCGATACATTCGTGCGAATGAATTAGAATGGATCGTACGAATGAGTTAGAATGGATCGTGCGAATGAATTAGAATGAATCATACAAATGAATTAGAAAAGATCGTGCGAATAAATTAGAATGGATCATACGAATGAATTAGAATAGATATATTCATGCGAATGAATTAGAATGGATCGTACGAATGAATTAGAATAGATCGTGCGAATAAATTAGAATGGATCGTATGAATAAATTAGAATGGATCGTACGAATGAATTAAAATGGATAAATTTGTGCGAATTAGAATGGATCGTACGAATGGATTAGAATTAGATCGTACGAATGAATTAGAATGGATCGTACGAATGAATTAGAATGAATCATACGAATGCATTAGAATGGATCGTACGAATGGATTAGAATGGATCGTACGAATGGATTAGAATGGATCGTACGAATAGATTAGAATGGATCATACGAACGAATTAGAATGGATCATACAAATGAATTAGAAAGGTTACATTCGTAAGAATGAATTAGAATGGATCGTACGAATGAATTAGAATGGATCATGCGAATGAATTTGAATGGATCGTACGAATGAATAAGAATGGAACGTACGAATGAATTAGAATGGATACATTCGAGCGAAAGAATTAGAAAAGATCGTTGGAATGAATTAGAATGGATCATACGAATGAACTAGAATGGATCGTGCGAATGAATTGGAATGGATTGTACGAATGAATTAGAATGGATACATTCGTGCAAATGAATTAGAATGGATCGGACGAATGAATTAGAAAGGATCGTACGATTCATTCTAATTCATTCGTACGATCCATTCTAATGCATTCGTACGATTCATTCTAATTCATTCGCACGATCCATTCTAATTCATTCGTACGATCCATTCTTATTCATTCATGCGATCCATTCTAATTCATTCGCACAATCCATTCTAATTAATTCGTACGATCCATTCTAATTCATTCGTATGATCCATTCTAATTCATTCGCACGAATGTATCCATTCTAATTCATTCA
Source organism: Chamaelirium japonicum (assembly GCA_947650365.1). Taxonomy (NCBI): domain Eukaryota; kingdom Viridiplantae; phylum Streptophyta; class Magnoliopsida; order Liliales; family Melanthiaceae; genus Chamaelirium; species Chamaelirium japonicum. The sequence goes on along the minus strand of OX393553.1, from coordinate 21,910,019 downwards.
TACAATCTATTCTAATTCATTCGTACGATCCATACTAATTCATTCGTATGATCCATTCTAATTCATTCCTACGATCTATTCTAATTCATTCGCACGAATGTAATATTTCTAATTAGAATGGATCGTACAAATGAATTAGAAAGGTTAAATCGTGAGAATGAATTAGAATGGATCGTACGAATGAATTACAATGGGTCGTAAGAATGAATTAGAATGGATACATTCAAGCGAATGAATTAGAATGGATCATACGAACGAATTAGAATGGATCATAGGAATGAATTAGTATGGATCGTGCAAATGAATTAGAATGGATTGTGCGAATGAATTAGAATGAATCGTACGAATGAATTAGAGCGGATTCGTGCGAATCAATTAGAATGGATCGTACGAATGAATTAGAATGGATCATACAAATGAATTAGAAAGGTTACATTCGTGAGAATGAATTAGAATGGATCGTACGAATAAATTAGAATGGATCATGCGAATGAATTTGAATGGATCGTACGAATGAATTAGAATGGATCGAACGAATGAATTAGAATGGATACATTCAAGCGAATGAATTAGAATAGATCATAGGAATGAATTAGAATGGTTACATTCGTGCGAATGAATTAGAATGGATCGTACGAATGAATTAGATCGTACGAATGAATTAGAATGGTTCGTACGAATGAATTAGAATGGATCGTATGAATGAATTAGAATGGATCGTGCGAATGAATTAGAATGGATTGTACGAATGAATTAGAATGGATACATTCATGCGAATGAATTAGAATGGATCGTACGAATGAATTAGAATGGATCATAGGAATGAATTAGAATGGATCATGCAAATGAATTAGAATGGATCGTACGAATGGATTAGAATGGATCGTATGAATGAATTAGAATGGATCGTACAAATGAATTAGAATGGATTGTACAAATGAATTAGAAAGGTTACATTCGTGAGAATGAATTAGAATGGATCGTATGAACGAATTAGAATGGATCGTACGAATGAATTAGAATGGATCGTACGAATGGATTAGAATGGATCGTACGAACGGATTAGAATGGATCATATGAATGAATTAGAATGGATTGTACGAATGAATTAGAATGGATACATTCGTGTGAATGAATTAGAATGGATCGGACGAATGAATTAGAATGGATCGTACGAATGAATTAGAAAGGTTACATTCGTGCGAATGAATTAGAATGGATCGTACGAATGGATTAGAATGGATCGTACGAATGGATTAGAATGGATCGTACGAATGAATTAGAATGGATCGTACAAATGAATTAGAAAGGTTACATTTGTGAGAATGAATTAGAATGGATCGTACGAATGAATTAGATTGGATCTTACGAATGGTTTAGAATGGATCGTACGAATGGATTAGAATAGATCGTACGAATGGATTAGAATAGATCGTACGAATGAATTAGAATGGATCGTACGAATGAATTAGAATGGATACATTCCAGCGAATAAATTAGAATAGATCATAGGAATGAATTAGAATGGATCATACAAATGAATTAGAATGGATCGTGCGAATGAATTAGAATAGATTGTACGAATGAATTAGAATGGATACATTCGTGCGAATGAACTAGAATGGATCGGACGAATGAATTAGAATGGATCGTATGAATGAATAAGAATGGATGGTATGAATGAATTAGAATAGATACATTCGAGCGAATGAACTAGAATGGATCGTATGAATGAATTAGAATGGATCATAGGAATGAATTAGAATGGATCGTGCAAATGAATTAGAATGGATACATTCGTGCGAATAAATTAGAATGGATCGTGCGAATGAATTAGAATGGATCGTACGAACGAATTAAAATGGATATATTTGTGCGAAAGAATTAGAATGGATCATACGATTGAATTTGAATGGATCGTACGAATGAATTAGAATGGATACATTCGTGCGAATGAATTAGAATGGATCGTATGAATGAATTAGAATGGATCGTACGAATGAATTAGAATGGTTACATTCGTGCGAATGAATTAGAATGAATCGTACGAATGGATTAGAATGGATCGTACGAATGGACTAGAATGGATCGTACGAATGGATTAGAATGAATCGTACAAATGAATTAGAAAGGTTACATTTGTGAGAATGAATTAGAATGGATCGTACGAATGGATTAGAATGGATCGTACGAATGGATTAGAATGGATCGTACGAATGAATTAGAATGGATCATACAAATGAATTAGAAAGGTTACATTCGTGAAATGAATTAGAATGGATCTTACGAATGAATTAGAATGGATAAATTTGTGCGAATGAATTAGAATGGATCGTAGGAATGAATTAGAATGGATCATAGGAATGAATTAGAATGGATCGCGCAAATAAATTAGAATGAACCGTACGATCCATTCTAATTCATTTGTACGATCCATTCTAATTCGTTCGCACGAATGTAACCATTCTAATTCATTCGTACGATCCATTCTAATTCATTCTCACGAATGTAACCATTCTAATTCATTTGTACGATCCATTTTAATTCATTCGCACGATCCATTCTAATTCATTCGAACGATCCATTCTAATTCATTCGCTCGAATGTATCCATTCTAATTCATTCGTGCAATCCATTCTAATTCATTCGTACGATCCATTCTAATTCATTCGTACGAAAGAATTAGAATGGATAAATTTGTGCGAATGAATTAGAATGGATCGTACGAATGAATTAGAATGGATCGTACGAATGAATTAGAATGGATCGTACGAATGAATTAGAATGGATTGTACGAGTGAATTAGAATGGATACATTTGTGTGAATGAATTAGAATGGATCGTGCGAATGAATTAGAATTGATCGTACGAATGGATTAGAATGGATCGTACGAATGAATTAGAATGGATCATACGAACGAATTAGAATGGATACATTCGAGCGAATGAATTAGAATCGATTGTACGAATGAATTAGAATGGATCATAGGAATGAATTAGAATGGATCGTGCAAATGAATTAGAATGGATACATTCGTGCGAATGAATTAGAATGGATCGTAGGAATGAATTAGAATGGATCGTACGAATGAATTAGAATGGTTACATTCGTGCGAATGAATTAGAATGTATCGTATGAATGAATTAGAATGGATCGTACAAATGAATTAGAATGGTTACATTTGTGCGAATGAATTAGAATGGATCGTACGAATGAATTAGAATGGATAGTACGAATGAATTAGAATGGATCGTACGAATGAATTAGAATGGATCGAACGAATGAATTAGAATGGATACATTCGAGCAAATGAATTAGAATAGATCGTAGGAATGAATTAGAATGGATCATACGAATAAATTAGAATGGATCGTGCGAATAAATTAGAATGGATTGTAGGAATGAATTAGAATGGATACATTCGTGCGAATGAATTAGAATGGATCGTACGAATGAATTAGAATGGATCGTGCGAATGAATTTAAATGGATCGTACAAATGAATCGTACGAATGAATTAGAATGGATTAGAATGGATCGTACGAATGGATTAGAATGGATCGTACGAATGGATTAGAATGGATCGTACGAATGAATTAGAAAGGTTACATTTGTGAGAATGAATTAGAATGGAACGTACGAATGGATTAGAATGTATCGTACGAATGGATTAGAATGGATCGTACGAATGGATTAGAATGTACCATACGAATGAATTAGAATGGTTACATTCGTGCGAATGAATTAGAAAGGATCGTACGAATGAATTAGAATGGATCGTACGAATGAATTAGAATGGATCGTACAAATGAATTAGAAAGGTTACATTCGTGCGAATGAATTTGAATGGATCGTACGAATGGATTAGAATAGATCGTACGAACGAATTAGAATGGATCGTATGAACGAATTAGAATGGATCGTGCGAATGAATTTGAATGGATCGTGCGAATGAATTAGAATGGATCGAACGAATGAATTAGAATAGATCGTATGAATGAATTAGAATGGATCGTACGAATGAATTACAATGGATCGTGCGAATGAATTATAATGGATCATGCGAATGAATTAGAATAGATCGTGCGAATGAATTAGAATGGATCATATGAATGAATTAGAATGGATCGTACAAATGGATTAGAATGGATCGTACGAATGGATTAGAATGGATCGTACGAATGAATTAGAATGGATCGTACGAATGAATTAGAATAGATACAATTGTGCGAATAAGTTGGAATGGATCATACGAATGAATTAGAATGGATCGTACAAATGAACTAGAATGGATCATACGAATGAATTAGAATGGAACGTGCAAATGAATTAGAATGGATTGTACGAATGTCTAACTCATTCATACAATGCGTTCTAATCCATTCGTACGATCCATTCTAATTCATTCGCACGATCCATTCTAATTCATTCGCATGATCGATTCTAATTCATTCGTACAATCCATTCAAATTCATTCGTACGATCCATTCTAATTCATTCATATGATCCATTCTAATTCATTCATATGATCCATTCTAATTCATTTGCACGATCCATTATAATCCATTCGTACGATCCATTCTAATCCATTCGTACGATCCATTCTAATTCATTCGTACGATCCATTCTAATTCATTCACACGAATGTATCCATTCTAATGCATTCGTACGATCCATTCTAATTCATTCGTACGATCCATTCTAATCAATTCGTACGATCCATTCTAATTCATTTATACGATCCATTCTAATTTATTCGCACGAATGTATCCATTCTAATGTATTCGTACAATTCATTCTAATTCATTCGCACGATCCATTGTAATTCATTCGTTCGATCCATTCTAATTCATTCGCATGATCCATTCTAATTCATTCGTACGATCCATTCTAATTCATTCGCACGGTCCATTCTAATTCATTCATACGATCCATTCTAATTCATTCGCACGAATGTATTCATTCTAATTCATTCGTAGGATCCATTATAATTCATTCCTACGATCCATTCTAATCCATTCGTACGATCCATTCTAATTCATTCCTACGATATATTCTAATTCATTCTCACAAATGTAACCTTTCTAATTCATTTGTACGATCCATACTAATTCATTCGTACGATCCATTCTAATTCATTCGCACAATCCATTCTAATTCATTCGTACGATCCATTTTCATTCATTCTCACGAATGTAACCTTTCTAATTCATTTGTACGATCCATTCTAATTAATTCGTACGATCCAATCTAATTCATTCGTACGATCCATTCTAATTCATTTGTACGATCCATTCTAATTTATTCGCACAAATGTATCCATTCTAATTCATTCGCACTAATGTATCCATTCTAATTCATTCGTATGATCCATTCTAATTCATTCATTCGATCCATTCTAATCCATTCGTACGATCCATTCAAATCCATTCGTACGATCCATTCTAATTCATTCGTACGATCCATTCTATTTCATTTGCTCGAATGTATCCATTCTAATTCATTCGTATGATCCATTATAATTCGTTCGTACGATACAGTCTAATTTATTTGTACGATCCATTCTAATTCATTCGCAAAAATGTATCCATTCTAATTTATTCGTACGATCTATTCAAATTCAATCGTATGATCCATTCTAATTCATTCGCACAAATGTATCCATTCTAATTCATTCGTACGATCCATTCTAATTCATTCGTTGGATCCATTCTAATTCATTCGTACGATGCATTCTAATTCATTCGTACGATCCATTCTTATTCATTCATACGATCCATTCTAATTCATTCGCACAATCCATTCTAATTCATTCGTACGATCCATTCTAATTCATTCGTATGATCCATTCTAACTCATTTTAGAATGGATCGTATGAACGAATTAGAATGGATCGTATGAACGAATTAGAATAGATCGTACGAATGAATTAGAATGAATACATTTGAGCGAATGAATTAGAATGGATCGTACGAATGGATTAGAATGGATCGTACGAATGGATTAGAATGGATCTTACGAATGAATTAGAATGGATCGAACGAATGAATTAGAATGGATAGTACAAATGAATTAGAATGGATACATTTGTGCGAATGAATTAGAATGGATCATACGATTGAATTTGAATGGATCGTACGAATAAATTAGAATGGATACATTTGTACGAATGAATTAGAATGGATAATACAAATGAATTAGAATGTATCGTACGAACGAATTAGAATGGATCGTACGAATGAATTAGAATGGATACATTCGAGCGAATGAATTAGAATGGATCGTACGAATGGATTAGAATGGATCGTACGAATGGATTAGAATGGATCGTACGAATGGATTAGAATGGATCGAACGAATGAATTCGAATGGATCGTACGAATGAATTAGAATGGATACATTAGTGCGAATGAATTAGAATGGATATATTTGTGCGAATGAATTAGAATGGTTCGTACGAATGAATTAGAATGGATCGTACGAATGAATTAGAATGGATCGTACAAATGAATTAGAAAGGTTACATTCGTGAGAATGAATTAGAATGGATCGTACGAATGAATTAGAATGGATCGTGCGAATGAATTAGAATGGATCGTACGAATGAATTAGAATGGATCGTACAAATGAATTAGAAAGGTTTCATTTGTGACAATGAATTAAAATAGATCGTACGAATGAATTAGAATGGATCATACGAATGGATTAGAATGGATCGTAAGAATGAATTAGAATGGATCATACGAATGGATTAGAATGGATCGTACGAATGAATTAGAATGGATCATACGAATGGATTAGAATGGATCGTACGAATGAATTAGAATGGATCGTACGAATGCATTAGAATGGATACATTCGTGCGAATGAATTAGAATGGATTAGAATGGATCGAACGAATGGATTAGAATGGATCGTACGAATGGATTAGAATGGATCGTACGAATGAATTGGAATGGATCAAACGAATAAATTAGAATGGATCGTACGAATGAATTAGAATGGATACATTTGTGCGAATGAATTAGAATGGATCATATGATTGAATTTGAATGGATCATACGAATAAATTAGAATGGATACATTTGTGCGAATGAATTAGAATGGATCGTACAAATGAATTAGAATGGATCGTACGAATGATACGATTCATTCTAATTCATTCGTACGATCCATTCTAATGCATTCGTACGATTCATTCTAACTCATTCGCACGATCCATTCTAATTCATTCGTACAATCCATTCTTATTCATTCATACGATCCATTCTAATTCGTTCACACAATCCATTCTAATTCATTCGTACGATCCATTCTAATTCATTCGTATGATCCATTCTAACTCATTCGGTGGATCCATTCTAATTCATTCGTACGATCCATTTTAATTCATTCGTACGATCCATTCTAATTCATTCGCACATTCCATTCGAATTCATTCGTACGATCTATTCTAATTCATTCGCACGAATGTAACCATTCTAATTCATTCGTACGATTCATTCTAATTCATTCGTATGAGCTATTCTAATTCATTCGTACGATCCATTCTAATTCATTCATACGATCTATTCTAATTCATTCGTATAATCCATTCTAATTCATTCGTACCATCCATTCTAATTCATTCGTATGGTCCATTCTAACTCATTCGGTGGATCCATTCTAATTCATTCGTACGATCCATTCTTATTCATTCGCACGATCCATTCTAACTCATTCATACGATCCATTCTAATTCATTTATACGATCCATTCTAATTTATTTGGACGAATATACGATCCATTCTAATTCATTCGCACTAATGTATCCATTCTAATTCATTCGTACGATCCATTCTAATTCATTCGTATGATCTGTTCTAATTCATTCGCACGAATGTAACCATTCTAATTCATTCGTACAATTCATTCTAATTCATTCGTACGATCCATTCTAATTCATTCGTACGATCCATTCTAATTTATTCGTACAATCCATTCTAATCAATTCGTACGATCCATTATAATTCATTCGCACGATCCATTCTAATTCATTTGTATGATCCATTCTAATTCATTCCTACGATCTATTCTAATTCATTCGCTCGAATGTATCCATTCTAATTCATTCGTACGATCCATTATAATTAATTCGTATGATCCATTCTAACTCATTCGGTTGATCCATTCTAATTCATTCGTACGATCCATTCTAATTCATTCGTACGATCCATTCTAATTCATTCGCACGAAAGTATCCATTCTAATTCATTCGTATGATCCATTCTAATTCATTCGCTCGAATGTATCAATTCTAATTCATTCGTACGATCCATTCTAATTCATTCGCATGATCCATTCTAATTCATTCGTACGATCCATTCTAATTCATTCGTACGATCCATTCTAATTCATTCGTACGATGCAATCTAATTCATTCGCACAAATGTATCTATTCTAATTCATTCGTACAATGCGTTCAAATCCATTCGTACGATCCATTCTAATCCATTCGTACGATTCATTCTAATTCATTCGCACGAATGTAACCATTCTAATTCATTCATACGATCCATTCTAATTCATTCTCACAAATGTAACCTTTCTAATTCATTTGTACGATCCATTCTAATTCATTCGTACGATCCGTTCTAATCCATTCGTACGATCCATTCTAAACCATTCGTACGATCCATTCTAATTCATTCGCACGAATGTAACCATTCTAATTCATTCGTACGATCCGTTCTAATTCATTCCTACGATCCATTCTAATTCATTCGCACGAATGTATCCATTCTAATTCATTTGCACGATCCATTCTAATTCATTCCAATGATCCATTCTAATTCATTCGTACGATCCATTCTAATTCATTCGCTCGAATGTATCCATTCTAATTCATTTGCACGATCCATTCTAATTCATTCATACGATCCATTCAAATTCATTCGCACGATCCTTTCTAATTCATTCGTACGATCCGTTCTAATTCATTCATACGATCTATTCTAATTCATTTGCACGAATGTATCCATTCTAATTCATTCGTACGATTCATTCTAATTCATTCATATGAGCTATACTAATTCATTCGTACGATCCATACTAATTCATTCATACGATCCAATCTAATTCGCTCGCACGAATGTATCTTACGAATGAATTAGACTGGATCATGCGAATGAATTAAAATGGATCGTACAAATGAATTAGAATGGATCGTGTGAATGAATTAGAATGGATCGTACGAACGAATTAGAATGGATCGTATGAATGAATTAGAATGGATCGTATGAATGAATTAGAATGGATACATTCGAGCGAATGAATTAGAATGGATCGTATGAATGAATTAGAATGGATCATAGGAATGAATTTGAATGGATCGTGCAAATGAATTAGAATGGATACATTCATGCGAATGAATTAGAATGGATCGTAGGAATGAATTAGAATGGATCGTACGAATGAATTAGAATGGTTACATTCGTGCGAATGAATTGGAATGGATCGTACGAATGGATTAGAATGGATTGTACGAATGGATTAGAATGGATCGTACGAATGAATTAGAATGGATCGTACAAATGAATTAGAAAGGTTACATTTGTGAGAATGAATTAGAATGGATCGTACGAATGAATTAGAATGGATCGTACGAATGGATTAGAATCGATCGTACGAATGAATTAGAATGGATCATAGGAATGAATCAGAATGGATCGTGCAAATGAATTAGAAAAGATCGTGCGAATGAATTAGAATGGATCGTACGAATGAATTAGAATGGATCGTGTGAATGAATTTTAATGGATCATATGAATGAATTAGAATGGATCGAACGAATGAATTCGAATGGATACATTCGAGCGAATGAATTAGAATAGATTGTAGGAATGAATTAGAATGGATCATACGAATGAATTAGAATGGATCGTGCGAATGAATTAGAATGGATTGTACGAATGAATTAGAATGGATCGTACGAACGAATTAGAATGGATCGTACGGATTGCATGAATGAATTACAATGGATCGTATGAACGAATTAGAATGGATCGTACGAATGAATTAGAATGGATCGTGCGAATGAATTAGAATGGATCGTAAGAATAAATTGGAATGGATCGTAGAAATGAATTAGAAAAGTTACATTTGTTAGAATGAATTAGAATGGATCCTATGAATGGATAAGAATGGATCGTACGAATGGATTAGAATGGATTGTACGAATGGATTAGAATGGATTGTACGAATGAATTAGAATGGATTAGAATGGATTCTAATTCATTCGTACGATCCATTGTAATTCATTCATACAATCCGTACGATCCATTCTAATTCGTTCGTACGATCGATTCTAATTCATTCATATGATCCATTCTAATTCATTCGCACGATCCATTCTAATTCATTCGTATGATCCATTCTAATTCATTCCTACGATCTATTCTAATTCATTCGCTCGAATGTATTCATTCGTTCGATCCATTCTAATTCATTCGTACGATCCATTCAAATTCATTCGCACGATCCTTTCTAATTCATTCGTACGATCCATTCTAATTCATTCGCACGAAATTAGAATTGATCGTACGAATGAATTAGAATGGTTACATTCGTGCGAATGAATTAGAATGGATCGTACGAATGGATTAGAATGGATCGTACGAATGAATTAGAATGGATCGTACAAATTAATTAGAAAGGTTACATTTGTGAGAATGAATTAGAATGGATCGTACGAATTAGAATGGATACATACATTCATGCGAATGAATTAGAATGGATCGTATGAATGAATTAGAATGAATTAGAATGGATACATTCGTTCGATCCAATCTAATTCATTCGTACGATCCATTCTTATTCATTCGTATGATCCATTCAAATTCATTCGCATGATCCATTCTAATTCATTCGTACGATCCATTATAATTCATTCTCACAAATGTAACCTTTCTAATACATTTGTACGATCTATTCTAATTCATTCGTACGATCCATTCTAATTCATTCGCATGATCCATTCTAATTCATTCGTACGATCCATTCTAATCCATTCGTATGATCCATTCTAATTCATTCGCACGAATGTAACCATTCTAATCCATTCGTACGATCCATTCTAATTCGTTCCTACGATCCATTCTAATTCTTTCGCACGAATGTATCCATTCTAATTCATTTGCACGATCCATTCTAATTCATTCGTACGATCCATTCTAATCCATTCGTACGATCCATTCTAATCCATTCGTACTATCCATTCTAATTCATTCGTACGATCCATTCTAATTCATTATCACAAATGTAACCTTTCTAATTCATTTGTACAATCCATTCTAATCCATTCGTACGATCCATTCTAATCCATTCGTACGATCCATTCTAATTCATTCGCATGATTGTAACCACTCTAATTCATTCGTATGATCCATTCTAATTCATTCATACAATCCATTCTAATTCATTCGCACGAATGTATACATTCTAATTAATTCGTACGATCCATTCTAATTCGTTCGTACGATCCATTCTAATTTGTTCGTACGATCCATTCTAATTCATTCGCACGATCCATTCTAATTCATTCATACGATCCATTTTAATGCATTCGTACGATTCATTCTAATTCATTATCACGATCCATTCTAATTCATTCGTATGATCCATTCTAATTTATTTGCACGAATATACTATCCATTCTAATTTATTCGCAAGAATGTATCCATTCTAATTCATTCGTACAATACATTCTAATTTATTAGTACAAATGTATCCATTCTAATTCATTCGTACGATCCATTCTAATTCATTCGTACGATCCATTCTAATTCATTCGCATGATCCATTCGTACGATCCATTCTAATCCATTCGTACGATCCATTCTAATTCATTCATACGATCCATTCTAATTCGTTCGTACGATCCATTAGAATGGATCGTGTAAATGAATTAGAATGGATACATTCGTACAAATGAATTAGAATGGATCGTGCGAATGAATTAGAATGGATCGTACGAATGAATTAGAATAGATCGTGCGAATAAATTAGAATGGATCATACGAATAAATTAGAATAGATATATTCATGCGAATGAATTAGAATGGATCGTATGAACGAACAAGAATGGATCGTACGAATGAATTAGAATGGATACATTTGTGCGAATGAATTAGAATGGATCATAGGAATGAATTAGAATGGATCGTGCAAATGAATTAGAATAGATACATTCGTGCGAATGAATTGGAATGGATCGTACGAATGAATTAGAATGGTTACATTCGTGCGAATGAATTAGAATGGATCGTACGAATGGATTAGAATAGATCGTACGAATGGATTAGAATGGATAGTACGAATGAATTAGAATGGATCATACAAATGAATTAGAAAGGTTATATTTGTGAGAATGAATTAGAATGGATCGTACGAATGAATTAGAATGGATCGTTTGAATGGATTAGAATGGATCGTACGAATGAATTAGAGTGGTTACATTCGTGCGAATGAATTAGAATGGATCGTACGAATGAATTAGAATGGATCGTACGAATGAATTAGAATGGATCGTACGAATGAATTAGAAAGGTTACATTCGTGCGAATGAATTAGAATGGATCGTACGAATCGATTAGAATGGATCGTACGATGGATTAGAATGGATCGGACGAATGAATTCGAATGGATCGTAAGAATGAATTTGAATGGATTGTACGAATGAATTAGAATGGATCATGCGAATGAAATAGAATAGATCGTGTGAATGAATTAGAATGGATCGTGCGAATGAATTGGAATGGATCGTACGAATGGATTAGAACGCATTGTACGAATGAATTGGACATTCGTACAATCCATTCTAATTCATTCGCACGATCCATTCTAATTCATTCGTATGATCCATTCTAATTCATTAGTACGATCCATTCTAATCCATTCGTACGATCCATTCAAATCCATTCGGACGATCCATTCTAATTCATTCGTATGATCCATTCTAATTCATTCACACGATCTATTCTAATTCATTCGCATGATCCATTCTAATTCATTCGCAAGATCCATTTTAATTCATTCGTACGATCCATTCTAATTCATTCATACGATCTATTCTAATTCATTCGCACGATCCATTCAAATTCATTCGCACGATCCATTCTAATTCGTTCATACGATCCATTCTAATTCGTTCGTACGATCCATTCTAAACCATTCGTACGATCCATTCAAATTCATTCGCACGAATGTAACCTTTCTAATTCATTTGTATGATCCATTTTAATTCATTTGTACGATCCATTCTATTACATTTGTACGATCCATTCTAATTCATTCGCACGAATGTAACCATTCTAATTCATTCGTGCGATCCATTCTAATCCATTCGTATGATCCATTCTAATTCATTCGTACGATCCATTCTAATCCATTCGTACGATTCATTCTAATTCATTCTCACAAATGTAACCTTTCTAATTCATTTGTACGATCCATTTTAATTCATTCGTACGATCCATTGTAATCCATTCGTACGATCCATTCTAATTCATTCGTACGATCCATTCTAATCCATTCGTACGATCCATTCTAATCCATTCTAATTCATTCGTACGATCCATTCTAATCCATTCGTATGATCCATTCTAATTCATTCGTACGATCCATTCTAATCCATTCATACGATCCATTCTAAATCATTCATACGATCCATTCTAATCCATTCTCACAAATGTAACCTTTCTAATTCATTTGTACGATCCATTCGAATTCATTCGTACGATCCATTCTAATTCATTCGTACGATCCATTCTAATTCATTCGCCCGAATGTATCCATTCTAATGCATTCGTTCGATCCATTCTAATTCATTCGCACGATCCATTCATTCATTCGCATGATCCATTCTAATTTATTCGTACGATCTATTCTAATTCTTTCTCATGAATGTATCCATTCTAATTCATTCGCATGATCCATTCTAATTCATTCGTATGAATGAATTACAATGGATCGTACGAATGAATTAGAAGGGATCGTACGAATGAATTAGAATAGCTCATACGAATGAATTAGAATGAATTGTACGAATGAATTTGAATGGATCGTAGGAAAGAATTAGAATGGTTCGTACGAATGAATTAGAATGGTTACATTCGTGCGAATGAATTAGAATGGATCGTACGAATGGATTAGAATGGATCGTATGAATGTATTAGAATGGATCGTACGAATGAATTAGAATGGTTACATTCGTGCGAATGAATTAGAATGGATCGTAGGAATGAATTAGAATGGATCGTACGAATGATTTAGAATGGATCGTACGAATGAATTAGAATGAATCGTACGAATGCAATAGAATGGATCGTACGAATGAATTAGAATAGATCATAGGAATGAATTAGAATGGATCGTAAGGATGAATTAGAATGGATCGTACAAATGAATTAGAATGGTTACATTCGTGCGAATGAAATAGAATGGATCGTACGAATGAATTAGAATGGATCGTACGAATGAATTAGAATGGATACATTCGTGCGAATGAATTAGAATGGATAAATTCGAGCGAATGAATTAGAATGGATCGTACGAATGAATTAGAATGGATCATGCGAATGAATGAATGGATCGTGCGAATGAATTAGAATGGATCGTACGAATGCATTAGAATGGATACATTCGTGCGAATGAATTAGAATGGATCGTACGAATGAATTACAATGGATCGTGCAAATGGATTAGAATGGATCGTACGAATGAATTAGAATAGACCGTACGAATGAATTAGAATGTATACATTCGAGCGAATGAATTAGAATGGATCGTACGAATGAATTAGAATGGATCGTACGAATGGATTAGAATGGATCGTACGAATGGATTAGAATGGATCGTACGAATGAATTAGAATGGATCATATAAATGAATTAGAAAGGTTACATTCGTGAGAATGAATTAGAATGGATCGTACGAATTAATTTGAATGAATCCACCGAATGAATTAGAATGGTTACATTTGTGCGAATGAATTAGAATATATCATGCGAATGAATTAGAATCGATCGTACGAATGAATTAGAATGGTTACATTCGTGCGAATGAATTAGAATGAATCGTACGAATGAATTAGAATGGATCGTGCGAATGAATTAGAATTGATCATACGAATGAATTAGAATGGATCGTAGGAATGAATTAGAATGGATCGTATGAATGAATTAGAATGGTTACATTCGTGCAAATGAATTAGAATGGATCGTACGAATGGATCGTACGAATGGATTAGAATGGATCGTACGAATGAATTAGAATGGATCGTGCGAATGAATTAGAATTTATCATACGAATGAATTAGATTGGATCGTACGAATGAATTAGAATGGATCACTCGAATTGATCCATTCTAATTAGAATGGATCGTACGAATGAATTAGAATGGATCATAGGAATGAATTAGAATGGATCGTGCAAATGAATTAGAATGGATACATTCGTGCGAATGAATTAGAATGGATCATGCGAGGATTAGAATGGATTGTGGGAATGAATTAGAATGGATCCATTCTAATAAGAATGGATCATGCGAATGAATTTGAATGGATCGTACGAATGAATCCATTCTAATTCATTCGTACGATCCATTCTAATTAGAATGGATCCATTCTAATTCATTCCCACAATCCATTCTAATCCATTTGTACAATCCATTCTAATTCATTCGTATGATCCATTCTAATTAGAATGGATCCATTCGAGCGATCCATTCTAATTCTTTCGTACGATCCATTCTAATTCATTCGTATGATCAATTCTAATTCATTCGCTCGAATGTATCCATTCTAATTCATTCATACGATCCATTCTAATTCATTTGTACGATCCATTCTAATTCATTCGCACGAATGTAACCATTCTAATTCATTCGTACGATCCATTCTAATTCATTCACATGATACATTCAAATTCATTCGCACAAATGTAACCATTTTAATTAATTCGGTGGATCCATTCTAATTCATCCGTACAATCCATTCTAATTCATTCTCATGAATGTAACCTTTGTAATTCATTTGTATGATCCATTCTAATTCATTCGTACGATCCATTCTAATCCATTCGTACGATCCATTCTAATCCATTCGTACGATCCATTCTAATTCATTCGCATGATCCATTCTAATTCATTTGTACGATCCATTCTAATTCATTCGCTCGAATGTATCTATTCTAATTCATTTGTACGATCCATTCTAATTCATTCGCATGATCCATTCTAATTATGCGAATGAATTAGAATGGATACCTTTGTGCACATAAATGTATCTATTCTAATTTATTCGTACGATCCATTCTAATTCATTCGCTCGAATGTATCCATTCTAATTCATTCGTACGATCCATTCTAATTCATTCGTACAATTCAATCTAATTCATTCTCACGAATGTAACCTTTCTAATTCATTTGTATGATCCATTCTAATTCATTCGTACGATCCATTGTAATTCATTTGCACGATCCATTCTAATTCGTTCGTATGATCCATTCTAACTCATTCGTACGATCCATTCTAATTCATTTGCATGAATGTATCCATTCTAATTCATTCGTACGATCCATTCCAATTCATTCGTATGATCCATTCTAATTCATTCATGCAATCAATTCTAATTCATTCATACGATACATTCTAACTCATTCTCACAAATATAAACTTTCTAATTCATTTGTACGATCCATTCTAATTCATTCGTACGATCTATTCTAATTCATTCGCTCGAATGTATCCATTCTAATTCATTCGTACGATCCATTCTAATTCATTCGCACAAATGTAACCATTCTAATTCATTAGTACAATCCATTCTAATTCATTCATACAATCCATTCTAATTCATTTGCACGAATGTATCCATTCTAATTCATTCGTACGATCCATTCTAATCCATTCGTACGATCCATTCTAATTCATTCGTACGATCCATTCTAATTCATTCTCACAAATGTAACCTTTCTAATTCATTTGTATGATCCATTCTAATTCATTCGTACGATCCTTTCTAATTCATTCCTACGATCCATTCTAATTCATTCGCACGAATGTATCCATTCTAATTAATTTGCACGATCCATTCTAATTCATTCCTATGATCCATTCTAATTCATTCGTACGATCCATTCTAATTCATTCACTCGAATGTATCCATTCTAATTCATTCGTACGATCCATTCTAATTCGTTCATACGATCCATTCTAATCCGTTCGTACGATCCATTCTAATTCATTCGTACGAATGAATTAGAATGGATCGTACAAATGAATTAGAAAGGTTACATTTGTGTGCGAATGAATAAGAATGGATCGTGCGAATGAATTGGAATGGATCGTATGAATAAATTAGAATAGATCGTACGAATGAATTAAAATGGATACAATTATGCGAATGAATTAGAATGGATCGTACAAATGAATTAGAATAGATCGAACGAATGAATTAGAATGGATCGTACGAATAAATTAGAATGGATCGTACGAATGAATTAAAATTGATACATTTGAACGAATAAATTAGAATGGATCATACGAATGAATTAAAATGGATCGTACGAATGAATTAGAATGGATCGTGCGAATGAATTAGAATCGATCGTACGAATGAATTAGAATGGATCGTACGAATGAATTAGAATGGATATATTCGTGCGAATGAATTAGAATGGATCATACAAATGAATTAGACTGGATCGTACAAATAAATTAGAATGGATACATTCATGCAAATAAATTAGAATAGATCGTACGAATGAATTAGAATGGATCATATGAAGGAATTAGAATGGATCGTACGAATGAATTATAATGGATCATATGAATGAATTAGAATGGTTACATTCGTGTGAATGAATTAGAATAGATCGTACGAATGGATTAGAATGGATCGTACGAATGAATTAGAATGGATCGTGCGAATGAATTAGAATGGTTACATTCGTGCGAATGAATTAGATTGGATACATTCGTGCGAATGAATTAGAATGGATACATTCGTGCGAATGAATTAGAATGGATCGTACGAATGAATTAGAATGGATCGTACGAATGAATTAGAATGGATACATTCGTGCGAATGAATTAGAATGGATCGTACGAATGAATTAGAATGGATCGTGCTAATGAATTAGAATTGATCATACGAATGAATTAGAATGGATCGTACGAATGAATTAGAATGGATACATTCGTGCGAATGAATTAGAATGGATCGCACAAATGAATTAGAATGGATCGGACGAATGAATTAGAATGGATCGTACGAATGGATTTGAATGGTTACATTCGTGCGAATGAATTAGAATGGATCGTACGAATGAATTATAATGAATCATACGAATGAATTAGAATGGATCATGCAAATGAATTTGAAAGGATCGTACGAATGAATTAGAATGGATACATTCATGCAAATGAATTAGAATGGATCGGGTGAATGAATTAGAATGGATCGTGCGAATGAATTAGAATAGATCGTGCGAATGAATTAGAATGGATCATACAAATGAATTAGAAAGGTTACATTCGTGAGAATGAATTAGAATGGATCGTACGAATGAATTAGGATGGATCATGCGAATGAATTTGAATGGATTGTACGAATGAATAAGAATGGATCATACGAATGAATTAGAATGGATCGTACAAATGAATTAGAAAGGTTACATTTGTGAAAATGAATTTTTGAATGGATCGAACGAATGAATTAGAATGGATACATTCGTGCGAATGAATTAGAATGGATACATTCGTACGAATGAATTAGAATGGATCGAACAAATAAATTAGAATGGATATATTCGTACGAATGAATTTGAAAGGATCGTGCGAATGAATTAGAATGGATCGCATGAATGAATTAGAATGGATCGTACGAATGAATATTATAATGGATCGTGAGAATGAATTAGAATAGATTGTACGAATGGATTAGAATGGACAGTACGAATGAATTAGAATGGATCGTACGAATGAATTAGAATGGATACATTTGTGCGAATAAGTTAGAATGGATCATACGAATGAATTAGAATGGATCGTACGAATGAATTAGAATGGATCGTGCGAATGAATTAGAATGGATCGTGTGAATGAATTAGAATGGATCATAGGAATGAATTAGAATGGATCGTACGAATGGATTAAAATGGATACATTTATACGATCCATTCTAATTCATTCGCAGAATCCATTCTTATTCATTCGCACGAATGTATCCATTCTAATTTATTCGTATGATCCATTCTAATTCATTCGCATGATCCATTCTAATTCATTCGTACGATCTATTCTAATTCATTCCTATGATCTATTCTAATTCATTTGTACGATCCATTCTAATTCATTCGCACAATCCATTCTAATTCATTTGTATGATACATTCTTATTCATTCGCTCGAATGTATCCATTCTAATTCATTCATTCGATCCATTCTAATTCATTTGTACGATCCATTCTATTTTATTTGTACGATCCATTCTAATTCATTTGTACGATCCATTCTAATTCATTCATACGATCTATTCTAATTCATTCGCTCGAATGTATCCATTCTAATTATTTCGTACGAATGAATTAGAATGGATTGTACGAATGAATTAGAACGGATATATTCGTGCGAATGAATTAGAATGGATCGTACGAATGGATTAGAATGGATCGTACAAATGGATTAGAATGGATCGTACGAATGGATTAGAATGGATCGTACGAATGAATTAGAATGGATCATATAAATGAATTAGAAAGGTTACATTCGTGAGAATGAATTAGAATGGATTTTACGAATTAATTTGAATGGATCCACCGAATGAATTAGAATGGTTACATTTGTGCGAATGAATTAGAATGTATCATGCGAATGAATTAGAATCGATCGTACGAATGAATTAGAATGGTTACATTCGTGCGAATGAATTAGAATGGATCGTACGAATGAATTAGAATGGATCGTGCGAATGAATTAGAATTGATAACACGAATGAATTAGAATGGATCGTAGGAATGAATTAGAATGGATCGTATGAATAAATTAGAATGGTTATATTCGTGCAAATGAATTAGAATGGATCGTACGAATGGTTAAGAATGGATCGTACGAATGGATTAGAATGGATCGTACGAATGAATTAGAATGGATCGTGCGAATGAATTAGAATTTATCATACGAATGAATTAGATTGGATCGTACGAATGAATTAGAATGGACCGCTCGAATGGATCAATTCTAATTAGAATGGATCGTACGAATGAATTAGAATGGATCATAGGAATGAATTAGAATGGATCGTGCAAATGAATTAGAATGGATACATTCGTACGATCCATTCTAATTCATTCATACGAACTATTCTAATTCATTCGTATAATCCATTCTAATTCATTCGTACCATCCATTCTAATTCATTCGTATGGTCCATTCTAACTCATTCGGTGGATCCATTCTAATTCATTCGTACGATCCATTCTTATTCATTCGCACGATCCATTCTAACTCATTCGTATGATCCATTCTAATTCATTTGTACGATCCATTCTAATTTATTTGGACGAATATACGATCCATTCTAATTCATTCGCACTAATGTATCCATTCTAATTCATTCGTATGATCCATTCTAATTCATTCGTATGATCTGTTCTAATTCATTCGCACGAATGTAACCATTCTAATTCATTCGTACGATTCATTCTAATTCATTCGTACGATCCATTCTAATTCATTCGTACGATCCATTCTAATTTATTCGTACAATCCATTCTAATCCATTCGTACGATCCATTATAATTCATTCGCACGATCCATTCTAATTCATTCGTATGATCCATTCTAATTCATTCCTACGATCTATTCTAATTCATTCGCTCGAATGTATCCATTCTAATTCATTCGTACGATCCATTATAATTAATTCGTATGATCCATTCTAACTCATTCGGTTGATCCATTCTAATTCATTCGTACGATCCATTCTAATTCATTCGTACGATCCATTCTAATTCATTCGCACGAAAGTATCCATTCTAATTCATTCGTATGATCCATTCTAATTCATTCGCTCGAATGTATCAATTCTAATTCATTCGTACGATCCATTCTAATTCATTCGCATGATCCATTCTAATTCATTCGTACGATCCATTCTAATTCATTCGTACGATCCATTCTAATTCATTCGTACGATGCAATCTAATTCATTCGCACAAATGTATCTATTCTAATTCATTCGTACAATGCGTTCTAATCCATTCGTACGATCCATTCTAATTCAGTCGCACGAATGTAACCATTCTAATTCATTCATACGATCCATTCTAATTCATTCTCACAAATGTAACCTTTCTAATTCATTTGTACGATCCATTCTAATTCATTCGTACGATCCGTTCTAATCCATTCGTACGATCCATTCTAAACCATTCGTACGATCCATTCTAATTCATTCGCACGAATGTAACCATTCTAATTCATTCGTACGATCCATTCTAATTCATTCCTACGATCCATTCTAATTCATTCGCACGAATGTATCCATTCTAATTCATTTGCACGATCCATTCTAATCCATTCCTATGATCCATTCTAATTCATTCGTACGATCCATTCTAATTCATTCGCTCGAATGTATCCATTCTAATTCATTTGCACGATCCATTCTAATTCATTCATACGATCCATTCAAATTCATTCGCACGATCCATTCTAATTCATTCGTACGATCCATTCTAATTCATTCATACGATCTATTCTAATTCATTTGCACGAATGTATCCATTCTAATTCATTCGTACGATTCATTCTAATTCATTCATATGAGCTATTCTAATTCATTCGTACGATCCATACTAATTCATTCGTACGATCCAATCTAATTCGCTCGCACGAATGTATCTTACGAATGAATTAGACTGGATCATGCGAATGAATTAAAATGGATCGTACAAATGAATTAGAATGGATCGTGCGAATGAATTAGAATGGATCATACGAACGAATTAGAATGGATCGTATGAATGAATTAGAATGGATCGTATGAATGAATTAGAATGGATACATTCGAGCGAATGAATTAGAATGGATCGTACGAATGAATTAGAATGGATCATAGGAATGAATTTGAATGGATCGTGCAAATGAATTAGAATGGATACATTCATGCGAATGAATTAGAATGGATCGTAGGAATGAATTAGAATGGATCGTACGAATGAATTAGAATGGTTACATTCGTGCGAATGAATTGGAATGGATCGTACGAATGGATTAGAATGGATTGTACGAATGGATTAGAATGGATCGTACGAATGAATTAGAATGGATCGTACAAATGAAATAGAAAGGTTACATTTGTGAGAATGAATTAGAATGGATCGTACGAATGAATTAGAATGGATCGTACGAATGGATTAGAATCGATCGTACGAATGAATTAGAATGGATCATAGGAATGAATCAGAATGGATCGTGCAAATGAATTAGAATAGATCGTGCGAATGAATTAGAATGGATCGTACGAATGAATTAGAATGGATCGTGTGAATGAATTTGAATGGATCATACGAATAAATTAGAATGGATCGAACGAATGAATTCGAATGGATACATTCGAGCGAATGAATTAGAATAGATCGTAGGAATGAATTAGAATGGATCATACGAATGAATTAGACTGGATCGTGCGAATGAATTAGAATGGATTGTACGAATGAATTAGAATGGATCGTACGAACGAATTAGAATGGATCGTACGGATTGCATGAATGAATTACAATGGATCGTATGAACGAATTAGAATGGATCGTACGAATGAATTAGAATAGCTCATACGAATGAATTAGAATGAATCGTACGAATGAATTAGAACGGTTACATTCGTGCGAATGAATTAGAATAGATCGTACGAATGAATTAGAATGGATCGTACGAATAAATTAGAATGGATCGTGCGAATGAATTGGAATGGATCGTACGAATGAATTAGAATGGATCCACCGAATGAGTTAGAATGGATCATACGAATGAATCAGAATGGATCGTACGAATGAATTAGAATGGATTGTGCGAATGAATTAGAATAGATCGTATGAATGAATAAGAATGGATCGTGCGAATGAGTTAGAATGGATCGTGCGAATGAATTAAATGGATCGTACGAATGAATTAGAATGGATCCACCGAATGAGTTAGAATGGATCATACGAATGAATTAGAATGGATCGTACGAATGAATTAGAATGGATTGTGCGAATGAATTAGAATGGATCATACGAATGAATTAGAATGGATCGTGCGAATGAATTAGAATGGATCGTAAGAATAAATTGGAATGGATCGTACAAATGAATTAGAAAAGTTACATTTGTTAGAATGAATTAGAATGGATCCTATGAATTGATAAGAATGGATCGTACGAATGGATTAGAATGGATTGTACGAATGGATTAGAATGGATTGTACGAATGAGTTAGAATGGATCATACAATTGAATTAGAAAGGTTTCATTCGTGAGAATGAATTAGAATGGATCGTACAAATGAATTAGAATGGATCATGAGAATGAATTTGAATGGATCGTACGAATGTATTAGAATGGATCGAACGAATGAATTAGAATGGATACATTCAAGCGAATGAATTAGAATAGATCGTAGGAATGAATTAGAATGGATCATACGAATGAATTAGAATGGATCGTGCGAATGAATTAGAATGGATTGTACGAATGAATTAGAATAGATACATTCGTGCGAATGAATTAGAATGGATCGGACGAATGAATTAGAATGGATCGTACGATTCATTCTAATTCATTCGTAAGATCCATTCTAATGCATTCGTACGATTCATTCTAATTCATTCGCACGATCCATTCTAATTCATTCGTACGATCCATTCTTATTCATTCATATGATCCATTCAAGTTCATTCGCACAATCCATTCTAATTCATTCGTACGATCCATTCTAATTCATTCGTATGATCCATTCTAACTCATTCGGTGGATCCATTCTAATTCATTCGTACGATCCATTCTAATTCATTCGCACGATCCATTCTAATTTATTCGTACGATCCATTCTAATTCATTCGTACGATCTAGTCTAATTCATTCGCATGAATGTAACCATTCTAATTCATTCGTACGATTCATTCTAATTCATTCGTATGAGCTATTCTAAATCATTCGTACGATCCATTCTAATTCATTCGTACGATCCATTGTAATTCATTCATACAATCCGTACGATCCATTCTAATTCGTTCGTACGATCCATTCTAATTCATTCATATGATCCATTCTAATTCATTCGCATGATCCATTCTGATTTATTCGTATGATCCATTCTAATTCATTCCTACGATCTATTCTAATTCATTCGCTCGAATATATTCATTCGTTCGATCCATTCTAATTCATTCGTACGATCCATTCAAATTCATTCGCACGATCCTTTCTAATTCATTCGTACGATCCATTCTAATTTATTCGCACGAAATTAGAATGGATCGTACGAATGAATTAGAATGGTTACATTCGAGCGAATGAATTAGAATGGATCGTACGAATGGATTAGAATGGATCGTACGAATGAATTAGAATGGATCGTACAAATTAATTAGAAAGGTTACATTTGTGAGAATGAATTAGAATGGATCGTACGAATGAATTAGAATGGATCGTACGAATGGATTAGATTGGATCGTACGAATGAATTAGAATGGATCGTACGAATGCATTAAAATAGTTACATTCCTGCGAATGAATTAGAATGAATCGTACTAATTCATTAGAATGGATCGTACGAATGAATTAGAATGGATACATTCGTGCGAATGAACTAGAATGGATACATACATTCATGCGAATGAATTAGAATGGATCGTATGAATGAATTAGAATGAATTAGAATGGATACATTCGTTCGATCCATTCTAATTCATTCGTACGATCCATTCTTATTCATTCGTACGATCCATTCAAATTCATTCGCATGATCCATTCTAATTCATTCGTACGATCCATTATAATTCATTCTCACAAATGTAACCTTTCTAATACATTTGTACGATCTATTCTAATTCATTCGTACGATCCATTCTAATTCATTCGCATGATCCATTCTAATTCATTCGTACGATCCATTCTAATCCATTCGTATGATCCATTCTAATTCATTCGCACGAATGTAACCATTCTAATCCATTCGTACGATCCATTCTAATTTATTCCTACGATCCATTCTAAATCTTTCGCACGAATGTATCCATTCTAATTCATTTGCACGATCCATTCTAATTCATTCCTATGATCCATTCTAATCCATTCGTACGATCCATTCTAATCCAATCGTACGATCCATTCTAATCCATTCGTACGATCCATTCTAATTCATTCGTACGATCCATTCTAATTCATTCTCACAAATGTAACCTTTCTAATTCATTTGTACAATCCATTCTAATCCATTCGTACGATCCATTCTAATCCATTCGTACGATCCATTCTAATTCATTCGCATGATTGTAACCACTCTAATTCATTCGTACGATCCATTCTAATTCATTCATACAATCCATTCTAATTCATTCGCACGAATGTATACATTCTAATTAATTCGTACGATCCATTCTAATTCGTTCGTACGATCCATTCTAATTTGTTCGTACGATCCATTCTAATTCATTCGCACGATCCATTCTAATTCAATCGTACGATCCATTCTAATGCATTCGTACGATTCATTCTAATTCATTCGCTCGATCCATTCTAATTCATTCGTATGATCCATTCTAATTTATTTGCACGAATATACTATCCATTCTAATTTATTCGCAAGAATGTATCCATTCTAATTCATTCGTACAATACATTCTAATTTATTAGTACAAATGTATCCATTCTAATTCATTCGTACGATCCATTCTAATTCATTCGTACGATCCATTCTAATTCATTCGCAAGATCCATTCGTACGATCCATTCTAATCCATTCGTACGATCCATTCTAATTCATTCATACGATCCATTCTAATTCGTTCGTACGATCCATTAGAATGGATCGTGTAAATGAATTAGAATGGATACATTCGTACAAATGAATTAGAATGGATCGTGCGAATGAATTAGAATGGATCGTACGAATGAATTAGAATAGATCGTGCGAATAAATTAGAATGGATCATACGAATAAATTAGAATAGATATATTCATGCGAATGAATTAGAATGGATCGTATGAACGAACAAGAATGGATCGTACGAATGAATTAGAATGGATACATTTGTGCGAATGAATTAGAATGGATCATAGGAATGAATTAGAATGGATCGTGCAAATGAATTAGAATAGATACATTCGTGCGAATGAATTAGAATGGATCGTACGAATGAATTAGAATGGTTACATTCGTGCGAATGAATTAGAATGGATCGTACGAATGGATTAGAATAGATCGTACGAATGGATTAGAATGGATAGTACGAATGAATTAGAATGAATCATACAAATGAATTAGAAAGGTTACATTTGTGAGAATGAATTAGAATGGATCGTACGAATGAATTAGAATGGATCGTATGAATGGATTAGAATGGATCGTACGAATGAATTAGAGTGGTTACATTCGTGCGAATGAATTAGAATGGATCGTACGAATGAATTAGAATGGATCGTACGAATGAATTAGAATGGATCGTACGAATGAATTAGAATGGATCGTACAAATGAATTAGAAAGGTTACATTCGTGCGAATGAATTAGAATGGATCGTACGAATCGATTAGAATGGATCGTACGAATGGATTAGAATGGATCAGACGAATGAATTAGAATGGATCGTAAGAATGAATTTGAATGGATTGTACGAATGAATTAGAATGGATCATGCGAATGAAATAGAATAGATCGTGTGAATGAATTAGAATGGATCGTGCGAATGAATTGGAATGGATCGTACGAATGGATTAGAACGCATTGTACGAATGAATTGGACATTCGTACGATCCATTCTAATTCATTCGCACGATCCATTCTAATTCATTCGTATGATCCATTCTAATTCATTCGTATGATCCATTCTAACTCATTCGCACAAATGTATCCATTCTAATTCATTCGTACGATTTATTCTAATCCATTCGTACGATCCATTCAAATCCATTCGTACGATCCATTCTAATTCATTCGTATGATCCATTCTAATTCATTCGCACGATCTATTCTAATTCATTCGCATGATCTATTCTAATTCATTCGCAAGATCCATTCTAATTCATTCGTACGATCCATTCTAATTCATTCATACGATCTATTCTAATTCATTCGCACGATCCATTCAAATTCATTCGCACGATCCATTCTAATTCGTTCATACGATCCATTCTAATTCGTTCATACGATCCATTCTAAACCATTCGTACGATCCATTCAAATTCATTCGCACGAATGTAACCTTTCTAATTCATTTGTACGATCCATTTTAATTCATTTGTACGATCCATTCTATTTCATTCGTACGATCCATTCTAATTCATTCGCACGAATGTAACCATTCTAATTCATTCGTACGATCCATTCTAATCCATTCGTATGATCCATTCTAATCCATTCGTACGATCCATTCTAATCCATTCGTACGATTCATTCTAATTCATTCTCACAAATGTAACCTTTCTAATTCATTTGTACGATCCATTTTAATTCATTCGTACGATCCATTGTAATCCATTCGTACGATCCATTCTAATTCATTCGTACGATCCATTCTAATCCATTCGTATGATCCATTCTAATCCATTCTAATTCATTCGTACGATCCATTCTAATCCATTCGTATGATCCATTCTAATTCATTCGTACGATCCATTCTAATCCATTCGTACGATCCATTCTAATTCATTCATACGATCCATTCTAATCCATTCTCACAAATGTAACCTTTCTAATTCACTTGTACGATCCATTCGAATTCATTCGTACGATCCATTCTAATTCATTCGTACGATCCATTCTAATTCATTCGCACGAATGTATCCATTCTAATGCATTCGCTCGATCCATTCTAATTCATTCGCACGATCCATTCATTCATTCGCATGATCCATTCTAATTTATTCGTACGATCTATTCTAATTCTTTCTCATGAATGTATCCATTCTAATTCATTCGCATGATCCATTCTAATTCATTCGTATGAATGAATTACAATGGATCGTACGAATGAATTAGAATGGATCGTACGAATGAATTAGAATAGCTCATACGAATGAATTAGAATGAATTGTACGAATGAATTTGAATGGATCGTAGGAAAGAATTAGAATGGTTCGTACGAATGAATTAGAATGGTTACATTCGTGCGAATGAATTAGAATGGATCGTACGAATGGATTAGAATGGATCGTATGAATGTATTAGAATGGATCGTACGAATGAATTAGAATGGTTACATTCGTGCGAATGAATTAGAATGGATCATAGGAATGAATTAGAATGGATCGTACGAATGATTTAGAATGGATCGTACGAATGAATTAGAATGAATCGTACGAATGCAATAGAATGGATCGTACGAATGAATTAGAATGGTTACATTCGTGCGAATGAATTAGAATGGATCGTACGAATGAATTAGAATAGATCGTACGAATGGATTAGAATAGATCGTACGAATGGATTAGAATGGATCGTACGAATGAATTAGAATGGATCGTGCGAATGAATTAGAATGGTTACATTCGTGCGAATGAATTAGATTGGATACATTCGTGCGAATGAATTAGAATGGATACATTCGTGCGAATGAATTAGAATGGATCGTACGAATGAATTAGAATGGATCGTACGAATGAATTAGAATGGATACATTCGTGTGAATGAATTAGAATGGATCGTACGAATGAATTAGAATGGATCGTGCTAATGAATTAGAATTGATCATACGAATGAATTAGAATGGATCGTACGAATGAATTAGAATGGATACATTCGTGCGAATGAATTAGAATGGATCGCACAAATGAATTAGAATGGATCGGACGAATGAATTAGAATGGATCGTACGAATGGATTTGAATGGTTACATTCGTGCGAATGAATTAGAATGGATCGTACAAATGAATTATAATGAATCATACGAATGAATTAGAATGGATCATGCAAATGAATTTGAAAGGATCGTACGAATGAATTAGAATGGATACATTCATGCAAATGAATTAGAATGGATCGGGCGAATGAATTAGAATGGATCGTGCGAATGAATTAGAATAGATCGTGCGAATGAATTAGAATGGATCATACAAATGAATTAGAAAGGTTACATTCGTGAGAATGAATTAGAATGGATCGTACGAATGAATTAGGATGGATCATGCGAATGAATTTGAATGGATTGTACGAATGAATAAGAATGGATCATACGAATGAATTAGAATGGATCGTACAAATGAATTAGAAAGGTTACATTTGTGAAAATGAATTTTTGAATGGATCGAACGAATGAATTAGAATGGATACATTCGTGCGAATGAATTAGAATGGATACATTCGTACGAATGAATTAGAATGGATCGAACAAATAAATTAGAATGGATATATTCGTACGAATGAATTTGAAAGGATCGTGCGAATGAATTAGAATGGATCGTATGAATGAATTAGAATGGATCGTACGAATGAATATTATAATGGATCGTGAGAATGAATTAGAATGGATTGTACGAATGGATTAGAATGGATAGTACGAATGAATTAGAATGGATCGTACGAATGAATTAGAATGGATACATTTGTGCAAATAAGTTAGAATGGATCATACGAATGAATTAGAATGGATCGTACGAATGAATTAGAATGGATCGTGCGAATGAATTAGAATGGATCGTGTGAATGAATTAGAATGGATCATAGGAATGAATTAGAATGGATCGTACGAATGGATTAAAATGGATACATTTATACGATCCATTCTAATTCATTCGCAGAATCCATTCTTATTCATTCGCACGAATGTATCCATTCTAATTTATTCGTATGATCCATTCTAATTCATTCGTACGATCTATTCTAATTCATTCCTATGATCTATTCTAATTCATTTGTACGATCCATTCTAATTCATTCGCACAATCCATTCTAATTCATTTGTATGATACATTCTTATTCATTCGCTCGAATGTATCCATTCTAATTCATTCATTCGATCCATTCTAATTCATTTGTACGATCCATTCTATTTTATTTGTACGATCCATTCTAATTCATTTGTACGATCCATTCTAATTCATTCATACGATCTATTCTAATTCATTCGCTCGAATGTATCCATTCTAATTATTTCGTACGAATGAATTAGAATGGATTGTACGAATGAATTAGAACGGATATATTCGTGCGAATGAATTAGAATGGATCGTACGAATGGATTAGAATGGATCGTACAAATGGATTAGAATGGATCGTACGAATGGATTAGAATGGATCGTACGAATGAATTAGAATGGATCATATAAATGAATTAGAAAGGTTACATTCGTGAGAATGAATTAGAATGGATTTTACGAATTAATTTGAATGGATCCACCGAATGAATTAGAATGGTTACATTTGTGCGAATGAATTAGAATGTATCATGCGAATGAATTAGAATCGATCGTACGAATGAATTAGAATGGTTACATTCGTGCGAATGAATTAGAATGGATCGTACGAATGAATTAGAATGGATCGTGCGAATGAATTAGAATTGATCATACGAATGAATTAGAATGGATCGTAGGAATGAATTAGAATGGATCGTATGAATAAATTAGAATGGTTATATTCGTGCAAATGAATTAGAATGGATCGTACGAATGGTTAAGAATGGATCGTACGAATGGATTAGAATGGATCGTACGAATGAATTAGAATGGATCGTGCGAATGAATTAGAATTTATCATACGAATGAATTAGATTGGATCGTACGAATGAATTAGAATGGATCGCTCGAATGGATCAATTCTAATTAGAATGGATCGTACGAATGAATTAGAATGGATCATAGGAATGAATTAGAATGGATCGTGCAAATGAATTAGAATGGATACATTCGTACGATCCATTCTAATTCATTCATACGAACTATTCTAATTCATTCGTATAATCCATTCTAATTCATTCGTACCATCCATTCTAATTCATTCGTATGGTCCATTCTAACTCATTCGGTGGATCCATTCTAATTCATTCGTACGATCCATTCTTATTCATTCGCACGATCCATTCTAACTCATTCGTACGATCCATTCTAATTCATTTGTACGATCCATTCTAATTTATTTGGACGAATATACGATCCATTCTAATTCATTCGCACTAATGTATCCATTCTAATTCATTCGTACGATCCATTCTAATTCATTCGTATGATCTGTTCTAATTCATTCGCACGAATGTAACCATTCTAATTCATTCGTACGATTCATTCGAATTCATTCGTACGATCCATTCTAATTCATTCGTACGATCCATTCTAATTTATTCGTACAATCCATTCTAATCCATTCGTACGATCCATTATAATTCATTCGCACGATCCATTCTAATTCATTCGTATGATCCATTCTAATTCATTCCTACGATCTATTCTAATTCATTCGCTCGAATGTATCCATTCTAATTCATTCGTACGATCCATTATAATTAATTCGTATGATCCATTCTAACTCATTCGGTTGATCCATTCTAATTCATTCGTACGATCCATTCTAATTCATTCGTACGATCCATTCTAATTCATTCGCACGAAAGTATCCATTCTAATTCATTCGTATGATCCATTCTAATTCATTCGCTCGAATGTATCAATTCTAATTCATTCGTACGATCCATTCTAATTCATTCGCATGATCCATTCTAATTCATTCGTACGATCCATTCTAATTCATTCGTACGATCCATTCTAATTCATTCGTACGATGCAATCTAATTCATTCGCACAAATGTATCTATTCTAATTCATTCGTACAATGCGTTCTAATCCATTCGTACGATCCATTCTAATTCATTCGCACGAATGTAACCATTCTAATTCATTCATACGATCCATTCTAATTCATTCTCACAAATGTAACCTTTCTAATTCATTTATACGATCCATTCTAATTCATTCGTACGATCCGTTCTAATCCATTCGTACGATCCATTCTAAACCATTCGTACGATCCATTCTAATTCATTCGCACGAATGTAACCATTCTAATTCATTCGTACGATCCATTCTAATTCATTCCTACGATCCATTCTAATTCATTCGCACGAATGTATCCATTCTAATTCATTTGCACGATCCAT
Organism: Chamaelirium japonicum; assembly: GCA_947650365.1. NCBI lineage: Eukaryota > Viridiplantae > Streptophyta > Magnoliopsida > Liliales > Melanthiaceae > Chamaelirium > Chamaelirium japonicum. Next base: position 21,877,631 of record OX393553.1, on the reverse strand, counting down.
TCTAATCCATTCCTATGATCCATTCTAATTCATTCGTACGATCCATTCTAATTCATTCGCTCGAATGTATCCATTCTAATTCATTTGCACGATCCATTCTAATTCATTCATACGATCCATTCAAATTCATTCGCACGATCCATTCTAATTCATTCGTACGATCCATTCTAATTCATTCATACGATCTATTCTAATTCATTTGCACGAATGTATCCATTCTAATTCATTCGTACGATTCATTCTAATTCATTCATATGAGCTATTCTAATTCATTCGTACGATCCATACTAATTCATTCGTACGATCCAATCTAATTCGCTCGCACGAATGTATCTTACGAATGAATTAGACTGGATCATGCGAATGAATTAAAATGGATCGTACAAATGAATTAGAATGGATCGTGCGAATGAATTAGAATGGATCATACGAACGAATTAGAATGGATCGTATGAATGAATTAGAATGGATCGTATGAATGAATTAGAATGGATACATTCGAGCGAATGAATTAGAATGGATCGTACGAATGAATTAGAATGGATCATAGGAATGAATTTGAATGGATCGTGCAAATGAATTAGAATGGATACATTCATGCGAATGAATTAGAATGGATCGTAGGAATAAATTAGAATGGATCGTACGAATGAATTAGAATGGTTACATTTGTGCGAATGAATTGGAATGGATCGTACGAATGGATTAGAATGGATTGTACGAATGGATTAGAATGGATCGTACGAATGAATTAGAATGGATCGTACAAATGAATTAGAAAGGTTACATTTGTGAGAATGAATTAGAATGGATCGTACGAATGAATTAGAATGGATCGTACGAATGGATTAGAATCGATCGTACGAATGAATTAGAATGGATCATAGGAATGAATCAGAATGGATCGTGCAAATGAATTAGAATAGATCGTGCGAATGAATTAGAATGGATCGTACGAATGAATTAGAATGGATCGTGTGAATGAATTTGAATGGATCATACGAATGAATTAGAATGGATCGAACGAATGAATTCGAATGGATACATTCGAGCGAATGAATTAGAATAGATCGTAGGAATGAATTAGAATGGATCATACGAATGAATTAGACTGGATCGTGCGAATGAATTAGAATGGATTGTACGAATGAATTAGAATGGATCGTACGAACGAATTAGAATGGATCGTACGGATTGCATGAATGAATTACAATGGATCGTATGAACGAATTAGAATGGATCGTACGAATGAATTAGAATAGCTCATACGAATGAATTAGAATGAATCGTACGAATGAATTAGAACGGTTACATTCGTGCGAATGAATTAGAATAGATCGTACGAATGAATTAGAATGGATCGTACGAATAAATTAGAATGGATCGTGCGAATGAATTGGAATGGATCGTACGAATGAATTAGAATGGATCCACCGAATGAGTTAGAATGGATCATACGAATGAATCAGAATGGATCGTACGAATGAATTAGAATGGATTGTGCGAATGAATTAGAATAGATCGTATGAATGAATAAGAATGGATCGTGCGAATGAGTTAGAATGGATCGTGCGAATGAATTAAATGGATCGTACGAATGAATTAGAATGGATCCACCGAATGAGTTAGAATGGATCATACGAATGAATTAGAATGGATCGTACGAATGAATTAGAATGGATTGTGCGAATGAATTAGAATGGATCATACGAATGAATTAGAATGGATCGTGCGAATGAATTAGAATGGATCGTAAGAATAAATTGGAATGGATCGTACAAATGAATTAGAAAAGTTACATTTGTTAGAATGAATTAGAATGGATCCTATGAATGGATAAGAATGGATCGTACGAATGGATTAGAATGGATTGTACGAATGGATTAGAATGGATTGTACGAATGAGTTAGAATGGATCATACAATTGAATTAGAAAGGTTTCATTCGTGAGAATGAATTAGAATGGATCGTACAAATGAATTAGAATGGATCATGAGAATGAATTTGAATGGATCGTACGAATGTATTAGAATGGATCGAACGAATGAATTAGAATGGATACATTCAAGCGAATGAATTAGAATAGATCGTAGGAATGAATTAGAATGGATCATACGAATGAATTAGAATGGATCGTGCGAATGAATTAGAATGGATTGTACGAATGAATTAGAATAGATACATTCGTGCGAATGAATTAGAATGGATCGGACGAATGAATTAGAATGGATCGTACGATTCATTCTAATTCATTCGTAAGATCCATTCTAATGCATTCGTACGATTCATTCTAATTCATTCGCATGATCCATTCTAATTCATTCGTACGATCCATTCTTATTCATTCATATGATCCATTCAAGTTCATTCGCACAATCCATTCTAATTCATTCGTACGATCCATTCTAATTCATTCGTATGATCCATTCTAACTCATTCGGTGGATCCATTCTAATTCATTCGTACGATCCATTCTAATTCATTCGCACGATCCATTCTAATTTATTCGTACGATCCATTCTAATTCATTCGTACGATCTAGTCTAATTCATTCGCATGAATGTAACCATTCTAATTCATTCGTATGATTCATTCTAATTCATTCGTATGAGCTATTCTAAATCATTCGTACGATCCATTCTAATTCATTCGTACGATCCATTGTAATTCATTCATACAATCCGTACGATCCATTCTAATTCGTTCGTACGATCCATTCTAATTCATTCATATGATCCATTCTAATTCATTCGCACGATCCATTCTGATTTATTCGTATGATCCATTCTAATTCATTCCTACGATCTATTCTAATTCATTCGCTCGAATGTATTCATTCGTTCGATCCATTCTAATTCATTCGTACGATCCATTCAAATTCATTCGCACGATCCTTTCTAATTCATTCGTACGATCCATTCTAATTTATTCGCACGAAATTAGAATGGATTGTACGAATGAATTAGAATGGTTACATTCGTGCGAATGAATTAGAATGGATCGTACGAATGGATTAGAATGGATCGTACGAATGAATTAGAATGGATCGTACAAATTAATTAGAAAGGTTACATTTGTGAGAATGAATTAGAATGGATCGTACGAATGAATTAGAATGGATCGTACGAATGGATTAGATTGGATCGTACGAATGAATTAGAATGGATCGTACGAATGCATTAAAATAGTTACATTCCTGCGAATGAATTAGAATGAATCGTACTAATTCATTAGAATGGATCGTACGAATGAATTAGAATGGATACATTCGTGCGAATGAACTAGAATGGATACATACATTCATGCGAATGAATTAGAATGGATCGTATGAATGAATTAGAATGAATTAGAATGGATACATTCGTTCGATCCATTCTAATTCATTCGTACGATCCATTCTTATTCATTCGTACGATCCATTCAAATTCATTCGCATGATCCATTCTAATTCATTCGTACGATCCATTATAATTCATTCTCACAAATGTAACCTTTCTAATACATTTGTACGATCTATTCTAATTCATTCGTACGATCCATTCTAATTCATTCGCATGATCCATTCTAATTCATTCGTACGATCCATTCTAATCCATTCGTATGATCCATTCTAATTCATTCGCACGAATGTAACCATTCTAATCCATTCGTACGATCCATTCTAATTTATTCCTACGATCCATTCTAAATCTTTCGCACGAATGTATCCATTCTAATTCATTTGCACGATCCATTCTAATTCATTCCTATGATCCATTCTAATCCATTCGTACGATCCATTCTAATCCAATCGTACGATCCATTCTAATCCATTCGTACGATCCATTCTAATTCATTCGTACGATCCATTCTAATTCATTCTCACAAATGTAACCTTTCTAATTCATTTGTACAATCCATTCTAATCCATTCGTACGATCCATTCTAATCCATTCGTACGATCCATTCTAATTCATTCGCATGATTGTAACCACTCTAATTCATTCGTACGATCCATTCTAATTCATTCATACAATCCATTCTAATTCATTCGCACGAATGTATACATTCTAATTAATTCGTACGATCCATTCTAATTCGTTCGTACGATCCATTCTAATTTGTTCGTACGATCCATTCTAATTCATTCGCACGATCCATTCTAATTCAATCGTACGATCCATTCTAATGCATTCGTACGATTCATTCTAATTCATTCGCTCGATCCATTCTAATTCATTCGTATGATCCATTCTAATTTATTTGCACGAATATACTATCCATTCTAATTTATTCGCAAGAATGTATCCATTCTAATTCATTCGTACAATACATTCTAATTTATTAGTACAAATGTATCCATTCTAATTCATTCGTACGATCCATTCTAATTCATTCGTACGATCCATTCTAATTCATTCTCATGATCCATTCGTACGATCCATTCTAATCCATTCGTACGATCCATTCTAATTCATTCATACGATCCATTCTAATTCGTTCGTACGATCCATTAGAATGGATCGTGTAAATGAATTAGAATGGATACATTCGTACAAATGAATTAGAATGGATCGTGCGAATGAATTAGAGTGGATCGTACGAATGAATTAGAATAGATCGTGCGAATAAATTAGAATGGATCATACGAATAAATTAGAATAGATATATTCATGCGAATGAATTAGAATGGATCGTATGAACGAACAAGAATGGATCGTACGAATGAATTAGAATGGATACATTTGTGCGAATGAATTAGAATGGATCATAGGAATGAATTAGAATGGATCGTGCAAATGAATTAGAATAGATACATTCGTGCGAATGAATTAGAATGGATCGTACGAATGAATTAGAATGGTTACATTCGTGCGAATGAATTAGAATGGATCGTACGAATGGATTAGAATAGATCGTACGAATGGATTAGAATGGATAGTACGAATGAATTAGAATGGATCATACAAATGAATTAGAAAGGTTACATTTGTGAGAATGAATTAGAATGGATCGTACGAATGAATTAGAATGGATCGTATGAATGGATTAGAATGGATCGTACGAATGAATTAGAGTGGTTACATTCGTGCGAATGAATTAGAATGGATCGTACGAATGAATTAGAATGGATCGTACGAATGAATTAGAATGGATCGTACGAATGAATTAGAATGGATCGTACAAATGAATTAGAAAGGTTACATTCGTGCGAATGAATTAGAATGGATCGTACGAATCGATTAGAATGGATCGTACGAATGGATTAGAATGGATCAGACGAATGAATTAGAATGGATCGTAAGAATGAATTTGAATGGATTGTACGAATGAATTAGAATGGATCATGCGAATGAAATAGAATAGATCGTGTGAATGAATTAGAATGGATCGTGCGAATGAATTGGAATGGATCGTACGAATGGATTAGAACGCATTGTACGAATGAATTGGACATTCGTACAATCCATTCTAATTCATTCGCACGATCCATTCTAATTCATTCGTATGATCCATTCTAATTCATTCATATGATCCATTCTAACTCATTCGCACAAATGTATCCATTCTAATTCATTCGTACGATTTATTCTAATCCATTCGTACGATCCATTCAAATCCATTCGTTCGATCCATTCTAATTCATTCGTATGATCCATTCTAATTCATTCGCACGATCTATTCTAATTCATTCGCATGATCCATTCTAATTCATTCGCAAGATCCATTCTAATTCATTCGTACGATCCATTCTAATTCATTCATACGATCTATTCTAATTCATTCGCACGATCCATTCAAATTCATTCGCACGATCCATTCTAATTCGTTCATACGATCCATTCTAATTCGTTCATACGATCCATTCTAAACCATTCGTATGATCCATTCAAATTCATTCGCACGAATGTAACCTTTCTAATTCATTTGTACGATCCATTTTAATTCATTTGTACGATCCATTCTATTTCATTCGTACGATCCATTCTAATTCATTCGCACGAATGTAACCATTCTAATTCATTCGTACGATCCATTCCAATCCATTCGTATGATCCATTCTAATCCATTCGTACGATCCATTCTAATCCATTCGTACGATTCATTCTAATTCATTCTCACAAATGTAACCTTTCTAATTCATTTGTACGATCCATTTTAATTCATTCGTACGATCCATTGTAATCCATTCGTACGATCCATTCTAATTCATTCGTACGATCCATTCTAATCCATTCGTATGATCCATTCTAATCCATTCTAATTCATTCGTACGATCCATTCTAATCCATTCGTATGATCCATTCTAATTCATTCGTACGATCCATTCTAATCCATTCGTACGATCCATTCTAATTCATTCATACGGTCCATTCTAATCCATTCTCACAAATGTAACCTTTCTAATTCATTTGTACGATCCATTCGAATTCATTCGTACGATCCATTCTAATTCATTCGTACGATCCATTCTAATTCATTCGCACGAATGTATCCATTCTAATGCATTCGTTCGATCCATTCTAATTCATTCGCACGATCCATTCATTCATTCGCATGATCCATTCTAATTTATTCGTACGATCTATTCTAATTCTTTCTCATGAATGTATCCATTCTAATTCATTCGCATGATCCATTCTAATTCATTCGTATGAATGAATTACAATGGATCGTACGAATGAATTAGAATGGATCGTACGAATGAATTAGAATAGCTCATACGAATGAATTAGAATGAATTGTACGAATGAATTTGAATGGATCGTAGGAAAGAATTAGAATGGTTCGTACGAATGAATTAGAATGGTTACATTCGTGCGAATGAATTAGAATGGATCGTACGAATGGATTAGAATGGATCGTATGAATGTATTAGAATGGATCGTACGAATGAATTAGAATGGTTACATTCGTGCGAATGAATTAGAATGGATCATAGGAATGAATTAGAATGGATCGTACGAATGATTTAGAATGGATCGTACGAATGAATTAGAATGAATCGTACGAATGCAATAGAATGGATCGTACGAATGAATTAGAATAGATCATAGGAATGAATTAGAATGGATCGTAGGGATGAATTAGAATGGATCGTACAAATGAATTAGAATGGTTACATTCGTGCGAATGAATTAGAATGGATCGTACGAATGAATTAGAATGGATCGTACGAATGAATTAGAATGGATACATTCGTGCGAATGAATTAGAATGGATAAATTCGAGCGAATGAATTAGAATGGATCGTGCGAATGAATTAGAATGGATCATGCGAATGAATGAATGGATCGTGCGAATGAATTAGAATGGATCGTACGAATGCATTAGAATGGATACATTCGTGCGAATGAATTAGAATGGATCGTACGAATGAATTACAATGGATTGTGCGAATGGATTAGAATGGATCGTACGAATGAATTAGAATGGACCGTACGAATGAATTAGAATGTATACATTCGAGCGAATGAATTAGAATGGATCGTACGATTGAATTAGAATGGATCGTACGAATGGATTAGAATGGATCGTACGAATGGATTAGAATGGATCGTACGAATGAATTAGAATGGATCATATAAATGAATTAGAAAGGTTACATTCGTGAGAATGAATTAGAATGGATCGTACGAATTAATTTGAATGGATCCACCGAATGAATTAGAATGGTTACATTTGTGCGAATGAATTAGAATGTATCATGCGAATGAATTAGAATCGATCGTACAAATGAATTAGAATGGTTACATTCGTGCGAATGAATTAGAATGAATCGTACGAATGAATTAGAATGGATCGTGCGAATGAATTAGAATTGATCATACGAATGAATTAGAATGGATCGTAGGAATGAATTAGAATGGATCGTATGAATGAATTAGAATGGTTACATTCGTGCAAATGAATTAGAATGGATCGTACGAATGGTTAAGAATGGATCGTACGAATGGATTAGAATGGATCGTACGAATGAATTAGAATGGATCGTGCGAATGAATTAGAATTTATCATATGAATGAATTAGATTGGATCGTACGAATGAATTAGAATGGATCACTCGAATGGATCCATTCTAATTAGAATGGATCGTACGAATGAATTAGAATGGATCATAGGAATGAATTAGAATGGATCGTGCAAATGAATTAGAATGGATACATTCGTGCGAATGAATTAGAATGGATCATGCGAGGATTTGAATGGATTGTGGGAATGAATTAGAATGGATCCATTCTAATTAGAATGGATCATGCGAATGAATTTGAATGGATCGTACGAATGAATCCATTCTAATTCATTCGTACGATCCATTCTAATTAGAATGGATCCATTCTAATTCATTCCCACAATCCATTCTAATCCATTTGTACGATCCATTCTAATTCATTCGTATGATCCATTCTAATTAGAATGGATCCATTCGAGCGATCCATTCTAATTCATTCGTACGATCCATTCTAATTCATTCGTATGATCAATTCTAATTCATTCGCTCGAATGTATCCATTCTAATTCATTCATACGATCCATTCTAATTCATTTGTACGATCCATTCTAATTCATTCGCACGAATGTAACCATTCTAATTCATTCGTACGATCCATTCTAATTCATTCACATGATACATTCAAATTCATTCGCACAAATGTAACCATTCTAATTAATTCGGTGGATCCATTCTAATTCATCCGTACGATCCATTCTAATTCATTCTCATGAATGTAACCTTTGTAATTCATTTGTATGATCCATTCTAATTCATTCGTACGATCCATTCTAATCCATTCGTACGATCCATTCTAATCCATTCGTACGATCCATTCTAATTCATTCGCATGATCCATTCTAATTCATTTGTACGATCCATTCTAATTCATTTGCTCGAATGTATCTATTCTAATTCATTTGTACGATCCATTCTAATTCATTCGCATGATCCATTCTAATTATGCGAATGAATTAGAATGGATACCTTTGTGCACATAAATGTATCTATTCTAATTTATTCGTACGATCCATTCTAATTCATTCGCTCGAATGTATCCATTCTAATTCATTTGTACGATCCATTCTAATTCATTCGTACGATTCAATCTAATTCATTCTCACGAATGTAACCTTTCTAATTCATTTGTATGATCCATTCTAATTCATTCGTACGATCCATTGTAATTCATTTGCACGATCCATTCTAATTCGTTCGTATGATCCATTCTAACTCATTCGTACGATCCATTCTAATTCATTTGCATGAATGTATCCATTCTAATTCATTCGTACGATCCATTCCAATTCATTCGTATGATCCATTCTAATTCATTCATGCAATCAATTCTAATTCATTCATACGATATATTCTAACTCATTCTCACAAATATAAACTTTCTAATTCATTTGTACGATCCATTCTAATTCATTCGTACGATCTATTCTAATTCATTCGCTCGAATGTATCCATTCTAATTCATTCGTACGATCCATTCTAATTCATTCGCACAAATGTAACCATTCTAATTCATTAGTACAATCCATTCTAATTCATTCATACAATCCATTCTAATTCATTTGCACGAATGTATCCATTCTAATTCATTCGTACGATCCATTCTAATCCATTCGTACGATCCATTCTAATTCATTCGTACGATCCATTCTAATTCATTCTCACAAATGTAACCTTTCTAATTCATTTGTATGATCCATTCTAATTCATTCGTACGATCCTTTGTAATTCATTCCTACGATCCATTCTAATTCATTCGCACGAATGTATCCATTCTAATTAATTTGCACGATCCATTCTAATTCATTCCTATGATCCATTCTAATTCATTCGTACGATCCATTCTAATTCATTCACTCGAATGTATCCATTCTAATTCATTCGTACGATCCATTCTAATTCGTTCATACGATCCATTCTAATCCGTTCGTACGATCCATTCTAATTCATTCGTACGAATGAATTAGAATGGATCGTACAAATGAATTAGAAAGGTTACATTTGTGTGCGAATGAATAAGAATGGATCGTGCGAATGAATTGGAATGGATCGTATGAATAAATTAGAATAGATCGTACGAATGAATTAAAATGGATACAATTATGCGAATGAATTAGAATGGATCGTACAAATGAATTAGAATGGATCAAACGAATGAATTAGAATGGATCGTAAGAATAAATTAGAATGGATCGTACGAATGAATTAAAATTGATACATTTGAACCAATAAATTAGAATGGATCATACGAATGAATTAAAATGGATCGTACGAATGAATTAGAATGGATCGTGCGAATGAATTAGAATCGATCGTACGAATGAATTAGAATGGATCGTACGAATGAATTAGAATGGATATATTCGTGCGAATGAATTAGAATGGATCATACGAATGAATTAGACTGGATCGTACGAATAAATTAGAATGGATACATTCATGCAAATAAATTAGAATAGATCGTACGAATGAATTAGAATGGATCATATGAATGAATTAGAATGGATCGTACGAATGAATTATAATGGATCATATGAATGAATTAGAATGGTTACATTCGTGTGAATGAATTAGAATAGATCGTACGAATGGATTAGAATGGATCGTACGAATGAATTAGAATGGATCGTGCGAATGAATTAGAATGGTTACATTTGTGCGAATGAATTAGATTGGATACATTCATGCGAATGAATTAGAATGGATACATTTGTGCGAATGAATTAGAATGGATCGTACGAATGAATTAGAATGGATCGTACGAATGAATTAGAATGGATACATTCGTGCGAATGAATTAGAATGGATCGTACGAATGAATTAGAATGGATCGTGCGAATGAATTAGAATTGATCATACGAATAAATTAGAATGGATCGTACGAATGAATTAGAATGGATACATTCGTGCGAATGAATTAGAATGGATCGCACAAATGAATTAGAATGGATCGGACGAATGAATTAGAATGGATCGTATGAATGGATTTGAATGGTTACATTCGTGCGAATGAATTAGAATGGATCGTACGAATGAATTATAATGAATCATACGAATGAATTAGAATGGATCATGCGAATGAATTTGAAAGGATCGTACGAATGAATTAGAATGGATACATTCGTGCAAATGAATTAGAATGGATCGGGCGAATGAATTAGAATGGATCGTGCGAATGAATTAGAATAGATCGTGCGAATGAATTAGAATGGATCATACAAATGAATTAGAAAGGTTACATTCGTGAGAATGAATTAGAATGGATCGTACGAATGAATTAGGATGGATCATGCGAATGAATTTGAATGGATCGTACGAATGAATAAGAATGGATCATACGAATGAATTAGAATGGATCATACAAATGAATTAGAAAGGTTACATTTGTGAAAATGAATTTTTGAATGGATCGAACGAATGAATTAGAATGGATACATTCGTGCGAATGAATTAGAATGGATACATTCGTACGAATGAATTAGAATGGATCGAACAAATGAATTAGAATGGATATATTTGTACGAATGAATTTGAATGGATCGTGCGAATGAATTAGAATGGATCGTATGAATGAATTAGAATGGATCGTACGAATGAATATTAGAATGGATCGTGAGAATGAATTAGAATGGATTGTACGAATGGATTAGAATGGATAGTACGAATGAATTAGAATGGATCGTACGAATGAATTAGAATGGATACATTTGTGCGAATAAGTTAGAATGGATCATACGAATGAATTAGAATGGATCGTACGAATGAATTAGAATGGATCATGCGAATGAATTAGAATGGATCGTGCGAATGAATTAGAATGGATCGTAGGAATGAATTAGAATGGATCGTACGAATGGATTAAAATGGATACATTCATACGATCCATTCTAATTCATTTGCAGAATCCATTCTTATTCATTCGCACGAATGTATCCATTCTAATTTATTCGTTTGATCTATTCTAATTCATTCGCATGATCCATTCTAATTCATTCGTACGATCCATTCTAATTCATTCCTATGATCTATTCTAATTCATTTGTACGATCCATTCTAATTCATTCGCACAATCCATTCTAATTCATTTGTATGATACATTCTTATTCATTCGCTCGAATGTATCCATTCTAATTCATTCATTCGATCCATTCTAATTCATTTGTATGATCCATTCTATTTTATTTGTACGATCCATTCTAATTCATTTGTACGATCCATTCTAATTCATTCATACGATCTATTCTAATTCATTCGCTAGAATGTATCCATTCTAATTCATTCGTACGAATGAATTAGAATGGATTGTACGAATGAATTAGAACGGATTTATTCATGCGAATGAATTAGAATGGATCGTACGAATGGATTAGAATGGATCGTACGAATGGATTAGAATCGATCGTACGAATGGATTAGAATGGATTGTACGAATGAATTAGAATGGATCATATAAATGAATTAGAATGGTTACATTCGTGAGAATGAATTAGAATGGATTTTACGAATTAATTTGAATGGATCCACCGAATGAATTAGAATGGTTACATTTGTGCGAATGAATTAGAATGTATCATGCGAATGAATTAGAATCGATTGTACGAATGAATTAGAATGGTTACATTCGTGCGAATTAATTAGAATGGATCGTACGAATGAATTAGAATGGATCATGCGAATGAATTAGAATTGATCATACGAATGAATTAGAATGGATCGTAGGAATGAATTAGAATGGATCGTATGAATGAATTAGAATGGTTATATTCGTGCAAATGAATTAGAATGGATCGTACGAATGGTTAAGAATGGATCGTACGAATGGATTAGAATGGATCTTACGAATGAATTAGAATGGATTGTGCGAATGAATTAGAATTTATCATACGAATGAATTAGATTGGATCGTACGAATGAATTAGAATGGATCGCTCGAATGGATCAATTCTAATTAGAATGGATCGTACGAATGAATTAGAATGGATCATAGGAATGAATTAGAATGGATCGTGCAAATGAATTAGAATGGATACATTCGTGCGAATGAATTAGAATGGATCATGCGAGGATTAGAATGGATTGTGGGAATGAATTAGAATGGATCCATTCTAATTAGAATGGATCATGCGAAAGAATTTGAATGGATCGTACGAATGAATCCATTCTAATTCATTCGTACGATCCATTCTAATTAGAATGGATCCATTCTAATTCATTCCCACAATCCATTCTAATCCATTTGTACGATCCATTCTAATTCATTCGTATGATCCATTCTAATTAGAATGGATCGATTCGAGCGATCCATTCTAATTCATTCGTACGATCCATTATAATTCATTTGTATGATCAGTTCTAATTCATTCGCTCGAATGTATCCATTCTAATTCATTCGTACGATCCATTCTAATTCATTCGTACGATCCTTTCTAATTCATTCGCACGAATGTAACCATTCTAATTCATTCGTACGATCCATTCTAATTCATTCACATGATACATTCTAATTCATTCGCACAAATGTAACCATTCTAATTTATTCAGTGGATCCATTCTAATTCATCCGTACGATCCATTCTAGTTCATTCTCATGAATGTAACCTTTGTAATTCATTTGTATGATCCATTCTAATTCATTCGTACGATCCATTCTAATCCATTCGTACGATCCATTCTAATCCATTCGTACGATCCTTTCAAATTCATTCGCACGATCCATTCTAATTCATTTGTACGATCCATTCTAATTCATTCGCTCGAATGTATCTATTCTAATTCATTCGTACGATCCATTCTAATTCATTCGCATGATCCATTCTAATTATGCGAATGAATTAGAATGGATACCTTTGTGCACATGAATGTATCCATTCTAATTCATTCGTACGATCCATTCTAATTCATTCGTACGATTCATTCTAATTCATTCTCACGAATGTAACCTTTCTAATTCATTTGTATGATCCATTCTAATTCATTCGTACGATCCATTGTAATTCATTTGCACGATCCATTCTAATTCGTTCGTATGATCCATTCTAATTCATTCGTACGATCCATTCTAATTCATTTGCATGAATGTATCCATTCTAATTCATTCGTACGATCCATTCCAATTCATTCGTATGATCCATTCTAATTCATTCATGCAATCAATTCTAATTCATTCATACGATCCATTCTAACTCATTCTCACAAATGTAAACTTTCTAATTCATTTGTATGATCCATTCTAATTCATTCGTACGATCTATTCTAATTCATTCGCTCGAATGTATCCATTCTAATTCATTCGTACGATCCATTCTAATTCATTCGCACAAATGTAACCATTCTAATTCATTCGTACGATCCATTCTAATTCATTCATACAATCCATTATAATTCATTCACACGAATGTATCCATTCTAATTCATTCGTACGATCTATTCTAATCCATTCGTATGATCCCTTCTAATCCATTCGTACGATCCATTCTAATTCATTCGTACGATCCATTCTAATTCATTCTCAAAAATGTAACCTTTCTAATTCATTTGTATGATCCATTCTAGTTCATTCGTACGATCCTTTCTAATTCATTTCTACGATCCATTCTAATTCATTCGCACGAATGTATCCATTCTAATTAATTTGCACGATCCATTCTAATTCATTCCTATGATCCATTCTAATTCATTCGTACGATCCATTCTAATTCATTCACTCGAATGTATCCATTCTAATTCATTCGTACGATCCATTCTAATTCGTTCATACGATCCATTCTAATCCATTCGTATGATCCATTCTAGTTCATTCGTACGTATCCATTCTAATTCATTCGCACGAATGTATCCATTCTACGAATGGATTAGAATAGATCGTACGAATGAATTAGAATGGATCGTACAAATGAATTAGAAAGGTTACATTTGTGTGCGAATGAATTACAATGGATCGTGCGAATGAATTGGAATGGATCGTATGAATAAATTAGAATAGATCGTACGAATGGATTAGAATGGATCGTACGAATGAATTAGAATGGATCGTACAAATGAATTAGAAAGGTTACATTTGTGTGCGAATGAATTACAATGGATCGTGCGAATGAATTGGAATGGATCGTATGAATAAATTAGAATAGATCGTTCGAATGAATTAAAATGGATACAATTGTGCGAATGAATTAGAATGGATCGTACAAATGAATTAGAATGGATCGAACGAATGAATTAGAATGGATCGTACGAATGAGTTAAAATGGATACATTTGAACGAATAAATTAGAATGGATCATACGAATGAATTAGAATGGATTGTATGAATGAATTAGAATGGATCGTGCGAATGAATTAGAATCGATCGTACGAATGAATTAGAATGGATCGTACGAATGAATTAGAATGGATATATTCGTGCGAATGAATTAGAATGGATCATACGAATGAATTAGACTGGATCGTACGAATAAATTAGAATGAATACATTCATGCAAATAAATTAGAATGGATCATACGAATGAATTAGAATGGATCATATGAATGAATTAGAATGGATCGTACGAATGAATTAGAATGGATCATATGAATGAATTAGAATGGTTACATTCGTGTGAATGAATTAGAATAGATCGTACGAATGGATTAGAATGGATCATACGAATGAATTAGAATGGATCGTGCGAATGAATTAGAATGGTTACATTCGTGCGAATGAATTAGAATGGATACATTCGTGCGAATGAATTAGAATGGATCGTACGAATGAATTAGAATGGATCGTACGAATGAATTAGAATGGATACATTCGTGCGAATGAATTAGAATGGATCGTACGAACGAATTAGAATGGATCGTGCGAATGAATTGGAATTGATCATACGAATGAATTAGAATGGATCGTAGGAATGAATTAGAATGGATACATTCGTGCGAATGAATTAGAATGGATCGCACAAATGAATTAGAATGGATCGGACGAATGAATTAGAATGGATCGTACGAATGAATTAGAATGGTTACATTCGTGCGAATGAATTAGAATGGATCGTACGAATGAATTATAATGAATCGTACTAATGAATTAGAATGGATCGTGCGAATGAATTTGAATGGATCGTACGAATGAATTAGAATGGATACATTCGTGCAAATGAATTAGAATGGATCGGGCGAATGAATTAGAATGGATCGTGCGAATGAATTAGAATAGACCGTGCGAATGAATTAGAATGGATCATACAAATGAATTAGAAAGGTTACATTCGTGAGAATGAATTAGAATGGATCGTACGAATGAATTAGAATGGATCATGCGAATGAATTTGAATGGATCGTACGAATGAATAAGAATGGATCATACGAATGAATTAGAATGGATCGTACAAATGAATTAGAAAGGTTACATTTGTGAAAATGAATTTTTGAATGGATCGAACGAATGAATTAGAATGGATACATTCGTGCGAATGAATTAGAATGGATACATTCGTACGAATGAATTAGAATGGATCAAACGAATGAATTAGAATGGATACATTCGTACGAATGAATTTGAATGGATCGTGCGAATGAATTAGAATGGATCGTATGAATGAATTAGAATGGATCGTACGAATGAATATTAGAATGGATCGTGAGAATGAATTAGAATGGATTGTACGAATGGATTAGAATGGATCGTACGAATGAATTAGAATGGACCATACGAATGAATTAGAATGGATACATTTGTGCGAATGAGTTAGAATGGATCATACGAATGAATTAGAATGGATCGTACGAATAAATTAGAATGGATCGTGCGAATGAATTAGAATGGATCGTGCGAATGAATTAGAATGGATCGTGCGAATGAATTAGAATGGATCGTAGGAATGAATTAGAATGGATCGTACGAATGGATTAAAATGGATACATTCATACGATCCATTCTAATTCATTCGCAGAATCCATTCTAATTCATTCGCACGAATGTATCGATTCTAATTTATTCGTATGATCCATTCTAATTCATTCGCATGATCCATTCTAATTCATTCGTACGATCCATTCTAATTCATTCCTACGATCTATTCTAATTCATTTGTACGATCCATTCTAATTCATTCGCACAATCAATTCTAATTCATTCGTATGATACATTCTTTTTCATTCGCTAGAATGAATCCATTCTAATTCATTCATTCAATCCATTCTAATTCATTTGTACGATCCATTCTATTTCATTTGTACGATCCATTCTAATTCATTTGTACGATCCATTCTAATTCATTCATACGATCTATTCTAATTCATTCGCTCGAATGTATCCATTCTAATTCATTCGTACGAATGAATTAGAATGGATTGTACGAATGAATTAGAATGGATATATTCGTGCGAATGAATTAGAATGGATCGTACGAATGAATTAGACTGGATCGAACGAATGGATTAGAATGGATACATTCGTACGATCCATTCTAATTCATTCGTACAAATCCATTCTAATTTATTCGTACAAATGTATCCATTCTAATTCATTTGTACGATCCATTCTAATTCATTCGTACGATCCATTCTAATCCATTCGTACGATCCATTCCAATCCATTCGTACGATCCATTCTTATTCATTCGCACGAATATATCTATTCGTGCGAATGAATTAGAATGGATCGTACGAATGAATTAGAATGGATCGTACGAATGAATTAGAATGGATCGTACGAATGAATTAGAATGGATCATACAAATGAATTAGAAAGGTTACATTCGTGCGAATGAATTAGAATGAATCATACGAATGAATTAGAATGGATCGTACGAATGAATTAGAATGGATACATTTGTACGAATAAATTAGAAATGAATTAGAATGGATCGTACGAATGAATTAGAATACATCATGTGAATGAATTAGAATGGATCATACATTTGAATTAGATTGGATTGTGCGAATGAATTAGAATGGATACATTCGTGCGAATGAATTAGAATAGATGGTATGAATGAATTAGAATGGATCGTATAAATGAATTAGAATGGATCGTACAAATGAAATTGAAAGGATACATTCGTGCGAATGAATTAGAATGGATCGTACGAATGAATTAGAATGGATCATACAATGAATTAGAATGGATCGTGCGAATGAATTAGAATGGATCGTACGAATGAATTAGAATGGATATATTTGAACGAATAAATTAGAATGGATAATATGAATGAATTAGAATGGATCGTACAAATTAATTAGAATGGATACATTCGTGCGAATGAATTAGAATGGATTGTATGAATGAATTAGAATGGAGCGTACGAATTAATTAGAATGGAGCGTACGAATGAACTAGAATGGATACATTCGTGCGAATGAATTAGAATGGATCATATGAAAGAATTAGACTGGATACATTCGAGCGAATGAATTAGAATGGATCGTACGAATGAATTAGAATGGATAATAGGAATGAATTAGAATGGATCGTGCAAATGAATTAGAATGGATTGTATGAATGAATTAGTATAGATCGTGCGAATGAATTAGAATGAATCGTACGAATACATTAGAATGGATCGTACGAATGAATTAGAAATTAGAATGGATATATTTGTACGAATAAATTAGAATGGATTGTACGAATGAATTAGAATGGATACATTCTTGCGAATAAATTAGAATGGATCGTATATTCGTGCAAATAAATTAGAATGGATCAGACGAATGAATTAGAATGGATCGTGCGAATGAATTAGAATGAATCGTACGAATGCATTAGAATGGATCATACGAATGAATTAGAATGAATCGTACAATCCATTCTAATTCATTCGTCCAATCCATTCAAATTCATTCGCACGAATGTATCCATTCTAATTCATTCGTACAATCCATTCTAATTTATTCGCACGATCTATTCTAATTCATTCGTATGATCCATTCTAATTCATTCCTACGATCTATTCTAATTCATTCGCTCGAATGTATCAATTCTAATTCATTCGTTCGATCCATTCTAATTCATTCGTACGATCCATTCAAATTCATTCGCATGATCCATTCTAATTCATTCGTACGATCCATTCTAATTCATTCTCACGAATGTAACCTTTCTAATTCGTTCGTACGATCTATTCTAATTCATTCGTACGATCCATTCTAATCCATTCGTACGATCCATTCTAATTCATTCGCATGATCCATTCTAATTCATTCACACAAATGTATCCATTCTAATTCATTCGTACAATCCATTCTAATTCATTCGCATGATCCATTCTAATTCATTCGTACGATCCATTCTAATTCATTTGTACGAACAAATTAGAATGGATCGTATGAACGAATTAGAATGGATCGTACGAATGAATTAGAATAGATACATTTGTGCGAATGAATTAGATTGCATCGTACGAATGAATTTGAATGGATTGTATGAATAAATTAGAATGGATCGTACGAATGAATTAGAATGGATCATATGAATGAATTAAAATAGATCGTACGAATGAATTAGAATGGATCGTACGAAAAAATTAGAATGGATCGTGCGAATGAATTAGAATAGATCGTACGAATGAATTAGAATGGATCCACCGAATGAGTTAGAATGGATCATGCGAATAAATTAGGATGGATCGTACGAATGAATTAGAATGGATACATTCGTGCGAATGAATTAGAATGGATCGGACGAATGAATTAGAATTGATCGTGCAAATGAATTAGAATGGATCATACGATTGAATTTGAATGGATCGTACGAATAAATTAGAATGGATACATTTGTGCGATGAATAAGAATGGAGCGTACGGATGAATTAAAATGGATACATTCTTGCGAATAAATTAGAATGGATTGTATATTCGTGCAAATAAATTAGAATGGATCATACGAATGAATTAGAATGGATCGTGCGAATGAATTAGAATGAATCATACGAATGCATTAGAATGGATCGTACGAATGAATTAGAATGAATCGTACGATCCATTCTAATTCATTTGTACGATCCATTCTAATTCATTCGCACGATCCATTCTAATTCATTCGTACGATCCATTCTAATTCATTAATATGATCCATTCTAATTCATTCGCACGAATGTATCATACAAATGAATTAGAATGGATCATGCGAATGAATTAAAATGGATCGTACAAATGAATTAGAATGGATCGTGCGAATGAATTAGAATGGATCGTACGAACGAATTAGAATGGATTGTACGAACGAATTAGAATGGATCGTATGAACGAATTAGAATGGATTGTACGAATGGATTAGAATGGATAGTACGAATGAATTAGAATGGATCGTACGAATGAATTAGAATGGATACATTTGTGCGAATGAGTTAGAATGGATCATACGAATGAATTAGAATGGATCGTACGAATGAATTAGAATGGATCGTGCGAATGAATTAGAATGGATCGTAGGAATGAATTAGAATGGATCGTACGAATGGATTAAAATGGATACATTCATACGATCCATTCTAATTCATTCGCAGAATCCATTCTAATTCATTCGCACGAATGTATCCATTCTAATTTATTCGTATGATCCATTCTAATTCATTCGCATGATCCATTCTAATTCATTCGTACGATCCATTCTAATTCATTCCTACGATCTATTCTAATTCATTTGTACGATCCATTCTAATTCATTTGCACAATCCATTCTAATTCATTTGTATGATACATTCTTATTCATTCGCTCGAATGTATCCATTCTAATTCATTCATTCGATCCATTCTAATTCATTTGTACGATCCATTCTATTTTATTTGTACGATCCATTCTAATTCATTTGTACGATCCATTCTAATTCATTCAGACGATCTATTCTAATTCATTCGCTCGAATGTATCCATTCTAATTCATTCGTACGAATGAATTAGAATGGATTGTACGAATGAATTAGAACGGATATATTCGTGCGAATGAATTAGAATGGATCGTACGAATGGATTAGAATGGATCGTACGAATGGATTAGAATGGATCGTACGAATGAATTAGAATGGATCATATAAATGAATTAGAAAGGTTACATTCGTGAGAATGAATTAGAATGGATTTTACGAATTAATTTGAATGGATCCACCGAATGAATTAGAATGGTTACATTTGTGCGAATGAATTAGAATGTATCATGCGAATGAATTAGAATCGATCGTACGAATGAATTAGAATGGTTACATTCGTGCGAATGAATTAGAATGGATCGTACGAATGAATTAGAATGAATCGTGCGAATGAATTAGAATTGATCATACGAATGAATTAGAATGGATCGTAGGAATGAATTAGAATGGATCGTATGAATGAATTAGAATGGTTACATTCGTGCAAATGAATTAGAATGGATCGTACGAATGGTTAAGAATGGATCGTACGAATGGATTAGAATGGATCGTACGAATGAATTAGAATGGATCGTGCGAATGAATTAGAATTTATCATACGAATGAATTAGATTGGATCGTACGAATGAATTAGAATGGATCGCTCGAATGGATCAATTCTAATTAGAATGGATCGTACGAATGAATTAGAATGGATCATAGGAATGAATTAGAATGGATCGTGCAAATGAATTAGAATGGATACATTCGTGCGAATGAATTAGAATGGATCATGCGAGGATTAGAATGGATTGTGGGAATGAATTAGAATGGATCCATTCTAATTAGAATGGATCATGCGAATGAATTTGAATGGATCGTACGAATGAATCCATTCTAATTCATTCGTACGATCCATTCTAATTAGAATGGATCCATTCTAATTCATTCCCATAATCCATTCTAATCTATTTGTACGATCCATTCTAATTCATTCGTATGATCCATTCTAATTAGAATGGATCCATTCGAGCGATCCATTCTAATTCATTCGTACGATCCATTCTAATTCATTCGTATGATCAATTCTAATTCATTCGCTCGAATGTATCCATTCTAATTCATTCGTATGATCCATTCTAATTCATTCGTACGATCCATTCTAATTCATTCGCACGAATGTAACCATTCTAATTCATTCATACAATCCATTCTAATTCATTCACATGATACATTCTAATTCATTCGCACAAATGTAACCATTCTAATTCATTCGGTGGATCCATTCTAATTCATCCGTACGATCCATTCTAATTCATTCTCATGAATGTAACCTTTGTAATTCATTTGTATGATCCATTCTAATTCATTCGTACGATCCATTCTAATCCATTCGTACGATCCATTCTAATCCATTTGTACGATCCATTCTAATTCATTCGCATGATCCATTCTAATTCATTTGTACGATCCATTCTAATTCATTCGCTCGAATGTATCTATTCTAATTCATTCGTACGATCCATTCTATTTCATTCGCATGATCCATTCTAATTATGCGAATGAATTAGAATGGATACCTTTGTGCACATGAATGTATCCATTCTAATTCATTCGTACGATCCATTCTAATTCATTCGCTCGAATGTATCCATTCTAATTCATTCGTACGATCCATTCTAATTCATTCGTACGATTCATTCTAATTCATTCTCACGAATGTAACCTTTCTAATTCATTTGTATGATCCATTCTAATTCATTCGTACGATCCATTGTAATTCATTTGCACGATCCATTCTAATTCGTTCGTATGATCCATTCTAATTCATTCGTACGATCCATTCTAATTCATTTGCATGAATGTATCCATTCTAATTCATTCGTACGATCCATTCCAATTCATTCGTATGATCCATACTAATTCATTCGTACGATCTATTCTAATTCATTCGCTCGAATGTATCCATTCTAATTCATTCGTACGATCCATTCTAATTCATTCGCACAAATGTAACCATTCTAATTCATTCGTACGATCCATTCTAATTCATTCATACAATCCATTATAATTCATTCGCACGAATGTATCCATTCTAATTCATTCGTACGATCTATTCTAATCCATTCGTACGATCCATTCTAATCCATTCGTACGATCCATTCTAATTCATTCGTACGATCCATTCTAATTCATTCTCACAAATGTAACCTTTCTAATTCATTTGTATGATCCATTCTAATTCATTCGTACGATCCTTTCTAATTCATTCCTAATTCATTCGCACGAATGTATCCATTCTAATTAATTTGCACGATCCATTCTAATTCATTCCTATGATCCATTCTAATTCATTCGTACGATCCATTCTAATTCATTCACTCGAATGTATCCATTCTAATTCATTTGTACGATCCATTCTAATTCGTTCATAGGATCCATTCTAATCCGTTTGTACGATCCATTCTAGTTCATTCGTATGTATCCATTCTAATTCATTCGCACGAATGTATCCATTCTAATTCATTCCTACGAATGAATTAGAATGGATCGTACGAATGGATTAGAATAGATCGTACGAATGGATTAGAATGGATCGTACGAATGAATTAGAATGGATCGTACAAATGAATTAGAAAGGTTACATTTGTGTGCGAATGAATTACAATGGATCGTGCGAATGAATTGGAATGGATCGTATGAATAAATTAGAATAGATCGTACGAATGAATTAAAATGGATACAATTGTGCGAATGAATTAGAATGGATCGTACAAATGAATTAGAATGGATCGAACGAATGAATTAGAATGGATAGTACGAATGAGTTAAAATGGATACATTTGAACGAATAAATTAGAATGGATCATACGAATGAATTAGAATGGATCGTACGAATGAATTAGAATGGATCGTGCGAATGAATTAGAATCGATCATACGAATGAATTAGAATGGATCGTACGAATGAATTAGAATGGATATATTCGTGCGAATGAATTAGAATGGATCATACGAATGAATTAGACTGGATCGTACGAATAAATTAGAATGGATACATTCATGAAAATAAATTAGAATGGATCATACGAATGAATTAGAATGGATCATATGAATGAATTTGAATGGATCGTACGAATGAATTAGAATGGATCATATGAATGAATTAGAATGGTTACATTCGTGTGAATGAATTAGAATAGATCGTACGAATGGATTAGAATGGATCGTACGAATGAATTAGAATGGATCGTGCGAATGAATTAGAATGGTTACATTCGTGCGAATGAATTAGAATGGATACATTCGTGCGAATGAATTAGAATGGATCGTACGAATGAATTAGAATGGATCGTACGAATGAATTAGAATGGATACATTCGTGCGAATGAATTAGAATGGATCGTACGAATGAATTAGAATGGATCGTGCGAATGAATTAGAATTGATCATACGAATGAATTAGAATGGATCGTACGAAAGAATTAGAATGGATACATTCGTGCGAATGAATTAGAATGGATCGCACAAATGAATTAGAATCGATCGGACGAATGAATTAGAATGGATCGTACGAATGAATTAGAATGGTTACATTCGTGCGAATGAATTAGAATGGATCGTATGAATGAATTATAATGAATCATACGAATGAATTAGAATGGATCGTGCAAATGAATTTGAATGGATCGTACGAATGAATTAGAATGGATACATTCGTGCAAATGAATTAGAATGGATCGGGCGAATGAATTAGAATGGATCGTGCGAATGAATTAGAATAGATCGTGCGAATGAATTAGAATGTATCATACAAATGAATTAGAAAGGTTACATTCATGAGAATGAATTAGAATGGATCGTACGAATGAATTAGAATGGATCATGCGAATGAATTTGAATGGATCGTACGAATGAATAAGAATGGATCATACGAATGAATTAGAATGGATCGTACAAATGAATTAGAAAGGTTACATTTGTGAAAATGAATTTTTGAATGGATCGAACGAATGAATTAGAATGGATATATTCGTGCGAATGAATTAGAATGGATACATTCGTACGAATGAATTAGAATGGATCAAACGAATGAATTAGAATGGATACATTCGTAAGAATGAATTTGAATGGATCGTGCGAATGAATTAGAATGGATCGTATGAATGAATTAGAATGGATCGTACGAATGAATATTAGAATGGATTGTGAGAATGAATTAGAATGGATTGTACGAATGGATTAGAATGGATCGTACGAATGAATTAGAATGGATCGTACGAATGAATTAGAATGGATACATTTGTGCGAATGAGTTAGAATGGATCATACGAATGAATTAGAATGGATCGTACGAATGAATTTGAATGGATCGTGCGAATGAATTAGAATGGATCGTGCGAATGAATTAGAATGGATCGTAGGAATGAATTAGAATGGATCGTACGAATGGATTAAAATGGATACATTCATACGATCCATTCTAATTCATTCACACGAATGTATCGATTCTAATTTATTCGTATGATCCATTCTAATTGATTCGCATGATCAATTCTAATTCATTCGTACGATCCATTCTAATTCATTCCTACGATCTATTCTAATTCATTTGTACGATCCATTCTAATTCAATCGCACAATCCATTCTAATTCATTCGTATGATACATTCTTATTCATTCGCTCGAATGAATCCATTCTAATTCATTCATTCGATCCATTCTAATTCATTTGTACGATCCATTCTATTTCATTTGTACGATCCATTCTAATTCATTTGTACGATCCATTCTAATTCATTCATACGATCTATTCTAATTCATTCGCTCGAGTGTATCCATTCTAATTCATTCGTACGAATGAATTAGAATGGATTGTACGAATGAATTAGAATGGATATATTCGTGCTAAAATGGATCGTACGAATGAATTAGACTGGATCGAACGAATGGATTAGAATGGATACATTCGTACGATCCATTCTAATTCATTCGTACGAATCCATTCTAATTTATTCGTACAAATGTATCCATTCTAATTCATTTGTACGATCCATTCTAATTCATTCGTACGATCCATTCTAATCCATTCGTACGATCCATTCCAATCCATTCGTACGATTCATTCTTATTCATTCGCACGAATATATCTATTCGTGCGAATGAATTAGAATGGATCGTACGAATAAATTAGAATGGATCGTACGAATGAATTAGAATGGATCATACAAATGAATTAGAAAGGTTACATTCGTGCGAATGAATTAGAATGAATCATACGAATGAATTAGAATGGATCGTACGAATGAATTAGAATGGATACATTTGTACGAATAAACTAGAAATGAATTGGAATGGATCGTACGAATGAATTAGAATACATCATGTGAATGAATTAGAATGGATCATACATTTGAATTAGATTGGATTGTGCGAATGAATTAGAATGGATACATTCGTGCGAATGAATTAGAATAGATCGTATGAATGAATTAGAATGGATCGTACAAGTGAATTAGAATGGATCGTACAAATGAAATTGAAAGGATACATTCGTGCGAATGAATTAGAATGGATCGTACGAATGAATTAGAATGGATCATACGAATGAATTAGAATGGATCGTGCGAATGAATTAGAATGGATCGTACGAATGAATTAGAATGGATATATTTGAACGAATAAATTAGAATGCATAATATGAATGAATTAGAATGGATCGTACAAATTAATTAGAATGGATACATTCGTGCGAATGAATTAGAATGGATTGTATGAATGAATTAGAATGGAGCGTACGAATGAATTAGAATGCAGCGTACGAATGAACTAGAATGGATACATTCTTGCGAATGAATTATAATGGATCATATGAAAGAATTAGAATGGATACATTCGAGCGAATGAATTAGAATGGATCGTACGAATGAATTAGAATGGATAATAGGAATGAATTAGAATGGATCGTGCAAATGAATTAGAATGGATTGTATGAATGAATTAGAATGGATCATGCGAATGAATTAGAATGAATCGTACAAATGCATTAGAATGGATCGTACGAATGAATTAGAAATTAGAATGGATATATTTGTACAAATAAATTAGAATGGATTGTACGAATGAATTAGAATGGATACATTCTTGCGAATAAATTAGAATGGATCGTATATTCGTGCAAATAAATTAGAATGGATCAGACGAATGAATTAGAATGGATCATGCGAATGAATTAGAATGAATCGTACGAATGCATTAGAATGGATCATACGAATGAATTAGAATGAATCGTACAATCCATTCTAATTCATTCGTCCGATCCATTCAAATTCATTCGCATGAATGTATCTATTCTAATTCATTCGTACAATCCATTCTAATTTATTCACACGATCTATTCTAATTCATTCGTATGATCCATTCTAATTCATTCCTACGATCTATTCTAATTCATTCGCTCGAATGTATCCATTCTAATTCATTCGTTCGATCCATTCTAATTCATTCGTACGATCCATTCAAATTCATTCGCATGATCCATTCTAATTCATTCGTACGATCCATTCTAATTCATTCTCACGAATGTAACCTTTCTAATTCGTTCGTACGATCTATTCTAATTCATTCGTACGATCCATTCTAATCCATTCGTACGATCCATTCTAATTCATTCGCACGATCCATTCTAATTCATTCACACAAATGTATCCATTCTAATTCATTCGTACAATCCATTCTAATTCATTCGCATGATCCATTCTAATTCATTCGTACGATCCATTCTAATTCATTTGTACGAACAAATTAGAATGGATCGTATGAACGAATTAGAATGCATCGTATGAATGAATTAGAATAGATACATTTGTGCGAATGAATTAGATTGCATCGTACGAATGAATTTGAATGGATTGTATGAATAAATTAGAATGGATCGTACGAATGAATTAGAATGGATCATATGAATGAACTAGAATAGATCGTACGAATGAATTAGAATGGATCGTATGAAAAAATTAGAATGGATCGTGCGAATGAATTAGAATAGATCGTACGAATGAATTAGAATGGATCCACCGAATGAGTTAGAATGGATCATGCGAATAAATTAGGATGGATCGTACGAATGAATTAGAATGGATACATTCGTGCGAATGAATTAGAATGGATCGGACGAATGAATTAGAATTGATCGTGCGAATGAATTAGAATGGATCATATGATTGAATTTGAATGGATCGTACGAATAAATTAGAATGGATACATTTGTGCGATGAATAAGAATGGAGCGTACGAATGAATTAGAATGGATACATTCTTGCGAATAAATTAGAATGGATCGTATATTCGTGCAAATAAATTAGAATGGATCATACGAATGAATTAGAATGGATCGTGCGAATGAATTAGAATGAATCATACAAATGCATTAGAATGGATCGTACGAATGAATTAGAATGAATCGTACGATCCATTCTAATTCATTTTACGATCCATTCTAATTCATTCGCACGATCCATTCTAATTCATTCGTACGATCCGTTCTAATTCATTCATACGATCCATTCTAATTCATTCGCACGAATAAATCATACAAATGAATTAGAATGGATCATGCGAATGAATTAAAATGGATCGTACAAATGAATTAGAATGGATCGTGCGAATGAATTAGAATGGATCGTACGAACGAATTAGAATGGATTGTACGAACGAATTAGAATAGATCGTATGAACGAATTAGAATGGATCGTACGAATGAATTAGAATGGATACATTCGAGCGAATGATTTAGAATGGATCGTACGAATGAATTAGAATGGATCATAGGAATGAATTAGAATGGATCGTGCAAATGAATTAGAATGGATACATTCTTGCGAATGAATTAGAATGGATCGTAGGAATGAATTAGAATGGATCGTACGAATGAATTAGAATGGTTACATTCGAGCGAATGAATTAGAATGGATCGTTCGAATGGATTAGAATGGATCGTATGAATGGATTAGAACGCATTGTACGAATGAATTAGAATAGATACATTTGTGTGAATGAATAAGAATGGATCATACGAATGAATTAGAATGGATCGTACGAAAGAATTAGAATGGATCGTATGAATGAATTAGAATGGATCATAGGAATGAATTAGAATCGATCGGGAGAATGAATTAGAATGGATCGTACGAATGAATTAGAATGTATACATTCAAGCGAATGAATTAGAATAGATCTTAGGAATGAATTAGAATGGATCATACGAATGAATTAGAATGGATCGTGGGAATGAACTAGAATGGATTGTACAAATGAATTAGAATGGATACATTCGTGCGAATGAATTAGAATGGATCGGACGAATGAATTAGAATGGATCGTACGCTTCATTCTAATTCATTCATACGATCCATTCTGATGTATTCGTACGATTCATTCTAATTCATTCGCACGATTCATTCGAATGGATTAGAATGAATTAGAATGGATCGTACGAATAAATTAGAATGGATCGTACGAACGAATTAGAATGGATCGTATGAACGAATTAGAATGGATCGTACGAATGAATTAGAATGGATACATTCGAGCGAATGAATTAGAATGGATCCTACGAATGAATTAGAATGGATCGTACGAATGAATTAGAATGGATAGTGCGAATGAATTAGAATGGATCGTACGAATAAATTAGAATGGATTGTACGAATGAATTAGAATAGATCGTGCGAATGAATTAGAATGGATCGTACGAAAGAATTAGGATGGATCGTACGAATGAATTAGAATGGATCATATGAATGAATTAGAATCGATCATACGAATGAATTAGAATGGATCGTACGAATGAATTAGAATGGATACAATTGTATGATGAATAAGAATGGAGCGTACGAATGAATTAGAATGGAGCGTACGAATGAACTAGAATGGATACATTCGTGCGAATGAATTAGAATGGATCATATGAAAGAATTAGAATGGATCGTGCGAATGAATTAGAATGGATCGTGCGAATGAATTAGAATGGATCGTGCGAACGAATTAGAATGGATCGTACGAACGAATTAGAATGGATCGTGCAAATGAATTAGAATGGATCGTATGAATAAATTAGAATGGATCATACGAATAAATTAAAATGGATACATTTGTGCGAATGAATTAGAATGGATCATACGATTGAATTTGAATGGATCGTACGAATGAATTAGAATGGATACATTTGTGCGAATTAATAAGAATGGATCGTGCGAATGAATTAGAATGGATACATTCGTGCGAATGAATTAGAATTGATTGTGCGAATGAATTAGAACGGATTGTGCGAATGAATTAGAACGCATTGTACGAATGAATTAGAATGGATCGTACGAATGGATTAGAATGGATCGTACGAATGAATTAGAATGGATCGTGCGAATGAATTAGAATGGATCATACGATTGAATTAGAATGGATATATTTGTGCGAATGAATTAGAATGGATCATACGAATGAATTAGAATGGATCATATGAACGAATTAGAATGGATCGCACGAATGAATTAGAATGGATACATTTGTACGATCCATTCTAATTCATTCGTACGATCCATTCTTATTCATTCATACGATCCATTCTAATTCATTCCTATGATCCGTTCTAATTCATTCGTACGATCCGTTCTAATTCATTCGTACGATCCATTCTAATTCATTCGTACGATCCATTCTAATTCATTCGTACGATCCATTCTAATTCATTCGTACGATCTATTCTAATTTATTCGCATGATCCATTCTAATTCATTCGTACGATCCATTCTAATTCATTCGTACGATCCATTCTAATTCATTCGCATGATCCATTCTAATTCAATCGTATGATCCATTCTAATTCATTCGCACAAATGTATCCATTCTAATTCATTCGTACGATCCATTCTAATTCATTC
This sequence comes from Chamaelirium japonicum, assembly GCA_947650365.1. Classification (NCBI taxonomy): domain Eukaryota; kingdom Viridiplantae; phylum Streptophyta; class Magnoliopsida; order Liliales; family Melanthiaceae; genus Chamaelirium; species Chamaelirium japonicum. The sequence goes on along the minus strand of OX393553.1, from coordinate 21,846,883 downwards.
GCACGATCCATTCTAATTCATTCGTACGATCCATTCTAATTCATTCGTATGATCCATTCTAATGCATTCCTATGATCCATTCTAATCCATTCGTACGATCCATTCTAATTCATTCGTACAATGCGTTCTAATTCATTCGCACAATCCGTTCTAATTCATTCGCACAATCAATTCTAATTCATTCGCACGAATGTATCCATTCTAATTCATTCGCACGATCCATTCTTATTAATTCGCACAAATGTATCCGTTCTAATTCATTCGTATGATCCATTCAAATTCAATCGTATGATCCATTCTAATTCATTCGCACAAATGTATCCATTTTAATTCATTCGTACGATCCATTCTAATTTATTCATACGATCCATTCTAATTCATTTGCACGATCCATTCTAATTCGTTCGTACGATCCATTGTAATTCGTTCGTACGATCCATCCTAATTCATTCGCATGATCCATTCTAATTCTTTCATATGATCCATTCTAATTCATTCGCACGAATGTATCCATTCTAGTTCATTCGTACGCTCCATTCTAATTCATTCGTATGCTCCATTCTTATTCATCGCACAAATGTATCCATTCTAATTCATTCGTACGATCTGTTCTAATTCATTCGCACGATCGATTCTAATTCATTCGTATGATACATTCTAATTCATTCGTACGATCCATTCTAATTCTTTCGTACGATCCATTCTAATTCATTCGCACGATCTATTCTAATTCATTCGTACAATCCATTCTAATTCATTCGTACGATCCATTCTAATTCATTCGCACTATCCATTCTAATTCATTCGTACGATCCAATCTAATTCATTCGTACGATCCATTCTAATTCATTCGTACGATCCATTCTAATTTATTCGCTCAAATGTATCCATTCTAATTCATTCGTACGATCCATTCTAATTCGTTCATACGATCCATTCTAATTCGTTCGTACGATCCATTCTAATTCATTCGTACGATCCATTCTAATCCATTCGTACGATCCATTCTAATTCATTCGTACAAAAGAATTAGAATGGATCGTACGAATAAATTAGAATGGATTGTGCGAATGAATTAGAATGGATACATTCGAGCGAAAGAATTAGAATAGATCATAGGAATGAATTAGAATGGATCATACGAATGAATTAGAATGGATCATACGATTGAATAGAATGGATCGTGCAAATGAATTAGAATGGATTGTACGAACGAATTAGAATCGATACATTCGTGCGAATGAATTAGAATGGATCGGACGAATGAATTAGAATGGATCGGACGAATGAATTAGAATGGATCGGACGAACGAATTAGAATCGATACATTCTAATTCATTCGTATGATCCATTCTAATTCATTCGTCCGATCCATTCTAATTCTTTCGTACGATCCATTCTAATTCATTCGTACGATCCATTCTTATTCATTCGCATAAATGTATCTATTCTAATTCATTCGTACAATGCATTCTAATCCATTCGTACGATCCATTCTAATCCATTCGTATGATCCATTCTAATTCATTCGCACGAACGTAACCATTCTAATTCATTCGTACGATCCATTCTAATTCATTCCTACGATCCATTCTAATTCATTCGCACGAATGTATCCATTCTAATTCTTTTGCACGATCCATTCTAATTCATTCCTATGATCCATTCTAATTCATTCGTAAGATCCATTCTAATTCATTCGCTCGAATGTATCCATTCTAATTCATTCGTACGATCCATTCTAATTCGTTCGTACGATCCATTCTAATTCGTTCGTACGATCCATTCTAATTCGTTCGTACGATCCATTCTAATTCATTCACACGATCCATTCTAATTCATTTGTACGATCCATTTTAATTCATTCACATGATCCATTCTAATTCATTCGTATGATACATCCGTGCGAGTGAATTAGAATGGATCATATGAATGAATTAGAATGGATCATAGGAATGAATTAGAATAGATCGTGCGAATGAATTTGAATGGATCGTACGAATGAATTAGAATGGATTATGCGAATGAATTAGAATGGATCGTATGAATGAATTAGAATGGTTACATTCGTGCAAATGAATTAGAATGGATCGTACGAATGGTTTAGAATGGATCGTATGAATGGATTAGAATGGATCGTACGAATGAATTAGAATGGATACATTCGAGCGAATGAATTAGAATGGATCGTACGAATGAATTAGAATAGATCGTACGAATGGATTAGAATGGATCGTACGAATGGATTAGAATGGATCGTACGAATGGATTAGAATAGATCGTACGAATGAATTAGAATGGATCGTGCAAATGAATTAGAATGGATACATTCGAGTGAATGAATTAGAATGGATACATTCGAGCGAATGAATTAGAATAGATACATTCGAGCGAATGAATTAGAATAGATCGTAGGAATGAATTAGAATGGATCATACGAATGAATTAGAATGGATCGTGCGAATGAATTAGAATGGATTGTACAAATGAATTAGAATTAATTGTGCGAATGAATTAGAATGGATCGTATGAAAGAATTAGAATGGATCGAACGAATGAATTAGAATGGATACATTCGAATGAATTTGAATGGATCGTACGAATGAATTAGAATGAATCGTACGAATGAATTAGAATGGATCGTGCGAATGAATTTGAATGGATCGTACGAATGAATTAGAATGGATCGTACGAATGAATTAGAATGGATCGTACAAATGAATTAGAATGGATACAGTTGTGCGAACGGATCATAGGAATGAATTACAATGGATCGTACGAATGAATTAGAATGGATAGTATGAATGAATTAGAAGGGATATATTCGTGCGAATGAATTAGAATGGATCGTACGAATGAATTAGAATGGATTGTACGAATGAATTAGAATGGATACATTCGAGTGAATGAATTAGAATGGATCATACGAATGAATTAGAATGGATCATAGGAATAAATTAGAATGGATCGTGCAAATGAATTAGAATAGATACATTCGTGCGAATGAATTAGAATGGATCATACGAATGAATTAGAATGGATCGTACGAATGAATTAGAATGGATTGTGCGAATGGATTAGAATGGATCGTATGAATAGATTAGAATGGATACATTTGTGCGATTGAATTAGAATGGATCGTACGAATGAATTAGAATGGATCGTGCGAATGAATTAGAATGGATCGTACGAATGAATTAGAATGGATCATACGAATGAATTAGAATGGATCGTACGAATGAATTAGAATGGATCATATGAATGAATTAGAATGGTTAAATTCGTACGAATGAATTAGAATGGATCGTACGAATGGATTAGAATGGATCGTACGAATGGATTAGAACGCATTGTACGAATGAATTAGAATGGTTACATTCATGCAAATGAATTAGAATGGATCGTATGAATGAATTAGAATGGATCGTATGAATGAGTTAGAATGGATCGTACGAATGAATTATAATGGATCATACGAATGAATTAGAATGGATCATACGAATGAATTAGAATGGATCGTGCGAATGAATTAGAATGGATCGTGCGAATGAATTAGAATGGATACATTCATACAAATGAATTAGAATGGATCATACGAATGAATTAGAATGGATCGTACGAATGAATTAGAATGGTTACATTCGTGCGAATGAATTTGAATGGATCATACGAATGAATTAGAATGGATCGAACGAATGAATAAGAATGGATACATTCGAGCGAATGAATTAGAATAGATCGTAGGAATGAAATAGAATGGATCATACGAATGGATTAGAATGGATCGTACGAATGAATTAGAAAGGATCATACGAATGAATTAGAATAGCTCATACGAATGAATGAATCGTAAGAATGAATTAGAATGGATCGTACGATACATTCTAATCCATTCGTACGATCCATTCTAATTCATTCGCACGAATGTAACCATTCTAATTCATTCGTACGATCCATTCCAATTCATTCCTACGATCTATTCTAATTCATTCGCTCGAATGTATCCATTCTAATTCATTCGTTCGATCCATTCTAATTCATTCGTATGATCCATTCAAATTCATTCACATGATCCATTCTAATTCATTCGTACGATCCATTCTAATTCATTCTCACGAATGTAACCTTTCTAATTCATTTGTACGATCCATTCTAATTTATTCGTACGATCCGTTCTAATTCATTCGTACGATCCATTCTAATTCATTCTCACGATCAATTCTAATTCATTCGTACGATCCATTCTAATTCATTCCTACGATCCATTCTAATTCATTCGCACGAATGTATCCATTCTAATTCATTTGCACGATCCATTCAAATTCATTCCTATGATCCATTCTAATTCATTTGTACGATCTATTCTAATTCATACGCTCGAATGTATCCATTCTAATTCATTCGTACGATCCATTCTAATTCATTCGTAAGATCCATTATAATTCATTCGCATGATCCATTCATACGATCCATTCTAATTCATTCGCACGAATGAATTTGAATGGATCGTACGAATGAATTAGAATGGATCGCACGAATGAATTAGAGTGGATACATTCTTGCGAATGAATTAGAATAGATCATGCGAATAAATTAGAATGGATCGATCGTACGAATGAATTAGAATGGATCGTGCGAATGAATTAGAATAGATCGTACGAATGAATTAGAATGGATCGTACGAATGAATTAGAATGGATCGAACGAATGAATTAGAATGGATACATTCGAGCGGAATGAATTAGAATGGATCGTACGATCCATTCTAATTCATTCTCACAAATGTATCCAATCTAATTCATTTGTATGATCCATTCTTATTCATTCGCACAATCCATACTAATTCATTCGCACGAATATATCTATTCTAATTCATTCGTACGATCCATTCTAATTCATTCGTACGATTCATTCTAATTCATTCGGACGATCCATTCTAATTCATTCGTACGATCCATCAGAATGGATTCGTACGATCAATTCTTATTCATTCGTACGATCCATTCTAATTCATTCGTACAATCCATTCTAATTATGTCGTATGAATGTATCCATTCTAATTCATTCGCTCGAATGTATCCATTCTAATTCATTCGTACAAATGTATCTATTCTAATTCATTCCTACGAATGAATTAGAATGGATCGTACGAATGGATTAGAATAGATCGTACGAATGGATTAGAATGGATCGTATGAATGAATTAGAATGGATCGTACAAATGAGTTAGAAATGTTACATTTGTGAGAATGAATTAGAATGGATCGTACGAATGAATTAGAATGGATCAGAGGAATGAATTAGAATGGATCGTGCGAATGAATTAGAATGGATATATTCATGCGAATGAATTAGAACGGATCGTGCGAATGAATTAGAATGGATCATACGAATGAATTAGAATGGATACATTTCTGAGAATGAATTAGACTGGATCATACGATCCATTATAATTCATTCTGCTCGAATTTATCCATTCTAATTCATTCGTTCGATCCATTCTAATTCATTCGTACGATCCATTCTAATTCATTCGTACGATCCATTCTAATTCAATCGCACGATCCATTCTAATTCATTCGTACCATCGATCCATTCTAATTTATTCACACGATCTATTTTAATTCATTCGCTCGAATGTATCCATTCTAATTCATTCGTACGATCCATTCTAATTCATTCGTACAATCCATTCAAATTCATTCGTGCGAATGAATTAGAATGGATCGTACGAATGGATCATGCGAATGAATTAAAATGGATCGTACGAATGAATTAGAATGGATCGTACAAATGAATTAGAAAGGATACATTCGAGCGAATGAATTAGAATGGATCGTACGAATGAATTAGAATGGATCATAGGAATGAATTAGAATGGATCGTGCAAATGAATTATAATGGATACATTCGTGCGAATGAATTAGAATGGATCGTAGGAATGAATTAGAATGGATCGTACGAATGAATTAGAATGGTTGCATTCGTGCGAATGAATTAGAATGGATCATACGAATGAATTAGAACGGATCGTGCGAATGAATTGGAATGGATCGTACGAATGAATTAGAATGGATACATTTGAGAGAATGAATTAGAATGGATCGTACGATCCATTTTATTCATTCCGCTCGAATGTATCCATTCTAATTCATTCGTTCGATCCATTCTAATTCATCCGTACGATCCATTCTAATTCTTTCGTACGATCCATTCTAATTCATTCGCACGATCCATTCTAATTCATTCGTACGATCGATCCATTCTAATTTATTCGCACGATCTATTCTAATTCATTCGCACGAATGTATCCATTCTAATTCATTCGTACGATCCATTCTAATTCATTCGTACGATCCATTCAAATTCATTCGTGCGAATGAATTAGAATGGATCGTACGAATGAATTAGAATGGATCGTACGAATGAATTAGAATGGATACATTCGAGCCAATGAACTAGAATGGATCATACGAATGAATTAGAATGGATCGTACGAATGATTTAGAATGAATACATTCGTGCGAATGAATTAGAATAGATCGTGCGAATAAATTAGAATGGATCGATCGTACGAATGAATTAGAATGGATCGTGCGAATGAATTAGAATGGATACATTCGTACGAATAAATTAGAATGGATACATTCTTGCGAATAAATTCGTATGATCATAGGAATGAATTAGAATGGATCGTACGAATGAATTAGAATGGATCGTGCAAATGAATTAGAATGGATACATTCGTGAGAATGAATTAGAATGGATCGTAGGAAAGAATTAGAATGGATCGTACGAATGAATTAGAATGGTTACATTCGAGCGAATGAATTAGAATGGATCGTACGAATGAATTAGAATGGATCATGCGAATGAAGTAGAATGGATCGTACGAATGAATTAGAATGGATCATGCAAATGAATTAGAATGGATCGTATGAATGAATTAGAATGGATCGTACAAATGAATTAGAAAGGTTACATTTGTGAGAATGAATTAGAATGGATCGTACAATTCATTCTAATTCATTCGTCCGATCCATTCAAATTCATTCGTACGATCTATTCTAATTCATTCGTACGATCCATTCTAATTCGTTCTCATTAATGTAACCTTTCTAATTCATTTGTACGATCAATTCTAATTCATTCGTATGATCCATTCTAATTTATTCGTATGATCCATTCTAATTCATTCGCATGAAAGTTTCCATTCTAATCCATTCGTACGATCATTCGGTGGATCCATTCTAATTCATTCGTACGATCCATTCTAATTCATTCGTACAAATGTATCCATTCTAATTCATTCGTCCGATCCATTCTAATTCATTCGTATGATCAATTCTAATTCATTCGCACGATCTATTCTAATTCATTCGTATGATCCATTCTAATTCATTCCTACGATCTATTCTAATTCATTCGTATGATCCATTCTTAATTAGAATAGATCGTAGGAATGAATTAGAATGGATACATTCGTGCGAATGAATTAAATAGATCGTGTGAATAAATTAGAATGGATCGATCGTACGACTTATTCTAATTCATTCGTACAATCCTTTCAAATTCATTCGCACGATCCATTCTAATTCATTCGTATGATTCATTCTAATTCATTCGTACAATCCATTCTAATTCATTCGCACGAATGTATCCATTCTAATTCATTCGTTCGATTCATTCTAATTCATTCGCACGATCCATTCAAATTCATTCGCACGATCCATTCTAATTCATTCATACGATCCATTCTAATTCATTCATACGATCTATTCTAATTCATTCGCACGAATGTATCCATTCTAATTCATTTGCACAATCCAATCTAATTCTAACGTACGATCCATTCTAATTCATTCACATGATGTATTCTAATTCATTCGTATCATCCATTCTAATTCATTCGTATGATTCATTCTAATTCATTCGTACAAATGTATCTATTTTAATCCATTCGTACGATCCATTCTAATTCATTTGCACGATCCATTCTAATACATTCCTATGATCCATTCTAATTCATTCGCATGATCCATTCTAATTCATTCTCACGAATGTAACCTTTCTAATTCATTTGTATGATCCATTCTAGTTCGTTCCTACGATCCATTCTAATCCATTCGTACGATCCATTCTAATCCATTAGTATGATCCATTCTAATTCATTCGTACGATCGATTCTAATTCATTCGCACTATCCATTCTAATTCATTCGCACGATCCATTCTAATTCATTCGTGCGATCCATTCTAATTCATTCGCACGAATGTATCCATTCTATATCATTTGCACGATCCATTCTAATTTATTCCTATGATCCATTCTAATTCATTCGTACGATCCATTCTAATTCATTCACTCGAATGTATCCATTCTAATTCATTCGTACGATCCATTCTAATTCATTCGTATGATCCATTCTAATTCATTTGTACGATCCATTCTAATTAGAAAGGTTACCTTCGAGCGAATGAATTTGATCCATTCTAATACATTCGTGCGAATGAATTAGAATGGATCGGACGAATGAATTAGAATGGATCGTATGAACGAATTAGAATGGATCGTACGAACGAATTAGATTGGATCGTATGAACGAATTAGAATGGATCGTACGAATGAATTAGAATGGATACATTCGAGCGAATGAATTAGAATGGATCGTACGAATGAATTAGAATGGATCATAGGAATGAATTAGAATGGATCGTGCAAATGAATTAGAATGGATACATTCGTGCGAATGAATTAGAATGGATTGTAGGAATGAATTAGAATGGATCGTACGAATGAATTAGAATGGTTACATTCGTGCGAATGAATTAGAATGGATCGTACAAATGGATTAGGATGGATCGTACAAATGGATTAGAATGGATCGTACGAATGAATTAGAATGGATCGTACAAATGAATTAGAAAGGTTACATTTGTGAGAATGAATTAGAATGGATCGTACGAATGAATTAGAATGGATCATGCGAATGAATTTGAATGGATCGTACAAATGAATTAGAATGGATCAAACGAATGAATTAGAATGGATACATTCGAGCAAATGAATTAGAATAGATCGTAGGAATGAATTAGAATGGATCGTACGAATGAATTAGAATGGTTACATTCGTGCGAATGAATTAGAATGGATCGTACGAATGGATTAGAATGGATCGTACAATCCATTCTAATTCATTCGTACGATTCATTCATTCGTATGAGCTATTCTTATTCATTCGTACGATCCATTCTAATTCATTTGTACGATCCATTCTAATCCATTCGTATGATCCATTCTAATTCATTCCTACTATCTATTCTAATTCATTCGCTCGAATGTATCCATTCTAATTCATTCGTTCGATCCATTCTAATTCATTCGTACGATCTATTCAAATTCATTTGCACGAATGTAACCATTCTAATTCATTCGTACGATCCATTCTAATTCATTCATACGATCCATTCTAATTCATTTGTATGAATGTATCCATTCTAATTCATTCGCACGATCCATTCTAATTTATTCGTATGATCCATTCTAATTCATTCGTACGATCCATTCTAATTCATTCATACGATCCATTCTAATTCATTCGTACGATCCATTCTAATTCATTTGCATGAATGTAACCATTCTAATTCATTCGTATAATGTGTTCTAATCCATTCGTACGATCCATTCAAATCCATTCGTACGATCCATTCTAATTCAGTCGCACGAATGTAACCATTCTAATTCATTCATATGATCCATTCTAATTCATTTGTACGATCCATTCTAATTCATTCGTACGATCCATTCTAATTCATTCGTACGATCCATTCTAATTCACTCGCACTATCCATTCTAATTCATTCGTACGATCCATTCTAATTCATTCGCACAAATGTATCCATTCTAATCCATTCATATGATGCATTCTAATTCATTCGCACAATCCATTCTAATTTATTCGTACATCCATTCTAATTCATTCGTATGATCCATTCTAATTCATTCGCACAAATGTATCCATTCTAATTCATTTGCACGATCCATTCTAATTCATTCCTATGATCCATTCTAATTCATTCGTACGATCCATTCTAATTCATTCGCTCGAATGTATCCATTCTAATTCATTCGTACGATCCACTCTAATTCATTCGTACGATCCATTCTAATCCATTCGCACGAATGTATCCATTCTAATTCATTCGTACAATCCATTCTAATTCATTCGTACGATCCATTCTAATTCATTCCTATGATCCATTCGCACAAATGTATCAATTCTAATTCATTTGTATGATCCATTCTAATTCATTCGTAATATCCATTCTAATTCATTCGTACGATCCAATCTAATTCATTCGCACGATCCATTCTAATTCATTCGTACGATGCATTCTAATTCATTCGTACGATCCATTCTAATTCATTCGCACAATCCATTCTAATTCATTTGTATGATCCATTCTAATTAATCGCATGATCCATTCTAATTCATTCGCTCGAATGTATCTATTCTAATTCATTCGTTCGATCCATTCTAATTCATTCGTACGATCCATTCTAATTCGTTCGTACGATCCATTCTAATTTATTCGTTCAAATATATCCATTCTAATTCATTCGTACGATCCATTCTAATTCATTCGCACAATCCATTCTAATTCATTTGTATGATCCATTCTAATTCGTTCGTACGATCCATTCTAATTTATTCGTTCAAAAATATCCATTCTAATTCATTCGTACGATCCATTCTAATTCATTCGCACGATCCATTCTAATTCATTCGTACGATCCATTCTAATTCATTCGTATGATCAATTCTAATTCATTCGTACAATCCATTCTAATTCAGTCGTATGAATGTATCATACGAATGAATTAGAATGGATCATAGGAAGGAATTAGATTGGATCGTGCAAATGAATTAGAATGGATGCATTCGCGCGAATGAATTAGAATGGATCGTAGGAATGAATTAGAATGGATCGTACGAATGAATTAGAATGGATCGTGCGAATGAATTAGAATGGATCGTACGAATGAATTAGAATGGATATATTTGAACGAATAAATTAGAATGTATCGTACGAACGAATTAGAATGGATCGTACGAATGCATTAGAATGGATCGTACGAATGAATTAGAATGGATACATTCGAGCGAATGAATTAGAATGGATCGTGCGATGAATTAGAATGGATCATACAAATGAATTAGAATGGACTGTACGATCTATTCTAATTCATTCGCACGAATGTAACCATTCTAATTCTAATTCGTTCGTACGATCCATTCAAATTCATTCGTACGAATAAATTAGAATGGATACATTCATGCAAATGAATTAGAATGGATCGTACGAATGAATTAGAATGGATCATAAGAATCAATTAGAATGGATCGTATGAATGAATTAGAATGGATCATATGAATGAATTAGAATAGATACATTCCACAATCCATTCTAATTCATTCGTACGATCCATTGTAATTCATTTGTACGATCCATTCTAATTCATTCGCACGATCCATTCTAATTCATTCGTATGATCCATTCTAATTCATTATCTCGAATGTATCCATTCTAATTCATTCGTACGATCCATTCTAATTCGTTCGTACGATCCATCCTAATTCGTTGGTACGATCCATTCTAATTCGTTCGTACGATCCATTCTAATTCAATCGTACGATCCATTCTAATTCATTCGTATAATCCATTCTAATTCAATCCTACGATCTATTCTAATTTATTCACTCGAATGTATCCATTCTAATTCATTCGTTCGATCCATTCTAATTCATTCGTACAATCCATTCTAATTCATTCGCACGATCCATTCTAATTCATTCGTATGATCCATTCTTATTCATTCCTACGATCTATTCTAATTCATTCGCTCGAATGTATCCATTCTAATTCATTCGTACAATCCATTCTAATTCATTCGTACAATCCATTCTAATTCATTCGTATGATCCATTCTAATTCATTCTCACAAATGTATCCATTCTAATTAATTCGTACGATCCATTCTAATTCATTCATACGATCCATTCTAATTCATTAGTATGATCCATTCTAATTCATTCCTACGATCTATTCTAATTCATTCGCTCGAATGTATCCATTCTAATTCATTCGTACAATCCAATCTAATTCATTCGCAGGATCCATTCTTATTCATTCCTACAATCCATTCTATTTCATTCGTATGATCTATTCCAATTCATTCGCACGAATGTATCCATTCTAATTCATTTGCACGATCCATTCTAATTCATTCCTATGATCCATTCTAATTAATTCGTACGATCCATTCTAATTCATTCGCTCGAATGTATCCATTCTAATTCATTCGTACGATCCATTCTAATTCGTTCGTACGATCCATTCTAATGCATTCGTACGATCCATTCTAATTCATTTGCACGATCTATTCTAATTAATTCGTACGATCCATTCTAATTCATTCGTATGATCTATTCTAATTCATTCACACGATCAATTCTAATTCATTCGTACAATCCATTCTAATTCATTCGTACGATCCATTCTAATTCTTTCGCACTATCCATTCTAATTCATTCGCACGATCCATTCTAATTCATTCGTACAATCCATTCTAATACATTCGTATGATCTATTCTAATTCATTCGCACGAATGTATCCATTCTAATTCATTTGCATGATCCACTCTAATTCATTCCTATGATCCACTCTAATTCATTCGTACGATCCATTCTAATTCATTCGCTCGAATGTATCCATTCTAATTCATTTGTACGATCCATTCTAATTCATTCGCACGAATGTATCATACGAATGAATTAGAATAAATCATGCGAATGAATTAAAATGGATCGTACAAATGAATTAGAATGGATCGTGCGAATAGATACATTTGTGTGAATGAATCTGAATGGATCGTACGAATGAATTTGACTGGATCGTACGAATGAATTAGAATGCATACTTTCATGCAAACGAATTAGAATGGATCGTATGAATGAATTAGAATGGATCACACGAATGAATTAGAATGGATCGTATGAATGAATTAGAATGGATCATATGAATGAATTAGAATGGTTACATTCGTGCGAATGGATTGGAACGCATTGTACGAATGAATTAGAATGGATACATTCGTGCGAATGAATTAGAATGGATCGTAAAAATGAGTTAGAATGGATCGTACGAATGAATTAGAATGGATCGTACGAATGAATTAGAATGGTTACATTCATGCGAATGAATTAGAATAGATTGTATGAATGAATTAGAATGGATTAGAATGGATACATTCGTGCGAATGAATTAGAATGGATCGTACGAATGAATTAGAATGGATCGTACGAATGGATTAGAATGGATCGTACGAATGAATTAGAATGGATCGTACGAATGAATTAGAATTAGATCATACGAATGAATTGGAATGCATTCAAATTCATTCGTACGATGCAACCTAATTCATTCGCACAAATGTATCTATTCTAATTCATTCGTACAATGCGTTCTAATCCATTCGTACGATCCATTCTAATCCATTCATACGATCCATTCTAATTCATTCGCATGAATGTAACCATTCTAATTCATTCATATGATCCATTCTAATTCATTCGTACGATCCATTCTAATTCATTCGTATGATCCATTCTAATTCATTCGTACGATCCATTCTAATTCATTTGCATGAATGTATCCATTCTATTTTATTCATACGATCAAGTCTAATTCATTCGCACGATCTATTCTAATTCATTCGCACGAATATATCCATTCTAATTTATTCGTACGATCCTTTCTAATTCATTCGCACGATCCATTCTAATTATTTCATATAATCCATTCTAATTTATTCGCATGAATGTATCCATTCTAGTTCATTCGTACGCTCCATTCTAATTCATTTGTACGCTCCATTCTTATTCATCGCACAAATGTATCCATTCTAATTTATTCGTACGATCTATTCAAATTCAATCGTATGATCCATTCTAATTCATTCACACAAATGTATCCATTTTAATTCATTCGTACAATCCATTCTAAATTATTCATACGATCCATTCTAATTCATTCGCACGATCTATTCTAATTCATTCGTACAATCCATTCTAATTCATTCGCATGAATATATCTATTCTAATTCATTCGTATGATCCATTCTAATTTATTCGCACAGTCTATTCTAATTCATTCGTACGATCCATTCTAATTCATTCGCACAATCCATTCTAATTTATTCGTACGATCCATTCTAATTCATTCGTACGATCTATTCTAATTCATTCGTACGATCCATTCAAATTCAATCGTACGAATGAATTAGAATGGATCATACAAATGAATTAGAAAGGTTACATTCGTGAGAATGGATCGTACGAATGAATTATAATGGATCGTGCGAATTAATTAGAATAGATCGTACGAATGAATTAGAATGGATCGTACGAATAAATTAGAATAGATCGTGCGAATGAATTAGAATGGATCGTACGAATGAATTAGTATAGATCATGCGAATAAATTAGAATGGATCATATGAATGAATTAGAACAGATATATTCATGCGAATGAATTAGAATGGATCGTACGAATGAATTAGAATAGATCGTGCGAATGAATTAGAATGGATCGTATGAATAAATTAGAATGGATCGTATGAATGAATTAAAATGGATGCATTTGTGTGAATGAATTAGAATGGATCATACGAATGGATCGTACGAATGAATTAGAATGAATTAGAATAGATCAGATGAATGAAATAGAATGGATCGTACGAATGAATTAGAATGGATCATTAAATGAATTACAAAGGTTACATTTGTGAGAATGAATTAGAATGGATCGTACGAATGGATTAGAATGGATCGTACAAATGAATTAAAATGGATCGTACGAATGAATTAGAATAGCTCATACGAATGAATGAATCGTACGAATGAATTAGAATGGTTACATTCGTGCGAATGAATTAGAATAGATCGTACGAATGAATTAGAATGGATCATATGAATAAATTAGAATGGATCGTGCGAATGAATTAGAATGGATCGTACGAATGAAATAGAATGGATCCACCGAATGAGTTAGAATGGATCATACGAATGAATTAGAATGGATCGTACGAATGAATTAGAATGGATTGTGCGAATGAATTAGAATGGATACATTTGTGCGATGAATAAGAATGGAGCGTACGAATGAATTAGAATGGAGCGTACGAATGAACTAGAATGGATACATTCGTAGGAATGAATAACAATGGATCGTACTAATGGATTAGAATGGTTACATTCGTGCGAATGAATTAGAATAGATCATACGAATGAATTAGAATGGATCGTACGAATGAATTAGAATGGATCGTACGAATGAATTAGAATGGATCGTACAAATGAATTAGAAAGGTTACATTTGTGAGAATGAATTAGAATGGATCGTACGAATGAATTAGAATGGATCGTACGAATGGATTAGAATGGATCGTACGAATGGATTGTGCGAAAGAATAAGAATGGAGCGTACAAATGAATTAGAATGGATCGTATGAATGGATTAGAATAGATCGTACGAATGGATTGGAATGGATCGTATGAATGGATTGGAATGGATCGTATGAATGGATTAGAATAGATCGTATGATCCATTCTAATTCGTTCATACGATCCATTCTAATGCATTCGTACGATCCATTCTAATTCATTTGCACGATCTATTCTAATTAATTCGTATGATCCATTCTAATTCATTCGTATGATCTATTCTAATTCATTCACACGATCATATCTAATTCGTTCGTACAATCCATTCTAATTCATTCGTACGATCCATTCTAATTCTTTCGCACTATCCATTCTAATTCATTCGCACGATCCATTCTAATTCATTCGTACAATCCATTCTAATTCATTCGTATGATCTATTCTAATTCATTCGCACGAATGTATCCATTCTAATTCATTTGCATGATCCACTCTAATTCATTCCTATGATCCACTCTAATTCATTCGTACGATCCATTCTAATTCATTCGCTCGAATGTATCCATTCTAATTCATTTGTACGATCCATTCTAATTCATTCGCACGAATGTATCATACGAATGAATTAGAATAAATCATGCGAATGAATTAAAATGGATCGTACAAATGAATTAGAATGGATCGTGCGAATAGATACATTTGTGCGAATGAATCTGAATGGATCGTACGAATGAATTAGACTGGATCGTACGAATAAATTAGAATGCATTCTTTCATGCAAACGAATTAGAATGGATCGTATGAATGAATTAGAATGGATCACACGAATGAATTAGAATGGATCGTATGAATGAAATAGAATGGATCATATGAATGAATTAGAATGGTTACATTCGTGCGAATGGATTAGAACGCATTGTACGAATGAATTAGAATGGATACATTCGTGCGAATTAATTAGAATGGATCGTAGAAATGAGTTAGAATGGATCGTACGAATGAATTAGAATGGATCGTACGAATGAATTAGAATGGTTACATTCCTGCGAATGAATTAGAATAGATTGTATGAATGAATTAGAATGGATTAGAATGGATACATTCGTGCGAATGAATTAGAATGGATCGTACGAATGAATTAGAATGGATCGTACGAATGGATTAGAATGGATCGTACGAATGAATTAGAATGGATCGTACGAATGAATTAGAATTAGATCATACGAATGAATTGGAATGCATTCAAATTCATTCGTACGATGCAACCTAATTCATTCGCACAAATGTATCTATTCTAATTCATTCGTACAATGCGTTCTAATCCATTCGTACGATCCATTCTAATCCATTCATACGATCCATTCTAATTCATTCGCACGAATGTAACCATTCTAATTCATTCATATGATCCATTCTAATTCATTCGTATGATCCATTCTAATTCATTTGTATGATCCATTCTAATTCATTCGTACGATCCATTCTAATTCATTTGCATGAATGTATCCATTCTATTTTATTCGTACGATCAAGTCTAATTCATTCGTACGATCTATTCTAATTCATTCGCACGAATATATCCATTCTAATTTATTCGTACGATCCTTTCTAATTCATTCGCACGATCCATTCTAATTATTTCATATGATCCATTCTAATTCATTCGCACGAATGTATCCATTCTAGTTCATTCGTACGCTCCATTCTAATTCATTCGTACGCTCCATTCTTATTCATCGCACAAATGTATCCATTCTAATTTATTCGTACGATCCATTCAAATTCAATCGTATGATCCATTCTAATTCATTCACACAAATGTATCCATTTTAATTCATTCGTACAATCCATTCTAAATTATTCATACGATCCATTCTAATTCATTCGCACGATCCTTTCTAATTCATTCGTACAATCCATTCTAATTCATTCGCATGAATATATCTATTCTAATTCATTCGTATGATCCATTCTAATTTATTCGCACGGTCTATTCTAATTCATTCGTACGATCCATTCTAATTCATTCGCACAATCCATTCTAATTTATTCGTACGATCCATTCTAATTCATTCGTACGATCTATTCTAATTCATTCGTACGATCCATTCAAATTCAATCGTACGAATGAATTAGAATGGATCATACAAATGAATTAGAAAGGTTACATTCGTGAGAATGGATCGGACGAATGAATTATAATGGATCGTGCGAATTAATTAGAATAGATCGTACGAATGAATTAAAATGGATCGTACGAATAAATTAGAATAGTTCATGCGAATGAATTAGAATGGATCGTACGAATGAATTAGTATAGATCGTGCGAATAAATTAGAATGGATCATATGAATGAATTAGAATAGATATATTCATGCGAATGAATTAGAATGGATCGTACGAATGAATTAGAATGGATCGTGCGAATGAATTAGAATGGATCGTATGAATAAATTAGAATGGATCGTACGAATGAATTAAAATGGATGCATTTGTGTGAATGAATTAGAATGGATCATACGAATGGATCGTACGAATGAATTAGAATGAATTAGAATAGATCGTATGAATGAAATAGAATGGATCGTACGAATGAATTAGAATGGATCATTCAAATGAATTACAAAGGTTACATTTGTGAGAATGAATTAGAATGGATCGTACGAATGAATTAGAATGGATCGTACGAACGGATTAGAATGGATCGAACGAATGAATTAAAATGGATCGTACGAATGAATTAGAATAGCTCATACGAATGAATGAATCGTACGAATGAATTAGAAAGGTTACATTCGTACGAATGAATTAGAATAGATCGTACGAATGAATTAGAATGGATCATATGAATAAATTAGAATGGATCGTGCGAATGAATTAGAATGGATCGTACGAATGAAATAGAATGGATCCACCGAATGAGTTAGAATGGATCATACGAATGAATTAGAATGGATCGTACGAATGAATTAGAATGGATTGTGCGAATGAATTAGAATGGATACATTTGTGCGATGAATAAGAATGGAGCGTACGAATGAATTAGAATGGAGCGTACGAATGAACTAGAATGGATACATTCGTAGGAATGAATAACAATGGATCGTACTAATGGATTAGAATGGTTACATTCGTGCGAATGAATTAGAATAGATCATACGAATGAATTAGAATGGATCGTACGAATGAATTAGAATGGATCGTACAAATGAATTAGAAAGGTTACATTTGTGAGAATGAATTAGAATGGATCGTACGAATGAATTAGAATGGATCGTACGAATGGATTAGAATGGATCGTACGAATGGATTGTGCGAATGAATAAGAATGGAGCGTACAAATGAATTAGAATGGATCGTATGAATGCATTAGAATAGATCGTACGAATGGATTGGAATGGATCGTATGAATGGATTAGAATGGATCGTACGAATGAATTAGAATGGATCATACAAATGAATTAGAAAGGTTACATTCGTGAGAATGAATTAGAATGGATCGTGCGAATGAGTTAGAATGGATCGTACGAACGAATTAGAATAGATCGTACGAACGAATTAGAATGGATCGTATGAACGAATTAGAATGGATAAATTTGTGTGAATGACAGAGAATGGATCGTACGAACGAATTAGAATGGATCATACGAATGAATTAGAATGGATTAGAATGGATCGTACGAATGAATTAGAATGGATCATGCGAATGAATATGAATGGATCGTACGAATGAATTAGAATGGATCATATGAATGAATTAGAATGGATCGTACGAATGAATTAGAATGGATACATTCGTACGATCCATTCTAATTCATTCGTACGATCCATTCTAATTCATTCGCATGATCCATTCTAATTCATTCGCACGATCCATTCTAATTCATTCGCACGAATATATCCATTTTAATTCATTCATACAATCCATTCTAATTCATTCGCACGATCCATTCTAATTCATTCGCACGATCCATTCTAATTTATTCGTATGATCCATTCTAATTAATTAGAATGGATCGTACGAATGGATTAGAATGGATCGTACGAATGGATTAGAATGGATCGAACGAATGAATTAGAATGGATCGTACGAATGAATTAGAATGGATTGTGCAAATGAATTAGAATTGTTACATTCATGCGAATGAATTATAATGGATCGTACGAATGGATTAGAATGGATCGTACGATGTACGAATGTATCCATTCAAATTCATTAGTACGAACCATTCTAATTCATTCCTACGATCTATTATAATTCATTCGCTCGAATGTATCCATTCTAATTCATTCATACGATCCATTCTAATTCATTCGCACGATCCATTCTAATTCATTCGCACGATCCATTCTAATTCATTCGTACGATCCATTCTAATTCATTCATACGATCTATTCTAATTCATTCGCACGAATGTATCCATTCTAATTCATTCGCACAATTCAATCTAATTCAAACGTACGATCCATTCTAATTCATTCGCACGATCTATTCTAATTCATTTGTACGAATGTATCCATTCTAATTCATTCGCACGATCCATTCTAATTCATTCGCACGATCCATTCTAATTCAAACGTACGATCCATTCTAATTCATTCGCACGATCTATTCTAATTCATTCGCACGAATGTATCCATTCTAATTCATTCGCACAATTCAATCTAATTCAAACGTACGATCCATTCTAATTCATTCGCACGATCTATTCTAATTCATTTGTACGATCCATTTTAATTCATTCATACGATCCATTCCAATCCATTCGTACGACCCATTCTAATCCATTCGTACGATCCATTCTAATTCATTCGCACGAATGGCACCATTCTAATTCATTTGTACGATCCATTCTAATTCATTCCTACGATCCATTCTAATTCATTCGCACAAATGTATCCATTCTAATTCATTTGCCCGATCCATTCTAATTCATTCCTATGATCCATTCTAATTCATTTGTACCTTTGAATAGATCGTACGAATGAATAAGAATGGATCGTACAAATGAATTAGAATGGATCGTACGAATGTATCCATTCTAATTCATTCATACGATCCATTCTGATCCGTTCAGATGATCCATTCTAATTCATTCGTACGATCCATTCAAATTCATTCGCATGATCCATTCAAATTTATTCGTATGATCCATTCTAATCCATTCGTACGATCCATTCTAATTCATTCGTACGATCCATTCTAATCCATTCGTATGATCCATTCTAATCTATTCGTACGATCCATTCTAATTCATTCGTACGATCCATTCTAATACATTCGTACGATCCATTCTAATTTATTCGTACGATCCATTCTAATCCATTCGTACGATCCATTCAAATCCATTCGTACGATCCATTCTAATTCATTCGTATGATCCATTCTAATTCATTCGCACGAATGTATCCATTCTAATTCATTCATACAATCCATTCTAATTCATTCGCACGATCCATTCTAATTCATTCGTATGATCCATTCTAATTCATTCCTATGATCTATTCAAATTCATTCGCTCAATAGTATCCATTCTAATTCATTCGTACGATCCATTCAAATTCATTCGCATGATCCATTCTAATTTATTCGTACGATCGATTCTAATTCATTCTCACGAATGTAACCTTTCTAATTCATTTGTATGATCCATTCTAATTCATTCGCACGATCCATTCTAATTCATTCGTACGATCCATTCTAATTCATTCGCACGATCTATTCAAATTCATTCGTACGATCCATTCTAATTCATTCGTACAATTCATTCTAATTCATTCGTATGATCCATTATAATTCATTCGCATGGTCCATTCTAATTCATTTGTATGACCCATTCTAATTCGTTCATATGATCCATTCTAATTCATTCGCTCGAATGTATCCATTCAAATTCATTCATACGATCCATTCTAACTCATTCATACGATCCATTCTAATTCATTCGCATGAATGTATGTATCCATTCTAGTTCATTCGCATGATCCATTTTAATTCATACGTATAATCCATTCTAATTCATTCGCACGAATGTATCCATCACGATCCATTCTAATTTATTCGTATGATCCATTCTAATTCATTCATACGATCTATTCTAATTCATTCGCACGAATGTAACCATTCTAATTCATTCGTACGATTCATTCTAATTCATTCGTATGAGCTATTCTAATTCATTCGTACGATCCATTCTAATTCATTCGTACGATCCATTGTAATTCATTCATACAATCCATTCAGATTCATTCGCAACAAATGTATCCATTCAAATTCATTCGTACGATCCATTCTAATTAATTCACACGATCCATTCTAATTCATTCTCACGAATGTAACCTTTCCAATTCATTTGTATGATCCATTCTAATTCATTCGTACGATCTATTCTAATCCATTTGTACGATCCATTCTAATCCATTCGTACGATCCATTCTAATTCATTCGTACGATCCACTCTAATTCATTCTCACAAATATAACCTTTCTAATCCACTCTAATTCATTCGCTCGAATGTATCCATTCTAATTAGAATGGATCGTACGAATGAATTGGAATGGATCGTACGAATGAATTAGAATGGATCGTGCGAATGAATTAGAATGGATCGTATGAATAAATTAGAATGGATCATACGAATGAATTAGAATGGATCGTGCGAATGAATTAGAATGAAACGTATGAATGCATTAGAATGGATCGTACGAATCAATTAGAATGAATAGTATGATCCATTCTAATTCATTCGTCTGATCCATTCTAATTCATTCGCACGAATGTATCCATTCTAATTCATTCGTACAATCCATTCTAATTCATTCGCACGATCAATTCTAATTCATTCGTATGATCCATTCTAATTCATTCCTACGATCTATTCTAATTCATTCGCTCGAATGTATCCATTCTAATTCATTCGTTCGATCCATTCTAATTCATTCGTACAATCCATTTAAATTCATTCGCACGATCCATTCTAATTCATTCGTATGATCCATTCTACTTTATTCGCTCGAATGTATCCATTCTAATTCATTCGTACGATCCATTCTAATTCGTTTGTACGATCCATTCTAATTCGTTCGTACGATCCCTTCTAATTCGTTCGTACGATCCATTCTAATTCGTTCGTACGATCCATTCTAATTCTTCCGTACGATCCATTCTAATTCATTCGCACGATCCATTCTAATTCATTCGTATGATCCATTCTAATTCATTCGTATGATCTATTCTAATTCATTCGCACGAATGTAACCCTTCTAATTCATTCGTACGATTCATTGTAATTCATTCGTATGAGCTATTCTAATTCATTCGTATGATCCATTCTAATTCATTTGTACGATCCATTCTAATCCATTCGTACGATCCATTCTAATTCATTCGTACGATCCATTCTAATTCATTCTCACAAATGTAACCTTTCTAATTCATTTGTACGATCCATTCTAATTCATTCGTATGATCCATTCTAATCATTCGTGAATGGATCGTACGAATGGATTAGAATGGATCGTGCGAATGGATTAGAATGGATCGTACGAATGAATTAAAATGAATCGTGCGAATGAATTAGAATGAATCGTACGAATGCATTAGAATGGATCGTAAGAATGAATTAGAATGAATCATACGAATGAATTAGAATGGGTCGTACAAATGAATTAGAAAGGTTACATTTGTGAGAATGAATTAGAATGGATCGTACGAATGAATTAGAATGCATCGTACGAATGGATTAGAATGGATCGAACGAATGGATTAGTATGGATCGTACGAATGAATTAGAATGGATCATACAAATGAATTAGAAAGGTTACGTTCGTGAGAATGAATTAGAATGGATCGTGCGAATGAATTAGAATTGATCATACGAATGAATTAGAATGGATCGTACGAATGAATTAGATTGCATCGTACGATCCATTCTAATTCATTCGCACAATCCATTCTAATTAATTCGTATGATCAATTCTAATTCATTCGCACGATCCATTCTAATTCAATTGTACGATCCAGTCTAATTCATTCGCATGAATATATCTATTCTAATTCATTCGTACGATCCATTCTAATTTATTCGCACGATCTATTCTAATTCATTCGTACGATCCATTCTAATTCATTCGCACGATCCATTCTAATTCATTCGTACGATCCATTCTAATTCATTCGCTCGAATGTATCCATTCTAATTCATTCGTACGATCCATTCTAATTCATTCGTACGATCCTTTCTAATTCATTTGTACGATCCATTCTAATTCATTCGTATGATCCATTCTAATCCATTCGTACGATCCATTCTAATTCATTCGCACGAATGTAACCATTCTAATTCATTCATACGATCCTTTCTAATTCATTCGCACAATCCATTCTAATTCATTCGTACGATCCATTCTAATTCATTCTCACAAATATAACTTTTCTAATTCATTTGTACGATCCATTCTAATTCATTCGTACGATCCATTCTAATCCATTCTAATTCATTCGTACAATCTATTCTAATTCATTCGTACGATCCATTCATATTCATTTCTATGATCCATTCTAATTCATTCGTACGATCCATTCTAATTCATTCGCTCGAATATATCCATTCTAATTCATTCGTACAATCCATTCTAATTCATTCGTACGATACGATCCATTCTAATTCAGTCGTATGAATGTATCCTTTTTAATTCATTCATACGATCCATTCTAATTCATTAGTACGATTTAATTCATTCGTACGATCCATTCTAATTCATTCGTACGTTCGATTCGAATTCATTCGCACGATCCATTCTAATTCATTTGTACGATCCATTCTAATTCATTCGTATGATCCATTCTAATTTATTCGTTCAAATATATCCATTCTAATTCATTCGTGCGATCCATTCTAATTCATTCGCACGATCCACTCTAATTCATTCGCACGAATGTATCCATTCTAATTCATTTGCACGATCCATTCTAATTCATTCGTACGATAGATTCTTATTAATTCGCACAATCCATTCTAATTCATTCGTACGATCCATTCTAATTCATTTGCATGAATGTATCCATTCTAATTTATTCGTATGATCATTGTGCGAAAGAATTATAATGGATCATAGGATTGAATTAGAATGGATCGTACGAATGAATTAGATTGGATCATGCGAATGAATTTGAATGGATCATACGAATGAATTAGAATGGATCGAACGAATGAATTAGAATGGATACATTCGAGCGAATGAATTAGAACAGATCGTACGAATGAATTAGAATGGATCATACGAATGAATTAGAATGGATCGTGCGAATGAATTAGAATGGATTGTACGTATGAATTAGAATGGATATATTCGTGCGAATGAATTAGAATGGATCGGACGAATGAATTAGAATGGATCGTACGAATGCATTAGAATGGATCGTACGAATGAATTAGAATGGATACATTCGAGCGAATGAATTAGAATGGATCGTGTGATGAATTAGAATAGATCATACAAATGAATTAGAATGGATTCTAATCCATTCGTACGATCCATTCTAATCTATTCTAATTCATTCGCACAAATGTATCCATTCTAATTCATTCTCATGAATGTAACCTTTCTAATTCATTTGTATGATCCATTCAAATTCATTCGTACGAATGAATAGAATGGATCGTACGAATGAATCGTATGAATGAATTAGAATGGATCATGCGAATGAATTTGAATGGATCATGCGAATGAATTAGAATAAATCATACGAATGAATTAGAATGGATCGTACGAATAAATTAGAATGGATCGTGCGAATGAATTAGAATGGATCGTACGAATGAATTAGAATGGATCGTACGAATGAATTAGAATCAATACATTCGAGCGAATGAACTAGAATAGATCGTAGGAAAGAATTAGAATGGATCATACGAATGAATTAGAATGGATCATGCGAATAAATTAGAATTGATCATACGAATGAATTAGAATGGATCGTACGAATGAATTAGATTGCATCATACGATCCATTCTAATTCATTCGCACGATCCATTCTAATGCATTCGTACGATTCATTCTAATTCATTCGCACGATCCATTCTAATTCATTCGTACGATCCATTCTTATTCATTCATACGATCCATTCTAATTCATTCGCACAATCCATTCTAATTCATTCGTACGATCCATTCTAACTCATTCGTATGATCCATTCTAACTCATTCGGTGGATCCATTCTAATTCATTCGTACGATCCATTCTAATTTATTCGCACGAATGTATCCATTCTAATTCATTCGTATGATCTATTCAAATTCATTCGTACGATTCATTCTAATTCATTCGCACGATCCATTCTAATTCATTCCTTCGATCTATTCTAATTCATTCACTCGAATGTATCCATTCTAATTCTTTCGTTCGATCCATTCTAATTCATTTGTACGATCCATTCAAATTCATTCGCATGATCCATTCTAATTCATTCGTACGATCCATTCTAATTCATTCTCACGAATGTAACCTTTCTAATTCATTTGTATGATCCATTCTAATTCATTCGAACGATCCATTCTAATTCATTCGCACGAATCCATTCTAATGCATTCATACGATTCATTTTAATTCATTCGCACGATCCATTCTAATTCATTTGCACGATCCATTCTAATTCATTCCTATGATCCATTCTAATTCGTTCGTACGATCCATTCTAATTCATTCGCACGAATGTATCCATTCTAATTCATTCGTACGATCCATTCTAATTCATTCTCACGAATGTAACCTTTCTAATTCATTTGTACGATCCATTCTAATTAGAAAGGTTACATTCGAGCGAATGAATTAGAATAGATAGTAGGAATGAATTAGAATGGATCATACGAATGAATTAGAATGGATCATGCGAATGAATTAGAATGAATCGTACGAATGCATTAGAATGGATCGTACGAATGAATTAGAATGGATCGTACGAACGAATTAGAATGGATCGTACGAACGAATTAGAATGGATCGTACGAACGAATTAGAATGGATCGTACGAATGAATTAGAATGGATACATTCGAGCGAATGAATTAGAATGGATCGTACGAATGAATTAGAATGGATCATAGGAATGAATTAGAATGGATCGTTCAAATGAATTAGAATGGATACATTTGTGCGAATGAATTAGAATAGATCATACGAATGAATTATAATGGATCGTACGAATGAATTAGAATGGATCGTGCGAATGAATTAGAATGAATCGTACGAATGAATTAGAATGGATCATACGAATGAATTAGAATGGATACATTTGTATGAATGAATTAGAATGGATCGTACGAATGAATTAGAATCGATCGTATGAATGAATTAGAATGGATTGTGCGAATGAATTAGAATGGATCGTACGAATGAATTTGAATGGATTGTACGAACGAATTAGAATGGATCGTATGAATGAATTAGAATGGATCGTACGAATTAATTAGAATGGATCGTACGAATGGATCATGCGAATGAATTAGAATGGATCGTACGAATGAATTAGACTGGATCGTACGAATGAATTAGAATGGATACATTCGAGCGAATGAATTAGAATGGATCGTACGAATGAATTAGAATGGATCATAGGAATGAATTAGAATAGATCGTGCAAATTAATTAGAATGGATACATTCGTGCGAATGAATTAGAATGGATCGTAGGAATGAATTAGAATGGATCGTACGAATGAATTAGGATGGTTACATTCGTGCGAATGAATTAGAATGGATCATAGGAATGAATTAGAACGGATCGTGCTAATGAATTAGAATGGATCGTACGAATGAATTAGAATGGATCGTACGAATGAAGTAGAATGGATCATATGAATGAATTAGAATGGATACCTTTGTGCATATGAATTAGAATGGATCGTGCGAATGAATTAGAATGGATCGTAGGAATGAAATAGAATGGATCGTACGAATGAATTAGAATGGTTACATTCGTGCGAATGAATTAGAATGGATCATACGAATGGATTAGAATGGATCGTACGAATGGATTAGAATGGATCGTGCGAATGAATTAGAATGGGTACATTCGAGCGAATAAATTAGAATGGATCGTACGAATGAATTAGAATGGATCATAGGAATGAATTAGAGTGGATCGTGCAAATGAATAAGAATGGATACATTCGTGCGAATGAATTAGAATGGATCGTGCGAATGAATTAGAATGGATCGTACGAATGAATTAGAATGGATACATTCAAGCGAATGAATTAGAATAGATCGTTGGAATGAATTAGAATGGATCATACGAATGAATTAGAATGGATCGTGCGAATGAATTAGAATGGATTGTACGAATGAATTAGAATGGATACATTCGTGCGAATGAATTAGAATGGATCGGACGAATGAATTAGAATGGATTGTACGATTCATTCTAATTCATTCGTACGATCCATTCTAATGCATTCGTACGATCCATTCTAATGCATTCGTACTATTCATTCTAATTCATTCGCACAATCCATTCTAATTCATTCGTTTGATCCATACGAGCGAATGAATTAGAATGGATCGTGAGAATGAATTAGAATGGATCGTACGAATGGATTATATTGGATCGTACGAATGAATTAGAATGCATTCTACGAATGAATTAGAATAGATACATTTGTGCGAATGAATTAGATTGCATCGTACGAATGAATTTGAATGGATTGCACGAATGAATTAGAATGAATCGTACGAATGAATTAGAATAGATCATGCGAATGAATTAGAATAGATTGTATGAATGAATTAGAATGGATCGTGCGAACGAATTAGAATGGATCGTATGAATGAATTAGAATGGATCGTACGAATGAATTAGAATGGATCATACAAATGAATTAGAAAGGTTACATTTGTGAGAATGGATTAGAACGCATTGTACGAATGAATTAGAATGGATCGTACGAACGAATTAGAATGGATCGTATGAACGAACTAGAATGGATCGTACGAATGAATTAGAATGGATACATTCGAGCGAATGAATTAGAATGGATCGTACGAATGAATTAGAATGGATCATAGGAATGAATTAGAATGGATCGTACGAATGGATTAGAACGCATTGTATGAATAAATTAGAATGGATCGTATGACTGAATTAGAATGGTTACATTCGTGCGAATGAATTAGAATGGATCGTACGAATGAATTTGAATGGATCGTGCGAATGAATTAGAATGGATCGTACGAATGAATTAGAATGGATCGTACGATTCATTCTAATTCATTCGTATAATCCATTCTAATGCATTCGTGCGAAGGAATTAGAATGGATCATACGAATGAATTAGAATGGATCGTGCAAATGAATTAGAATTGATCATACGAATGAATTAGAATGGATCGTACGATCCATTCTAATTAATTCGCACGATCCATTCTAATTCATTCGTACGATTCATTCTTATTTGCGAATGAATTAGAATGGATCGTAGGAATGAATTAGAATGGATCGTACGAATGAATTAGAATGGTTACATTCGTGCGAATGAATTAGAATGGATCGTACGAAAGGATTAGAATGGATCGTACGAATGGATTAGAATGGATCGTACAAATGAATTAGAATGGATCGTACAAATGAATTAGAAAGGTTACATTTGTGAGAATGAATTAGAATGGATCGGACGAATGGATTAGAATGGATCGTACGAATGGATTAGAATGGATCGTACGAATGAATTAGAATGGATCATACAAATGAATTAGACAGGTTACATTCGTGAGAATGAATTAGAATGGATCGTACGAATGAGTTAGAATGGATCGTACGAATGGATTAGAATGGATCGTACGAATGGATTAGAATGGATCGTACGAATGAATTAGAATGGATCGTACAAATGAATTAGAAAGGTTACATTTGTGAGAATGAATTAGAATGGATCGTACGAATGAATTAGAATGGATCGTACGAATGGATTAGAATGGATCGTACGAATGAATTAGAATGGATCGTACGAATGCATTAGAATGGATACATTCGTGTGAATGAATTAGAATGGATCGTACGAATGAATTAGAATGAATCGTGCGAATGAATTAGAATGTATCGTACGAATGAATTAGAATGGATCGTGCGAATGAATTAGAATGGATCGTACGAATGAATTATAATTGTTACATTCGTGCGAATGAATTAGAATGGATCGTACAAATGGATTAGAATGGATCGTACGAATGGATTAGAATGGATCATACGAATGAATTAGAAAGGTTACATTTGTGAGAATGAATTAGAATGGATCGTACGAATGAATTAGAATGGATCGTACGAATGGATTAGAATGGATCGTACGAATGAATTAGAATGGATCGTACGAATGCATTAGAATGGATCGTACGAATGCATTAGAATGCATTAGAATGGATCGTACGAATGAATTCTAATGGATCGTGCGAATGAATTAGAATGGATCGTACGAATGAATTAGAATGGATTGTGCGAATGAATTAGAATGGATCGTATGAATGAATTAGAATGGATCGTACGAATGAATTCGAATGGTTACATTCGTGTGAATGAATTAGAATGGATCGTACGAATGGATTAGAATGGATCGTACGAATGCATTAGAATGGATCGTACGAATGAATTAGAATGGATCGTACAAATGAATTAGAAAGGTTACATTTGTGAGAATGGATTAGAATGGATCGTACGAATGGATTAGAATGGATCGTACGAATCGATTAGAATGGATCATACAAATGAATTAGAAAGGTTACATTCATGAGAATGAATTAGAATGGTTCGTACGAATGAATTAGAATGGATCGTATGAATAAATTAGAATGGATCGTACGAATGAATTAGAATGGATACATTTGTGTGAATGAATTATAATGGATCGTGCGAAAGAATTTGAATGGATCATTCAAATGAATTAAAATGGATCGTACGAATGGATTAGAATAGATCGTACGAATGAATTAGAATGGATCGTACAAATGAATTAGAATGGTTACATTCGTGCGAATGAATTAGAATGGATCGTACAAATGAATTAAAATAGATATATTCAATCGACTGAATTAGAAAGGATCGTACGAATGAATTAGAATGGATCGTACGAATGAATTAGAATGGATCATAGGAATGAATTAGAATGGATCGTACAAATGAATTAGAATGCATCGTGCGAATGAATTAGAATGGATCGTACGAACGAATTAGAATGGATCGTACGAACGAATTAGAATGGATCGTAGGAACGAATTAGAATGGATCGTACGAATGGATTAGAATGGATCGTACGAATGGATCATGCGAATGAATTAGAATGGATCGTACGAATGAATTAGAATGGATCGTACGAATGAATTAGAATGGATACATTCGTGCGAATGAATTAGAATGGATTGTGCGAATGAATTAGAACGGATTGTGCGAATGAATTAGAATGGATCGTGCGAATGAATTAGAATGTATCGTATGAATGGATAAGAATGGATCGTACGAATGAATTAGAATGGATACATTCGAGCGAATGAATTAGAATGGATTAGAACGCATTGTACGAATGAATTAGAATGGATCGTACGAATGGATTAGAACGCATTGTATGAATGAATTAGAATGGATCGTACGAATGGATTAGAATGGATCGTACGAATGAATTAGAATAGATCGTACGAATGAATTAGAATGAATACATTCGAGCGAATGAATTAGAATGAATCGTACGAATGAATTAGAATGGATTATAGGAATGAATTAGAATGGATCGTGCAAATGAATTAGAATAGATACATTCGTGCGAATGAATTAGAATGGATCATAGGAATGAATTAGAATGGATCGTACAAATGAATTAGAATGGTTACATTCGTACAAATGAATTAGAATGGATCGTACGAATGGATGAGAATGGATCGTACGAATTAGAATGGATCGTACGAATCAATTAAAATTGATACATTCATACGACTGAATTAGAATGGATCGTGCGAATTAATTAGAATGGATCGTACGAATGAATTTGAATGGATACATTTGTGCGAATGAATCTGAATGGATTGTACAAATGAATTAGAATGGATCGTACGAATGAATTAGAATGGATACATTCGAGCGAATGAATTAGAATGGATCGTACGAATGAATTAGAATGGATCATAGCAATGAATTAGAATGGATCGTGCAAATGAATTAGAATGGATCGTATGAGTGAATAAGAATGGATCGTACGAATGAATTAGAATGGATACATTTGTGCGAATGAATTAGAATAGATACATTCGTGCGAATGAATTAGAATGGATCGTACGAATGAATTAGAATGGATCATAGGAATGAATTAGAATGGATCGTGCAAATGAATTAGAATGGATACATTCGTGCGAATAAATTAGAATGGATCGTAGGAATGAATTAGAATGGATCGTACGAATGAATTAGAATGGTTACATTCGTTCGAATGAATTAGAATACATCGTAGGAATGAATTAGAATGGATCGTACGAATGAATTAGAATGGTTACATTCGTGCGAATGAATTAGAATGGATCATACGAATGAATTAGAATGAATCATACGAATGATTTAGAATGGATCGTGCGAATGAATTTGTATGGATTGTACGAATGAATTAGAATGGATACATTCGTGCGAATGAATTAGAATGGATCGTACGAATGAATTAGAATGGATCATACAAATGAATTAGAAAGGTTACATTTGTGAGAATGAATTAGAATGGATCGTACGAATGAATTAGAATGGATTGTACGAATGGATTACAATGGATCATACGAATGAATTAGAATGGATCGTACGAATGCATTAGAATGGATACATTCGTGCGAATGAATTAGAATGGATCGTACGAATGAATTCTAATGAATCGTGCGAATGAATTAGAATGGATCGAACGAATGAATTAGAATGGATTGTGCGAATGAATTAGAATGGATCATAGGAATGAATTAGAATGGTTACATTCGTGCGAATGAATTAGAATGGATCGTAGGAATGAATTAGAATGGATTGTACGAATGAATTACAATGGTTACATTCGTGCGAATGAATTAGAATGGATCGTACGAATGAATTAGAATGAATCATACGAATGATTTAGAATGGATCGTACGAATGAATTTGAATGGATCGTACGAATGAATTAGAATGGATACATTCGTGCGAATGAATTATAATGGATCGTACGAATGAATTAGAATGGGTCGTACAAATGAATTAGAAAGGTTACATTTGTGAGAATGAATTAGAATGGATCGTACGAATGAATTGGAATGGATCATACGAATGGATTAGAATGGATCATACGAATGAATTAGAATGGATCGTACGAATGCATTAGAATGGATACATTCGTGCGAATGAATTAGAATGGATCGTACGAATGAATTCTAATGGATCGTGCGAGTGAATTAGAATGGATCGTACGAATGAATTAGAATGGATTGTGCGAAAAAATTAGAATGGATCGTAGGAATGAATTAGAATGGATCGTAGGAATGAATTAGAATGGTTACATTCATGCGAATGAATTAGAATAGATCGTACGAATGGATTAGAATGGATCGTACGAATGGATTAGAATGGATCGTATGAATGAATTAGAATGGATCGTACAAATGAATTAGAAAGGTTATATTTGTGAGAATGAATTAGAATGGATCGTATGAATGAATTAGAATGGATCGTACGAATGGATTAGAATGGATTAGAATGGATCGTACGAATAGATTAGAATGGATCATACAAATGAATTAGAAAGGTTACATTCGTGAGAATGAATTAGAATGGATCGTATGAATGAATTAGAATGGATTGTATGAATAAATTAGAATGGATCGTACGAATGAATTAGAATGGATACATTTGTGCGAATGAATTATAATGGATCGTGCGAAAGAATTTGAATGGATCATTCGAATGAATTAGAATGGATCGTACAAATGGATTAGAATGGATCGTACGAATGAATTAGAATGGATCGTACAGATGAATTAAAATGGTCACATTTGTGCGAATGAATTAGAATGGATCGTATGAATGAACTAAAATGGATACATTCATACGACTGAATTAGAATGGATCGTACGAATGAATTATAATGGATCGTACGAATGAATTAGAATGGTTCATAGGAATGAATTAGAATGGATCGTACAAATGAATTTGAATGGATCGTGCGAATGAATTAGAATGGATCGTACGAACGAATTAGAATTGATCGTACGAACGAATTAGAATGGATCGTATGAATGAATTAGAATGGATCATACGAATGGATTAGAATGGATCGTACGAATGGATCATGCGAATGAATTAGAATGGATCGTACGAATGAATTAGAATGGATCATACGAATGAATTAGAATGAATACATTCGTGTGAATGAATTAGAATAGATTGTGCGAATGAATTAGAATGGATTGTGCGAATGAATTAGAATGGATCGTGCGAATGAATTAGAATGGATCGTATGAATGAATAAGAATGGATCATACGAATGAATTAGAATGGATACATTCGAGCGAATGAATTAGAATGGATTAGAATAGATCGCACGATTGAATTAGAATGGATCATACGAATGAATTAGAATGGATTGTACAAATGAATTAGAATGAAACGTACGAATGAATTAGAATGGATCGTACGATTGGATTAGAACGCATTGTACAAATGAATTAGAATGGATCATACGAATGGATTAGAATGGATCGTACGAATGAATTAGAATAGATCATACGAATGAATTAGAATGAATACATTCGAGCGAATGAATTAGAATGGATAGTACGAATGAATTAGAATGGATCATAGGAATGAATTAGAATAGATCGAGCAAATGAATTAGATTGGATACATTCGTGCGAATGAATTAGAATGGATCGTAGGAATGAATTAGAATGGATCGTACGAATGAATTAGAATGGTTACATTCGTACGAATGAATTAGAATGGATCGTACGAATGGATTAGAATGGATCGTACGAATTAGAATGGATCGTACGAATGAATTAAAATGGATACATTCATACGACTGAATTAGAATGGATCGTGCGAATTAATTAGAATGGATCGTATGAATGAATTTGAATGGATACATTTATGCGAATGAATCTGAATGGATTGTACGAATGAATTAGAAAGGATCGTACGAATGAATTAGAATGGATATATTCGAGCGAATGAATTAGAATGGATCGTACGAATGAATTAGAATGGATCATAGGAATGAATTAGAATGGATCGTGCAAATGAATTAGGATGGATCGTATGAGTGAATAAGAATGGATCGTACGAATGAATTAGAATGGATACATTTATGCGAATGAATTTGAATGGATACATTCGTGCGAATGAATTAGAATAGATCGTACGAATGAATTAGAATGGATCATAGGAATGAATTAGAATGGATTGTGCAAATGAATTAGAATGGATACATTCGTGCGAATGAATTAGAATGGATCGTAGGAATGAATTAGAATGGATCGTACGAATGTATAAGAATGGTTACATTCATGCGAATGAATTAGAATGGATCGTAGGAATGAATTAGAATGGATCGTACGAATAAATTAGAATGGTCACATTCGTGTGAATGAATTAGAATGGATTGTACGAATGAATTAGAATGTATTATACGAATGATTTAGAATGGATCGTGCGAATGAATTTGAATGGATCGTGCGAATGAATTAGAATGGATACATTCCTGCGAATGAATTAGAATGGATCGTACGAATGAATTAGAATAGATCGTACGAATGAATTAGAATGGATCGTATGAATGAATTAGAATGGATCGTATGAATAAATTAGAATGGATACAATTGTACGAATAAATTAGAATGGATTGTACGAATGAATTAGAATGGATACATTCTTGCGAATAAATTAGAATGGATCGTATATTCGTGCAAATAAATTAGAATGGATCATACGAATGAATTAGAATGGATCGTGCGAATGAATTAGAATGAATCGTACGAATGCATTAGAATGGATCGTACGAATGAATTAGAATGAATCGTAGGATCCATTCTAATTCATTCGTCCGATCCATTCTAATTCATTCGCACGAATGTATCCATTCTAATTCATTCGTACAATCCATTCTAATTCATTCGCACGATCCATTCTAATTCATTCGTATGATCCATTCTAATTCATTCCTACGATCTATTCTAATTCATTCGCTCGAATCTACCCATTCTAATTTATTCGTTTGATCCATTCTAATTCATTCGTACGATCCATTCAAATTCATTCGCATGATCCATTCTAATTTTATTCGTACGATCCATTCTAATTCAATCTCACGAATGTAACCATTCTAATTCATTTGTACGATCCATTCTAACCCATTCGTACGATCCATTCTAATCCATTCGTACGATCCATTCTAATTCATTCATACAATCCATTCTAATTCATTCTCACAAATGTAACCTTTCTAATTCATTTGTACGGTCCATTCTAATTCATTCGTACGATCCATTCTAATCCATTCGTACGGTCCATTCTAATCCATTCGTACGATCCATTCTAATTCATTCGCAAGAATGTAACCATTCTAATTCATTCGTACGATCCATTCTAATTCATTCCTACGATCCATTCTAATTCATTCGCACGAATGTATACATTCAATATCATTTGCACGATCCAATCTAATTCATTCCTATGATCCATTCTAATTCATTCGTACGATCCATTCTAATTCATTCGCTCGAATGTATCCATTCTAATTCATTCGTACGATCCATTCTAATTCGTTCATACGATCCATTCTAATTCGTTTGTACGATCCATTCTAATTCATTCGTACGATCCATTCTAATCCATTCGTATGATCCATTCTAATCCATTCGTACGATCCATTCTAATCCATTCGTACGATCCATTCTAATTCATTCGTATGATCCATTCTAATTCACTCGTATGATCCATTCTAATTCATTCGTACGATCCATTCTAATTCATTCGCTCGAATTTATCC
Source organism: Chamaelirium japonicum (assembly GCA_947650365.1). Lineage (NCBI taxonomy): Eukaryota > Viridiplantae > Streptophyta > Magnoliopsida > Liliales > Melanthiaceae > Chamaelirium > Chamaelirium japonicum. Next base: position 21,810,354 of record OX393553.1, on the reverse strand, counting down.
ATTCTAATTCATTCGTATGATCCATTCTAATTCATTCGTATGATCCATTATAATTCATTCTCACGAATGTAACCTTTCTAATTCATTTGTATGTATCCATTCTAATTCATTCGTACGATCCATTCTAATTCATTCGCACGATCCATTCTAATTCATTCGTACGATCCATTCCAATTCATTCGCACGATCCATTCTAATTCATTCGTACGATCCATTCTAATTCATTCGCACGAATGTATCCATTCTAATGCATTCGTATGATTCATTCTAATTCATTCGCACGATCCATTCTAATTCATTCGTCCGATCCATTCTAATTCATTCATCCGATCCATTCTAATTCATTCGCACGAATGCATCCATTCTAATTCATTCAAACAATCCATTCTAATTTATTCGCACGATCCATTTTAATTCATTCGTACGATCCATTCTAATTCATTCGTACGATCCATTCTAATTCATTCGCACGAATGTAACCATTCTAATTCATTTGTACTATCCATTCTAATTCATTCCTACGATCCATTCTAATACATTCGCACGAATGTATCCATTCTAATTCATTGGAACGATCCATTCTAATTCATTCCTATGATCCATTCTAATTTATTCGTATGAACCATTCTAATTCATTCGCTCGAATGTATCCATTCTAATTCATTCGTACGATCCAGTCTAATTCATTCGTATGATCCATTCTACTTCATTCTCACGAATGTAACCATTATGATTCGTTTGTATGATCCATTCTAATTCATTCGTACGATCCATTCTAATCCATTCGTACGATCCATTATAATTCATTCGCACGAATGTTACCATTCTAATTCATTCGTACGATCCATTCTAATTCATTCCTACAATCCATTCTAATTCATTCGCACAAATGTATGCATTCTAATTAATTTGCACGATCCATTCTAATTCATTCCTATGATCCATTCTAATTCATTCGTATGATCCATTCTAATTCATTCGCTCGAATGTATCCGTTCTAATTCATTCGTACGATCCATTCTAATTCGTTCGTACGATCCATTCTAATTCGTTCGTACGATCCATTCTAATTCATTCGTACGATCCATTCTAATTCATTCGCATGAATGTATCCATTCTAATGCTTTTGTACGATACATTCTAATTCATTCGCACGATCCATTCTAATTCATTCGTATGATCCATTCTTATTCATTCATACGATCCATTCTAATTTATTTGCACGAATATACGATCCATTCGAATTTATTCGCAAGAATGTATCCATTCTAATTCATTCGTACAATCCATTCTAATTTATTAGTACGATCCATTCTAATCGATTCGTACGATCTATTCTAATCCATTCGTACGATCCATTCTAATCCATTCGTATGATCCATTCAAATTCATTTGTACGATCCATTTTAATTCATTCGCATGATCCATTCTAATTCATTCGTATGATACATTCATACGACTGAATTAGAATGGATCGTACGAATGAATTAGAATGGATATTTTCGAGTGAATGAATTAGAATGGATCGTATGAATGAATTAGAATGGATCATAAGAATGAATTAGAATGGATCCACCGAATGAGTTAGAATGGATCGTACGAATGAATTAGAATGAATCGTACGAATGAATTAGAATGGATCATACAAATGAATTAGAATGGATCCACCGAATGAGTTAGAATGGATTGTACGAATGGATTAGAATGGATTGTACGAATGAATTAGAATGGATCGTACGAATGAATTAGAATGGATCGTACGAACGAATTAGAATGGATTATAGGAATGAATTAGAATGGATCGTGCAAATGAATTAGAATCTATCGTGCGAATGAATTAGAATGAATCGTACGAATGCATTAGAATGGATCCTCCGAATGAGTTAGAATGGATCATACGAATGAATTAGAATGGATCGTACGAATGGATTAGAATGGATCGTATGAATGGATTAGAATGGATCGTACGAATGAATTAGAATGAATCGTACGAATGCATTAGAATGGATCGTAGGAATGAATTAGAATGAATTGTACGAACGAATTAGAATGGATTGTACGAACGAATTAGAATTGATCGAATGAACGAATTAGAATGGATCGTACGAATGAATTAGAATTGATACATTCGAGCGAATGAATTAGAATGGATCGTACGACAATTCTGATTCATTCGCACAATCCATTCTAATTCATTCTCACGAATGTAACCTTTCGAATTCATTTGTATGATCCATTCTAATTCATTCATATGATCCATTCTAATCCATTCGTACGATCCATTCTTATTCATTCGTACGATTCATTCTAATTCATTCGCACGATCCATTCTAATTCATTCGTACGATCCATTCTAATTCATTCGCACGAATGTATCCTTTCTAATTTATTCGTACGATCCATTCTAATCCATTCGTATAATCCATTCTATCTCATTCGCATGATCTATTCTAATTCATTCGTATGATCCATTCTAATTCATTCGCACGATCCATTCAAATTCATTCGCACGATCCATTCTAATTCATTCGTACGATCCATTCTAATTCATTTGTACGATCCATTCTAATTCATTCGCACGATCCATTCTAATTCATTTGTACGAATGTATCCATTCTAATTCATTCGCACGATCCATTCTAATGCATTCGTACGATTCATTCTAATTCATTCGCAGGATCCATTCAAATTCATTTGCATGATCCATTCTAATTCATTCGTACGTTCCATTCTAATTCATTCGTACGATCTATTCTAATTCATTCGCACGAATGTATCCATTCTAATTCATTCACACAATACAATCTAATTCAAACGTACGATCCATTCTAATTCATTCACATGATGTATTCTAATTCATTCGTATGATTCATTCTAATTCATTCCTACGATCGAGCTATTCAAATTCATTCGTATGATCAATTCTAATTCATTCGTACGAATGTATCCATTCTAATTCATTCGTACGATCCGTTCTAATTCATTCGTACGATCCATTCTAATTCATTCGTACGATCCATTCAAATTCATTCGTACGATCCATTCTAATCCACTCGTATGATCTAATTCTAATCCATTCGTACGATCCATTCTAATTCGTTCGTATGATCCATTCTAATTCGTTCGTATGATCCATTCATTCGTATGATCCATTCTAATTCATTCGAATGAATTAGAACGGATCGTACAAATGAATTAGAATGGATCGAACGAATGAATTAGAATGGATCATGCGAATGAATTAGAATGGATTGTACGAATGAATTAGAATGGATACATTTGTGCGAATGAATTAGAATGGATCGTGCGAATGAAATAGAATGGATCGTACGAATGGATTAGAATGGATCGTACGAATGAATTAGAATGGATCGTACGAACCAATTAGAATGGATCGTGCGAATGAATCAGAATGAATTGTACGAATGAATTAAAATGGATACATTTGTGCGAATGAATTACAATGGATCATACGATTGAATTTGAATGGATCGTACGAATGAATTAGAATGGATACATTTGTGCGAATTAATTAGAATTGATCGTACGAATGAATTAGAATGGATCGTATGAATGAATTAGTGTGGGGGAAAATCTTCGTGCCGACCCGAAGACTCTCGCAGCACCAGTCAATTGGAGTTGAAGTTGACGTCGAAGATCGTTGGTCAGTCTGTTGATTGAAGTTGAAGCCTTTTGATATGTCAATAGAAAGTGATATGCAATCAGAGAGATTGTGACACGAGATGTGATCTCGGAGTTCAGCCGAAGCCTACGTCTCCGTGCTATAGGGAGCAACCCGAATTCACTAACACTTCAGTTGAAGTGACCTCGACAGGCCGAGTGTCACTGAAAACCCTCTGATCTCTTCTAAGGAGAAAAGAAGATCAAGGAGAGATGGTAGATCAGAAGTTGAAAATCCCAGAGCTCTGGTTCTGAAAGTCAGATCTCAGAGTGGAAATCAGAATTTTCGGATCCTTTTACATTCGAAGGCTCTGCTATTTATAGGATTCCCGGGGAGGAATTCCGGGGCAAATGGCGGTTTTTGCTGTCGTATCTGGGGATCCTCCAGGTAAAGTTGGTGGGCTCCGCTGCCGTCTTCTGGGGGTTTCTACAGACTCGTGGGCCTATCGGACAGGGCCGATGGGTCCCGCGGTGGCCCTCATGGGCCCACCAGGCAGGGCCGGTGGGTCCCGTGGTAGTCTTCGTGGACCCACCAGGCAGGGCCGGTGGGTCCCGTGGTAGTCTTCGTGGGCCCACCAGGCAGGGCCGGTGGGTCCCGTGGTAGTCTTCGTGGGTCCACCAAGCAGGGCCGGTGGGTCCCGTGGTAGTCTTCGTGGGCCCACCAGGCAGGGCCGGTGGGTCCCGTGGTAGTCTTCGTGGGCCCACCAGGCAGGGCCGGTGGGTCCCGTGGTAGTCTGTATACTTCTGCCAAAATTTGTACCCACAGTTACCCCCTCCAAGTCAGCTAGAGTTCGTTCTGGCTGGCTTGGATTTGGTGCAAAAAATAGCAATCCCCTGTCGCCAAAGGCATGAAGAAGCTTGTCGAGTGTTAGCACAAAAAAGGACTTACCGGTCAATTTTGATTGATCGGTCAATTTTGACCGATCGGTCAATTTTGACCGATCGGTCAATTTTGACCGATCGGTCAAATTTTGACCGATCGATCAAAATTCAACCGGTCAAGAATCGGGTGATCGGTCAAAAAACATGGTTTTTTGACCGATCCAGTAGAAAATTTGACCGATCGGTTGAAATTTGACCGATCGGTTAATTTTTGACCGATCGGTCATATTTGACCGATCGATCAAATTTTGACCGATCGGTCAAAATTCAACCGGTCAAGAATAGAGTGATCGGTCAAAAAACAGGGTTTTTTGACCGATCCAGTAGAAAATTTGACCGATCGGTTGAAATTTGACCGATCGGTTAATTTTTGACCGATCGGTCATATTTGACCGATCGGTCAAATTTTGACCGATCGGTCAAAATTCAACCGGTCAAGAATAGAGTGATCGGTCAAAAAACATGGTTTTTTGACCGATCCAGTAGGAATTTTGACCGATCGAATGATTTTTAGCTGATCGGTCAAGTTTGACCGATCGGTTAAAAAATATCCGGTCAAGGTTCGAGTGATCGGCAAAAACCCTAGGTTTTTTGCCAGATCCAGTAGAAATTTGACCGATCGAATGATTTTAGCCGATCGGTCAAGTTTGACCGATCGATTAAAAAATATCCGGACAAGGTTCGAGTGATCGGCAAAAACCCTTGGTTTTTTGCCAGATCCAGTAGAAATTTGACCGATCGAATGATTTTAGCCGATAGGTTAAGTTTGACCGATCGGTTAAAAAATATCCGGTCAAGGTTCGAGTGATCGGCAAAAACCCTTGGTTTTTTGCCAGATCCAGTAGAAATTTGACCGATCGAATGATTTTAGCCGATCGGTCAAGTTTGACCGATCGGTTAAAAAATATCCGGTCAAGGTTCGAGTGATCGGAAAAAACCCTTGGTTTTTTGCCAGATCCAGTAGAAATTTGACCGATCGAATGATTTTAGCCGATCGGTCAAGTTTGACCGATCGGTTAAAAAATATCCGGTCAAGGTTCGAGTGATCGGCAAAAACCCTTGGTTTTTTGCTAGATCCAGTAGAAATTTGACCGATCGAATGATTTTAGCCGATCGGTCAAGTTTGACCGATCGATTAAAAAATATCCGGTCAAGGTTCGAGTGATCGGCAAAAACCCTTGGTTTTTTGCCAGATCCGGTAGAAATTTGACCGATCGAATGATTTTAGCCGATCGGTCAAGTTTGACCGATCGGTTAAAAAATATCCGGTCAAGGTTCGAGTGATTGGCAAAAACCCTTGGTTTTTTGCCAGATCCAGTAGAAATTTGACCGATCGAATGATTTTAGCCGATCGGTCAAGTTTGACCGATCGGTTAAAAAATATCTGGTCAAGGTTCGAGTGATCGGAAAAAACCCTTGGTTTTTTGCCAGATCCAGTAGAAATTTGACCGATCGAATGATTTTAGCCGATCGGTCAAGTTTGACCGATCGGTTAAAAAATATCCGGTCAAGGTTCGAGTGATCGGTAAAAACCCTTGGTTTTTTGCCAGATCCAGTAGAAATTTGATCGATCGAATGATTTTAGCCGATCGGTCAAGTTTGACCAATCGGTTAAAAAATATCCGGTCAAGGTTCGAGTGATCGGCAAAAACCCTTGGTTTTTTGCCAGATCCAGTAGAAATTTGACAGATTAGTTAAAAGTTTTGAACCTGCCCTTAGAGAGGGTTTCGTAACTGTTCCGTTCTTCGATCTTCTGGCAGAGTTTTGAACATTGATGGAGTTTGATCTTTCCTGTGTTGAGTCTTTGGTTGGTTTGAATGAGGCTTTTGACCGGCGGTCCGGTTTACTCAGACCGGTGAATCGCTTGGACCGTTTGGTTCACGTGGACCGGTGGTCCGACGTTTCGTCTGGTCCGACGGTTCGCCTGATTTTGCGCCTGCTACGGATGGATGCCACGTGTTCCTATAAAAACACGCGATTTGATATGGTGAAGACACGTGTCTTCTCGATTTGCGTACCTGTTTTACCCTGGGTATATGAGTTTCACTGGCTGTCATTTTTGCCTCACGCTTCAAAAATTTTCCGAAGTCCAGACTTTTTGCTCCCGATTTCTGCTTTTGCTCGATCGATCAGATGGCGTCTTCTGGAAGCTCGAAGAAGTCAGGCGGGGTCCCTTCGAAGAGGAAAGGAAAAGAGATTGTTGAGGTTCCATCCTCTCCGAAGGGCGGCCGCGGCAAGGGCAAGGCTGTGCTTGCCGAACTGGGGCAGCTGGGAAAAAGACACCAGGGAGTAGGGTTTGCTTCAGCGCCATCGAGGCCAGAGTATATCCCTAAGGTACAGTTCGTTCCAGGCCCGCTCATGTCTTTGTCAGAGGAAACTGAGTATGTATACAATACTGGTGGCGAGTTCACAGACTCAAAGAGGAAGAAGTGGCAGACATTGCTCTCTTTCTTCACCGAAGGAAGGGTGCAACCTTCGCTCCCCAGCATTCAGACTGCATTCGGCATTGACAAGAAGACCGTCTTCACCAGCTTTGCTAGCAATGAGAAGGTCATGGGAACCATCGTAACCATCGGCCAACTCAACTGCGGTCTGCGTCTACCGTTGCCACCCTTTGCGGCAAGATTACTGAACACGTCTGGCCTTTGCCCGGGGCAGGTCACTGGAAACGCCTGGCGAATTATCTACGCATTCTGCCGCGTGGAGTCGGATTTTCAAGAGGACTTGAAGGCGTGCTACTCCAGCATCCCGGAAGGTGAAGACGCTCGGATCGAGCTTGGATACTTCTTCTTCCACTATCGATGGGCTTACAGAAAGGATAGCCCATTCTACAATTTGACTGGTGTGTCTCCACTGCGCCCGCTAACTGATACAGTCCCTTCGGACAAGTTGTATACAGATTGGCCTCTCTCTGTTACCGGCGCATGGACACCCATCTCAGTGCCCGATACCCCCCGAGGTGAAGTGCACGACGCAGTGAAGATGTACAGCGAGGGAGGCATATATGCCTGGACCTCTGAGAGGGCTGGAGCAATCGACAACTTATTTCTGGAGTTGACCTGTGGAACCAGGTCGTGGAAGCAGTTCTCCAACTGCCCCGTGAGATATGGCAAGGCCAATCTCCTCCACCGATCAAAGGATAGATATGAGGACAATAAAGTCCTATACTCTGACTATGAGGAAGACCCTCATTCGGGCAAGATCATCCGGAAGATTCGGGCCGAGAAGAAAATCTACACTGCAAGGCGCCGCTTGCCCACTGTGGAGGAGAAACTGGTGATCCAAAGAGGCCCAGTGAAGAAGAAACGAAAAACCCTCAAGCAAAAGGAAGATGAAGACCAAGGGAAGAAGAATGAAGAAGAAGAAGAAAAAGAAAAGAAGGAGAGCGTCGATGAAGACGATGAGACCGAGAATGTCAGCCACGACAATAGTGGTAATGACGAGAACGAGGAAGGGGGCGGTGAGGATGATCTGTCTTCCACCCCCTCTGGTGGAGATGGTGAGAATGGGGGTGGTGAGGAAGAAATTCCTCCCACCCCCACTGGTGGTGCAACAGGGGAAGACTCGATTCCTATTCCTATTGACGAGGTTAGAGCCCGTCAAATGGAGGAAATTCTCGACATAGAAGGTGATGGCCCAAAGGCGGTTCCCACCTACAAGTTTGATGAATTGAAGAAGCCGCTGCGCTTCAAAATTAAGTTGTCGAGGAGTGGTGGGGTTGGAAGCAACCCCACACCCCTCGATCAAATTCCACCTGAAGTACCCCGCCTCGAAGGAGCAACCACGAGCGGGGGTATCGAAGTTGAACAACCCCCACCCCCCTCTCGGTCTCTGGCTGAGGAGGTGGCTGCTATGGTGGCGGGACTCGTTCAGCCAGGCGGGCCCCAGGAGGAAAGAGTCTCACCTCCCCGGGATGCTCCCTCCCCTATCCATTTGGAGAGGGAAAGTCGCGTGGGCGATGGAGATACTCAACCTCAACCAACGCCGGCTCCTACTCAGGAGAAAACGACCCCTCAGGGTGGTTCCGATCGCCGAAAGGGTAAGGAGCCAAGGGTTGAAGCCTCAGGTAATTTTACTAACTTGCCTTGATTGTATTGCCTCTGAAGATTGGAAATAATCTAACACTTTGAACTTTCGTGTTGATTGCAGGTGCGCCTGCTGGCTCGACCCCGAAGATGAAGAGTTTGGGTGATGTTGACATCAACCACCCCACATCCGTGATCCGAAAACTCTGCAATCTTCCAGGGGCTACTCTGGATGAAGCTTTCGACAGGCTCGAACTGGTGGTAAGTGCATCTTGCTCGAATGATCATCTGAATTGCATCTTCAGAATAATTCTAACTCTTGTTCTTTTTGCAGAATTCAGCAGTTTTGAATATCGCGACCAAGCTCTCCATGAAGGCGGGAGCCAAAGAAGCTTCAGCTGAAGTCTCCCGCTTATCTGCCGCATTGGAGGTCGTAAGCGAGGAGAGGGATAAGCTGAAGGAGGCTCTATCCTCAAAAAAGGAGGCATTGAAGGCCAAGACCGAGGCCCTTCGCAAGGAAAAGTTGGAGAGCAAGGGCTGGCAGAATGGATATGAGGCCCGGGGTCACGAGCTTGAAGATCTGAAGAAAAGATTCTTCAGGATCGAGAACTTGGGCTTCGATCGTGCTGCTCGAATAAAGGAGCTGGAGGCTCAACTTGCTGCTTCAGCAGAGACTCATAAGAAGGAGCTGGAGCATATGCGGAGTGAGTGCCAGAGCTACAAGGAAACAGCTGAAAAGGCGGCAGAAGCACTCAGGGCCCATGTTGCCAGTGTCCGATCCTCCAAGGCATCAGCGGCGAGCAAAGCTCATGCTGGATCTGAGGGGGAGAAGTCGCGTGCGCAGAGTGTGGCCAAGCCTTGAGACTTTTTCTTCCTTTCAGTTGTTGTGCTTGTAAACTCTTGATATGTAATAGCTCGCTCCTGTACTTGTCATATTTTTGATAATAATAGAAATCTCTTTGGTGTTTAAAAATTGGATGTCTCTTGAGTTGAATGTCTTTGAATCTTATGTTCTGGATAGCATTAGCATCGATACAATCTTTTGAATGTAAGGGATCGAGTCGCAACTTGATTACCCAAACTTGTTTACTTTGAAATTTAAATTTGAATCTATGCAACACTTGTATGTAAGGGGTTGAGTCGCAACTCAAGCACCCAAACTTATTGCAACTTGAAAATTGAAACTTGAATTCGTGTAACACTTGAATGTGAGGGGTTGAGTCGCAACTCAAGCACCCAAACTTGTTAGACGATATCGAAATTGATTGAATTTGAACATTGAAACTTGAAGGTCAGTTTAACATTTGCTAGTAAGGGGTTGAGTCGCAACTCTAACACCCAAACTTGTTAAAAGACTTGGTAACTTGAATATGGTCAGTTTTTAACATTTGCTAGTAAGGGGTTGAGTCATAACTCTAACACCCAAACTTGTTAAAAGACCTGGTAACTTGAATTTGAAGCTGCTTTAGAACTTGAATTGAAAAGCTGAACACTTGCACATTTGAACATCTGAAAGAGGATTTTATTCATCACAGAATTTACATCATGGGTAGAACATCTTGAGGTGTCTGGAATTCCAAGCTCGAGGCAATCTATCTCCTTCTGGTGTGACCAGTCTGTAAGAACCTTTGCCTCCTACTGATTCAACGATATATGGACCTTCCCAGTTAGGAGCAAGCTTCCCACTGCTGTGCTCTTTGGTGTTGTAGAAAACTGCTCTGAGAACTAGGCTGCCCACTGGGAACTGTCTCTTGTAGATTTTCTTGTCGTAGGCTCTCTTGATCTTCTGTTGGTACTTGGCCACACGAAGTGATGCTTGATCTCGTAATTCTTCGGAGAAGTCTAGATCATTGATCCGAAGTTCTTCATTGATTCCTTCTTCAATTGCTTTGGTCTTCAAAGTACTTGATATATTTTCTGTTGGGAGTACTGCTTCCGATCCATATGTTAGACGAAAGGGTGAGAACCCTGTTGATCTTCTCGGAGTTGTGCGATACCCCCAAAGAACTTCAGGTAGGACTTGCTCCCACAATCCTTTCTTGTCGTTGAGTTTCTTCTTGAGTATACCAAGTATGGCTCTATTTGAGGCTTCAGCTTGGCCATTGCATTGAGGATATCTTGGAGTTGAATAGAATAGCTTGATGCCGTTGTTGAGACAGAACTCTCGAAACTTGTCGGAGTCAAACTGAGCTCCATTATCAGCAACAAGAATTTGAGGTGTACCAAACCTTGAGAAGATGTTGCGCCAAATGAATTTGATCACTTCGTCGTCAGTCTCTCGGAAGAGGGGCACAGCTTCAACCCATTTGGTGAAATAATCCGTGGCCAGCAGTAGATATTTCTTCTTGCTTGGAGTTGGAGGGAAAGGACCCAAGAAATCTAACCCCCATTGATGGAACGGCCAGGGACTTGATAGTTGATGAAGTTCATCTGCAGGGAGATGAATAGCTCGAGCGTGTCTTTGGCATGGCTCACATCTTTGAACAACTTGTTGAGCATCCTTTGCCATTGTTGGCCAGTAGTACCCTTGTAGTTTCGTCTTGGCTTCAAGAGATCTTCCTCCCGAATGATTCCCACAAGTTCCAGAGTGGATACCAATTAGGATTGCGAGTGCTTGCTCGGGACCAAGGCACTTGAGCAACATCCCATTGTGAGATTTGAAATATAAATCTTCACCTTGCAGAATGTAGCATGGGAGCTTCCTTTGAAGTCTTCGGGCTTGATTTGGATCTTCCGGCATTTTGCCATGCTTGAAGAAATCAAAAATTGATTGTCTCCAGTCTTCAAGCTGATCTCTACCCCCAGAATCTTTTGTAGTGGTAAGGATCTGTTGATCGGGGGTGGTCTTGGACACTTCTTGATAATCGATTTGTATTTGCCTTCCTCCAAGTGAGTCTCCAAGAACTGAGGCAGCATTGGCTAAGGCATCTGCTTCTCGGTTCTCAGCTCTGGGGATTTAAATAAATTCAGCGGCAATAAAATGTTGCTGAAGATGTCGTACTAAGGCCAAGTAGAGTTGCATTCTTTCTTCGCGAGCTGTGTACTCTCCATTGATTTGCCTTATGATCAATTGGGAGTCACTGTAGACGATGATTCGATCTACCCCCAGGGATTTCGCCATCTCGAGTCCAGAAATGAGTGCTTCGTATTCGGCTTCGTTGTTGGTGGCAGTGAATCCGAGGAGAGTGGCTTTCTGGAGATGATCAAGTTCGGGGGATACCAAGACTATCCCAGTTCCCGAACCGATCGAACTTGAAGCTCCATCAGTATAAAGTTTCCATGGAGAAGTTGCAGCTGTAGCTTCGAGATTTGGATCAATTTTTGCTGCAAGGTTGATCGGAGTATTGTCCTCATCTTCCAAGCGCATATCGACATCTTCTTCCCAAGTTATGGGATCTTCAACTGGAAAATCAGCTAGAAAATCAGCAATAGCTTGACCTTTGATAGAAGTGCGAGATTCGAACTGAATCCCAAGGGAACTCATTTCGATCACCCATTTGGTCATTCGACCAGCTCGACCAGCTTTGTCAATGATATCTTTGAGCGAATGCTCTGAAATGACAGTGATCTGGTGAGAGACGAAGTATGGTTGAAGGCGACGCGATGCAGTGAGTAAGGCTAGGATGACTTTCTCAGTTTTTGAATAACGAGTTTCAGCCGGGAGAAGAGTGTGACTGATATAATAGACTGGATGCTCGAAACCTTCTCTTCTACTGACTAAGACTGCACTGATTGCTTGATTGGTTACGGCGAGATAGAGCCATAAGTCTTCTTGTGGAAGTGGAGCCGTCAAGATAGGAGCTTGCACCAGATATTTCTTGATGCTTTGAAATGCTTCTTCACAAATTGGACTCCACCCTGAAGTATCCGCCTTTCGTAGTTTGTCGAAGAGAGGTTTACATTTGTCAGAAGACTTTGAGATGAACCGATTGAGGGCAGCAAGTCTTCCAGTGAGGCGCTGCACTTCCTTTCGATTGGTAGGTGATGGCATGTCGAGGATAGCTCGAATTTGATCAGGATTGGCTTCAATACCCCTCCTGGTCACAAGATGACCCAGGAATTTGCCAGATTGAACTCCGAAAGCGCACTTGGCTGGATTGAGCTTCATTCGATATTTTCGAAGAACTTGAAAGGTTTCTGCCAGATCAGAAAGATGCTTGCTCCGAATGGAACTCTTGGTGAGGAGATCATCGACATAGACTTCGACGTTGCGACCGATCTGATCTTCGAACATTTTTGTGACTAACCGTTGATAGGTGGAACCAGCATTTTTGAGGCCGAATGGCATTACGTTGTAGCAGTAGAGACCTCGGCTAGTCACGAAGCAAGTTTTCGCTTGATCGTCTGCATGAAGTGGAATTTGATTGTATCCAGAATACCCATCCATGAAAGACAATAGCTCGTGGCCAGCGGTGGCATCGACGAGTCTATCGATTCTTGGCATGGGGAATGGGTCTTTGGGGCAAGCCTTGTTGAGGTTGGTAAAGTCGATGCAGACTCTTACTTTCCCATTCTTCTTTGGAACAGCAACTATGTTAGAGATCCAGGTAGGATACTCTACTTCTCGGATGAAGCCTGCTGCGAGTAGCTTGATGATTTCTTCTTGAACAGCAACTTGCAGCTCTGGCCGGATGGTGCGTGGCTTTTGCTTGACAGGTTTTACTTCTTCTTTGATTGCAAGTCGGTGACAAGCGTCATCCGGATTGATACCAGGCATGTCTTCGAAACACCAAGCGAAGACGTCGATATTGGACTGGAGGAAGGATACCATGTCTTGCGCTTCTGCGTCGCTAAGACCGGTACCAATAAATGTTTGTCGAGGGAGATCTCCACTGCCAATGTTGATAGGGATGATTTTTTCAATTGAAGGTGATGTTTCCCATTCGATTGGTGGAGGTTCGGTCAGCGGAATCTCCTTTGATTGCTATTTGGAAGAGGGACCAGCTTCATCTCGTGGCCGCTTTGGAGGAGCAATGTTGATCTTTCGATCTGTTTTAGCTGCAGCAGCCTCACAAGACCTTCCAGCTTGTTGATCACCTCGAATGCAGACGATGCCTTCTCCTATTGCAAACTTGAGAAGTTAGTGATAAGAAGAGGAGATGGCATTGATCTGATGGAGGAATGGTCGCCCAAGAATGGCGTTGTAGCTAGACATTCCTTCGACGATTGCAAACCTCACCGAGACTCGAGTCTCTCGGCTGAGGTCGATGGTAAATCTGGACTCGCCCACCGTGATGCTTTGTTCGTCGTTGAAGCCGGTGATCACGGTTGGGACGACGTCGAGGCTTTGATACTTATGTCCTAGACGTTTGAAGCAGTCTGAGAACATAATGTCGATGGAGCTTCCGGTGTCAATAAGGATCCGGTTGACAGTGCTTCCGTCGATGAGGAGTTTCAAGACAAGGGGGTCTCGATGGGGAGTGTGAACTCCTTGAAGATCTGCGTCATTGAAGACGATAGAGGGCCAAGCCAAACCTTCGATGGGCTTCTCGATCCAAGTGTCTTCCTTGTTTGCTGCAGCACGAACATGGAAGATGCGTCGAACTTGTCGATCCACTTCTTTCCCGGTTATTGATTGATTGTGCAATGATCCGTGAATGCCAAAGATATTGGCTTTCACAGAGATTAGTTGCCGGTTGGAGGAGATTTGATGTACCCAACACACTTCTTTCCCCTTTGCAGAAGCTCGGCGTTGATCAGGTCCGCCTTTGACGAATTCTTGAAGATGGCCTTCTCGCAATAGGTCTTCAAGATGGAACTTCAGCCGAAAACACCGATCGGTGGAGTGGCCGTGACTTCGGTGGAAGTCGCAATATACTGTTTTATCAGCTGTAAATTTCGAGTTTGGCTGAAGAGGGTTGGGCCTTCGAACGAACTCTTCATGTTGAATGCGGTCGAATATCTGTTCGACCGGCATATTCCACTCGGTGAAAGTGGTCTTCGTTGGAGATCGACGCCCATCATTCTTTGATCGTTTGTTGGCTGGAGGGGCTGCTGCATCAGCGTTGTGAGCCTTGGCGGCATACTTTGGAGCTTCTCTTTCCGCAGGCCTTCGTTTTGTTTCTCGCCCTTTACGAGCGACTTGATCGTCTTCGACCTCGATCTCTCTCTGGATTCGATCGAACATAGCACCCAGAGAAGGAGGGGGATTACGGATGAAGTCGTTGTAGATGTGTAGATCGAAGCGGAGAGCGTTCTGGAAAGCCAACATAATGGCTTCATCATCCAGATGTCTTCCAGAGAGGGCAGCATGCTCGTTGTGAAACCTCCTAGTGAAACTTCGGAGAGTCTCGTCAGCACCCATCCTTAGCCGATATAGAGAGTCGAGCTTCTTCTCGGGCTTTAGATTGAGCTGATAATGCTGCACGAAGAGTTTAGCTAAAACATCGAACTGGGTAATAGACCCAGCTCGGAGATTGTGATACCAGTCGAGCGATGGCTCATCGAGACTTCCTGCGAAGGTGCGGCAGAGCACATTGTTTTCTTCTTCGTGTGGTGTTAAAGCTTGCTTGAATGCGAGAATGTGGAGAGTAGGATCTCCTCGAACGTAGTTGAATTTGGGGAGGACAGGAGTTCTCCATCCCCTTGGAAATCTTGTCTCAAAGAGACTTCGATGTAGAGGCCCGGCAGAAGAATAGCCATCCCTGCGACCATGTCCTCGACCTAGAGGTGGGTCAAGAGGCAAGATCGCAAGGTCGTGCTCAGGCATCGAAGTATTTGCCGGTTGAAGTCGATGTCGGAGGTCCGATCCAAGCCCGCGCTGAAGTGGAATGGAAGGGGAAACACGACTCTTTGAAAGAGCGCCTTTCATCTGATGTCTCCTTGGTACGTTGAGCTTCGAAGGTATTTTCTTGTCGCAGTTGCGGCCAAAAGAAGATTGGGATGACTCATCTTCGAGGCGATCCCAAACACTCTGCTTCCAGGGGGCAGCAGAGGGGGTTGGATCACGTCGAATACCCATTGACCTCCGTTGTTCAGAGTGGATTGAATGTCATGGAAGATCGACCCTCTCGCTTGCAGGGGGAATAGGTAGAGCGATCCCAGCCTCGGAAGCTGCTTTCTTTAGAGCATCCCTCTCAGCAGTGAGGGTGGCGTTCTGCTTCGCCAATTGGAGCAATTGGAAGTCGACTGCAGAAATTTGGTAGGTCGACGGAGGGTCTTCAGCAGGAGTAGGTGTTGTTTGCCCAATCGACTGTCGCACGGGGTGGGCGATAGGTCGATCGACAGACTTGCCACTCCCTGAACGAACCCCCATCTCAGGAACAGCAAGGGGCTGTCCGAAGTTGAGCCTTTGACTCATTGAACGAGTCTCAAGACGAGATTGTTGTTGAGTGTTACTTCCTTCTGGTTGACCTTGATGTTTCGTCCTCGCCATTCAGAGAGCGAAAGGTGCAACGAGAGTGCCGTTCAGTTGTCTGATCAACCGAGAGGGCGAGGAAGTTTGACTATCAAGATCAGTTGTAGGTTCAACCGATCAAGTAGTAACGGAGAGTTGGACTTTTTGATCGGATCCCACAGACGGCGCCAAACTATGGGGGAAAATCTTCGTGCCGACCCGAAGACTCTCGCAGCACCAGTCAATTGGAGTTGAAGTTGACGTCGAAGATCGTTGGTCGGTCTGTTGATTGAAGTTGAAGCCTTTTGATATGTCAATAGAAAGTGATATGCAATCAGAGAGATTGTGACACGAGATGTGATCTCGGAGTTCAGCCGAAGCCTACGTCTCCGTGCTATAGGGAGCAACCCGAATTCACTAACACTTCAGTTGAAGTGACCTCGACAGGCCGAGTGTCACTGAAAACCCTCTGATCTCTTCTAAGGAGAAAAGAAGATCAAAGAGAGATGGTAGATCAGAAGTTGAAAATCCCAGAGCTCTGGTTCTGAAAGTCAGATCTCAGAGTGGAAATCAGAATTTTCGGATCCTTTTACATTCGAAGGCTCTGCTATTTATAGGATTCCCGGGGAGGAATTCCGGGGCAAATGGCGGTTTTTGCTGTCGTATCTGGGGATCCTCCAGGTAAAGCTGGTGGGCTCCGCTGCCGTCTTCTGGGGGTTTCTACAGACTCGTGGGCCTATCGGACAGGGCCGATGGGTCCCGCGGTGGCCCTCATGGGCCCACCAGGCAGGGCCGGTGGGTCCCGTGGTAGTCTTCGTGGGCCCACCAGGCAGGGCCGGTAGGTCCCGTGGTAGTCTTCGTGGGCCCACCAGGCAGGGCCGGTGGGTCCCGTGGTAGTCCTCGTGGGTCCACCAGGCAGGGCCGGTGGGTCCCGTGGTAGTCTTCGTGGGCCCACCAGGCAGGGCCGGTGGGTCCCGTGGTAGTCTTCGTGGGCCCACCAGGCAGGGCCGGTGGGTCCCGTGGTAGTCTGTATACTTCTGCCAAAATTTGTACCCACAATTAGAATGGATCGTACGAATGAATTAGAATGGATCTTGCGATTGAATTAGAATAGATCGTACGAATGAATTAGAATGGATTCATTCGTCCGAATGAACTAGAATGGATACATACATTCATGCGAATAAATTAGAATGGATCGTATGAATGAGTTAGAATGGATCGTATGAATGAATTAGAATGGATTGCATGAATGAATTAGAATGGATCATACGAATGAATTGGAATGGATCGTACAAATGAATTAGAATGGATACATTCATGCAGATGAATTAGAATGGATCGTGCGAATGAATTAGAATGGATCATACGAATGAATTAGAATGGATATATTCGTGCGAATGAATTAGAATGGATCGTACGAATGAATTAGAATGAATCGTACGATTGAATTAGAATGGATCATAGGAATGAATTAGAATGGATCGTGCAAATGAATTAGAATGGATCGTATGAATGAATAAGAATGGATCGTACGAATAAATTAGAATGGATACATTTGTGCGAATGACATAGAATGGATACATTCGTGCGAATGAATTAGAATGGATCGTACGAATGAATTAGAATGGATCATAGGAATGAATTAGAATGGATCGTGCAAATGAATTAGAATGGATACATTCTTGCGAATGAATTAGAATGGATCGTAGGAATGAATTAGAATGGATCGTACGAATGAATTAGAATGGATCGTACGAATGAATTAGAATGGATCATAGGAATGAACTAGAATGGATCGTACGAATGAATTAGAATGGTTACATTCGTGCGAATGAATTAGAATGGATCGTATGAATGAATTAGAATGAATCCTACGAATAAATTTGAATGGATCGTGCGAATGAATTTGAATGGATCGTACGAATTAATTAGAATGGATATATTTGCGCGAATGAATTAGAATGGATCGGACGAATGAATTAGAATGGATCGTGCGAATGAATTAGAATAGATCGTGCGAATGAATTAGAATGGATCAAACAAATGAATTAGAAAGCTTACATTCGTGAGAATGAATTAGAATGGATCGTACGAATGAATTAGAATGGATCATGCGAATGAATTAGAGTGGATCATACGAATAAATTAGAATGGATCGTATGAATGAATTAGAATGGATCGTACGAATGGATTAGAATGGATCGTACGAATGGATTAGAATGGATCGTACGAATGGATTAGAATGGATCGTACAAATGAATTAGAATGGATCGAACGACTGAATTAGAATGGATCGTATGAATGAATTAGAATGGATCGTACGAATGAATTAGAATGGATCGAACGAATGAATTAGAATGGATACATTCAAGCAAATGAATTAGAATAGATCGTAGGAATGAATTAGAATGGATCGTACGAATGAATTAGAATGGATCGTACGAATGGATTAGAATGAATCATACGAAAGGATTAGAATGGATCATACGAATGGATTAGAATGGATCGTACGAATGAATTAGATCGTACGAAGGAATTAGAATGGATCGTATGAATGAATTAAAATGGATACATTCATGCGAATGAATTAGAATGGATCGTACGAATGGATTAGAATGGATCATAGGAATGAATTAGAATGGATCGTACGAATGAATTAGAATGGATCGTACAAATGAATTAGAAAGGTTACATTTGTGAGAAAGAATAAGAATGGATCGTACGATTCATTCTAATTCATTCGTACGATCCATTCAAATTCATTTGCACGATCCATTCTAATTCATTCACACGATCCATTCTAATTCATTCGTACGATCCATTCTAATTCATTCGCACGATCCATTCTAATTCATTCGTATGATCCATTCTAAATCATTCGCACGAATGTATCCATTCTAATGCATTCGTACGATTCATTCTAATTTATTCGCACGATCAATTCTAATTTATTCGTACGATCCATTCTAATTCATTCGTCTGATCCATTCTAATTCATTCGCACGAATGTATCCACTCTAATTCATTCGTACAATCCATTCTAATTCATTCGCACGATCCATTCTAATTCATTCGTATGATCCATTCGAATTCATTCCTACGATCGATTCTAATTCATTCGCTCGAATGTATCCATTCAATTTCATTCGTTCGATCCATTCTAATTCATTTGTACGATCCATTCTAATTCATTCGTATGATCCATTCTAACTCATTCATACGATCCATTCTAATTCATTCTCACGAATGTAACCTTCCTAATTCATTTGTATGATCCATTCTAATTCATTCGTACGATCCATTCTAATCCATTCGTACGATCCATTCTAATCCATTCGTATGATCCATTCTAATCCATTCGTACGATCCATTCTAATTCATTCGTACGATCCATTCTAATTCATTCTTACAAATATAACCTTTCTAATTCATTTGTATGATCTATTCTAATTCATTCGTACGATGCATTCTAATCCATTCGTACGATCCATTCTAATTCATTCGTACGATACATTCGAGCGATCCATTCTAATTCATTTGCACGATCCATTCTAATTCATTCCTATGATCCATTCTAATTCATTCGTACGATCCATTCTAATTCATTCGCTCGAATGTATCCATTCTAATTCATTCGTACGATCCATTCTAATTCGTTCATACGATCCATTCTAATTTGTTCGTACGATCCATTCAAATTCGTTCGTACGATCCATTCAAATTCATTCGCACGATCTATTCTAATTCATTCATACGATCCATTCTAATCCATTCGTATGATCAATTCTAATTCATTCGCACGATCCATTCTAATACATTCTCACGAATGTAACCTTTCTAATTCATTTGTATGATCCATTCAAATTCATTCGTACGATTCATTCTAATCCATTCGTACGATCCATTCTAATTCAATTCGTGCAATCCATTCAAATTCATTCGCACAAATATATCCATTTTAATTCATTCGTATGATCCATTCTAATTCATTCGCACGAATGTATCCATTCTAATGCATTCGTACGATCCATTCTAATTCATTCGCACGATCCATTCTAATTCATTCGTATGATCAATTCTAATTCATTCGCACGATCCATTCTAATTCATTCGTACGATCTAATTCATTCGTACAATCCATTCTAATTCATTCGTACGATCAATTCTAATTCATTCGCACGATCCATTCTAATTCATTTGCATGAATGTATCCATTCCAATTTATTTGTACGATCCAGACTTATTCATTCGTACGATCCATTCTAATTCATTCGCACGAATATATCCATTCCAATTCATTCGTACGATCCTTTCTAATTCATTCGCACGATCCATTCTAATTCTTTCATATGATCCATTCTAATTCATTCGCACGAATGTATCCATTCTAGTTCATTCGTACGCTCCATTATAATTCATTCGTGCGCTCCATTCTTATTCATCGCACAAATGTATCCATTCTAATTTATTCGTACGATTCATTCAAATTCAATCGTATGATCCATTCTAATTCATTCGCACGATCAATTCTAATTGATTCGTCCGATCCATTCTAATTCATTCACACGAATGTATCCATTCTAATTCATTCATACGATCCATTCTAATTCATTCGCATGATCCCGTCTAACTCTTTCAGTGGATCCATTCTAATTCATTCGTACGATTCATTCTAATTCATTCGCACGATACATTCTAATTTATTCGTACGATCCATTCTAATTCATTCGTACGATCTATTCTAATTCATTCGCATGATCCATTCTAACTCATTCGTACAATCCATTCTAATTCATTCGTACAATCCATTCAAATTCATTCGTACGATGCAATCTAATTCATTCGCACAAATATATCTATTCTAATTCATTCGTACAATTCGTTCTAATCCATTCGTACGATCCATTCAAATTCATTCATATGATTAATTCTAATTCATTCGCACGATCCATTCTATTTCATTCGTACGATCCATTCTAATTCATTCGCACGAATGTAACCATTCTAATTCATTCGTATGATCCATTCTAATTCATTCGTACAATCCATTCAAATTCATTCGTACGATCCATTCTAATTCATTCGCACGAATGTATCCATTCAAATTCATTCTAATTCATTCGTACGATCCATTCTATTGCATTCATTTGATTCATTCTAATTCATTCGCACGATCCATTCTAATTCATTCGTACGATCCATTCTAATTCATTCTCACGAATGTAACCTTTCTAATTCATTTGAATGATCCATTCTAATTCATTCGTACGATCCATTCTAATCCATTCGTACGATCCATTGTAATTACTTCAGGCAATCCATTCAGATTCATTCGCACAAATGTATCCATTCAAATTCATTCGTACGATCCATTCTAATTAATTCGCACGATCCATTCTAATTCAGTCGTATGAACGTATCCATTTTAATTCATTCGTACGATCCATTCTAATTCGTACGATCCATTCTAATCCATTCGTACGATCCATTCTAATCCATTCGTACGATCCATTCTAATTCATTCGTACGATCCATTCTAATTCATTTCTACGATCCATTCTAATTCATTCGCACGAATGTATCCATTCTAATTCATTCCTATGATCCATTCTAATTCATTCTCATGAATTAGAATGAATCGTACGAATGAATTATAATGGATTGTACAAATGAATTAGAATAGATACATTTGTACGAATAAATTAGAATGGATTGTATGAATGAATTAGAATGAATATATTCTTGCGAATAAATTAAAATGGATCGTATATTCGTGCAAATAAATTAGAATGGATCATACGAATGAATTAGAATGGATCGTGCGAATGAATTAGAATGAATCGTACGAATGCATTAGAATGGATCGTACGAATGAATTAGAATGAATCGTACGATCCATTCTAATTCATTCGTCCGATCCATTCTAATTTATTTGCACGAATGTATCCATTCTAATTCATTCGTACAATCCATTCTAATTTATTCGCACGATCCATTCTAATTCATTCGTATGATCCATTCTAATTCATTCCTACGATCTATTCTAATTCATTCGCTCGAATGTATCCATTCTAATTCATTCGTTCGATCCATTCTAATTCATTCGTACGATCCATTTAAATTCATTCGCATGATCCATTCTAATTCATTCGTACGATCCATTCTAATTCATTCTCACGAATGTAACCTTTCTAATTCATTTGTATGATCCATTCTAATTCATTCGTACGATCCATTCTAATCCATTCGTACGATCCATTCTAATCCATTCGTACAATCCATTCTAATTCATTCTCATAAATGTAACCTTTCTAATTCATTTGTACGATCCATTCTAATTCATTCGTACGATCCATTTAATCCATTCGTATGATCCATTCTAATCCATTCGTACAATCCATTCTAATTCATTCGCAGGAATGTAACCAATCTAATTCATTCGTACGATCCATTCTAATTCATTACTACAATCCATTCTAATTCATTCGTACGAATGTATCCATTCTAATTCATTTGCACGATCCGTTCTAATTCATTCCTATGATCCATTGTAATTCATTCGTACGATCCATTCTAATTCATTCGCTCGAATGTATCCATTCTAATTCATTCGTACGATCCATTCTAATTCGTTCATATGATTCATTCTAATTCCTTCGTACAATCCATTCTAATTCATTCGTACGATCCATTCTAATCTATTCGTATGATCCATTCTAATTCATTCGTACAAATGAATTAGAATGGATCGTATGAATGAATAAGAATGGATCGTACGATTGAATTAGAATGGATTAGAATGGATCATAAGAATGAATTAGAATGGATCGTACGAATGAATTAGAATGGTTACATTCGTGCGAATGAATTAGAATGGATCGTACGAATGAATTAGAATGGATCGCGCGAATGAATTAGAATTGATCATACAAATGAATTAGAATGGACCGTATGATCCATTCTAATTCATTCGCACGATCCATTCTAACTCATTCGTACGATCCATTCTAATTCATTCGCACGAATGTAACCATTCTAATTCATTCATACGATCCATTCTAATTCATTCCTACGATCCATTCTAATTCATTCGCACGAATGTATCCTTTCTAATTAATTTGCACGATCCATTCTAATTCATTCCTATGATCCATTCTAATTTATTCGTACGATTCATTCTAATTCATTCGCTCGAATGTATCCATTCTAATTCATTCGTACGATCCATTCTAATTCGTTCGTACGATCCATTCTAATTCGTTCGTACGATCCATTCTAATTCATTCGCACGATCCATTCTAATTCATTTGTACGATCCATTTTAATTCATTCGCATGATCCATTCTAATTCATTCGTATGATACATTCGTGCGAATGAATTAGAATGGATCGTACGAATGAATTAGAATGGATCGTATGAATGAATTAGAATAGATTGTGCGAATAAATTAGAATGGATCATACGAATGAATTAGAATAGATATATTCATGCGAATGAATTAGAATGGATCGTACGAATGAATTAGAATGGATCGTGCGAATGAATTAGAATGGATCGTATGAATAAATTAGAAAGGATCGTACGAATGAATTAAAATGGATACATTTGTGCGAATGAATTAGAATGGATCATACGATTGAATTTGAATGGATCGTACGAATAAATTAGAATGGATACATTTGTGCGATGAATAAGATTGGAGCGATCCATTTTTATTCATTCGCATGATCCATTCTAATTCATTCGTATGATACATTCTTACGACCGAATTAGAATGGATTGTACGAATGAATTAGAATTGATCATACGAATGAATTAGAATGGATCGTACGAATGAATTAGAATGGATCGTGCGAATAAATTAGAATGGATCGTACGAATGAATTAGAATGGATATATTTGAATGAATAAATTAGAATGGATCATAGGAATGAATTAGAATGGATCGTACGAATGAATTAGAATGGATCGTGCAAATGAATTAGAATCGATCGTATGAATGAATTAGAATGGATCGTACGAATGAATTAGATCGTATGAATGAATTAGAATGGATCATACGAATGAATTAAAATGGATACATTCATACGACTGAATCAGAATGGATCGTGCGATTTAATTAGAATGGATCGTACGAATGAATTTGAATGGATACATTTGTGCGAATGAATCTGAATGGATTGTATGAATGAATTACAATGGATCGCACGAATGAATTAGAATGGATACATTCGTGCGAATGAATTAGAATGGATCGTACGAATGGATTAGAATGGATCATACGAATGGATTAGAATGGATCGTACGAATGAATTAGAATGGATCGTACAAATGAACTAGAATCATTATATTTGTGAGAATGAATTAGAATGGATCGTACGAATGAATTAGAATGGATCATGCGAATGAATTTGAATGGATCGTACGAATGTATTAGAATGGATCGAAAGAATGAATTAGAATGGATACATTCGAGCGAATGAATTAGAATAGATCGTAATGAATTAGAATGGATCATACCAAAGAATTAGAATGGATCGTGCGAATGAATTAGAATGGATTGTACGAATGAATTAGAATGAATACATTCGTGCGAATGAATTAGAATGGATCGTAGGAATGAATTTGAATGGATCGTACGAATGAATTAGAATGGTTACATTCGTGCGAATGAATTAGAATGGATCATAGGAATGAATTAGAATGGATCGTGCGAATGAATTAGAATGGATCGTAGAATGGATTAGAATGGATCGTACGAATGAATTAGAATGGATCGTACGAATGA
This sequence comes from Chamaelirium japonicum, assembly GCA_947650365.1. NCBI lineage: Eukaryota > Viridiplantae > Streptophyta > Magnoliopsida > Liliales > Melanthiaceae > Chamaelirium > Chamaelirium japonicum. The sequence continues at coordinate 21,785,638 of OX393553.1, read as the reverse complement.
ATTAGAATGGATACCTTTGTGCATATGAATTAGAATGGATCGTACGAATGAATTAGAATGAATCATATTAATGAATTAGATTGGATCGTACGAATGAATTAGAATGGATACATTTGTGCGAATGAATTAGAATGGATCGTGCGAATCAATTAGACTGGATCGTGCGAATGAATAAGAATAGATAATATGAATGAATTAGAATGGATCGTACGAATTAATTAGAATGGATAAATTCGTGCGAATGAATTAGAATGGATTGTATGAATGAATTAGAATGGATCTTGTGAATGAATTAGAATGGATACATTCGTGCGAATGAATTAGAATGGATCGGATGAATGAATTAGAATGGATCGTACGAACGAATTCGAATGGATCGTATGAATGAATAAGAATGGATCGTACGAACGAATTAGAATGGATCGTATGAACGAATTAGAATGGATCGTATGAATGAATTAGAATGGATACATTCGAGCGAATGAATTAGAATGGATCGTGGGAATGAATTAGAATGAATCGTACGAATGCATTAGAATGGATCGTACGAATGAATTAGAATGAATCTTACGATCCATTCTAATTCATTCGTTCGATCCATTCTAATTCATTCGCACGAATGTATCCATTCTAAATTATTCGTACAATCCATTCTAATTCATTTGCACGATCCATTCTAATTCATTCGTATGATCCATTCTAATTCATTCGTATGATCCATTCTAGTTCATTCGTACGATCCATTCTAATTCATTCGTATGATCCATTCTAACTCATTCGCACAAATGTATCCATTCTAATTCATTCGTACGATCCATTCTAATTCATTAGCACGATCCATTCGAATTTATTTGTACGATCCATTCTAATTCATTCGTACGATCCATTCTTATTCATTCATACGATCCATTCTTATTCATTCGTACGATCCATTCTAATTCAGTCGTATGAATGTATCATACGAATGAATTAGAATAGATACATTCGTCCGAATGAATTAGAATGGATCGTAGGAATGAATTAGTATGGATCGTACGAATGAATTAGAATTGTTACATTCGTGCGAATGAATTAGAACGGATCGTACGAATGGATTAGAATAGATCGTACGAATGGATTAGAATGGATCGTATGAATGAATTAGAATGGATCGTACAAATGAATTAGAAAGGTTACATTTGTGAGAATGAATTAGAATGGATCATACGAATGAATTAGAAAGGATCGTACGAATGGATTAGAATGGATCGTACGAATGGATTAGAATGGATCGTACGAATGGATTAGAATGGATCATACAAATGAATTAGAAAGGTTACATTCGTGAGAATGAATTAGAATAGATCGTACGAATGAATTAGAATGGATCATGCGAATGAATTTGAATGGATCGTACGAATGAATTAGAATGGATCGTACGAATGAATTAGAATGGATCGTGCGAATGAATTAGAATGGATTGTACGAATGAATTAGAATGGATACATTTGTGCAAATGAATTAGAATGGATCGTATGAATGAATTTGAATGGATCGTACGAATGAATTAGAATGAATCGTAAGAATGAATTAGAATGGGTCATACAAATGAATTAGAATACATCATGTGAATAAATTAGAATGGATCGTACGTTTGAATTAGTTTTGATTGTGCGAATGAATTAGAATGGATACATTCGTGCGAATGAATTAGAATAGATCGTATGAATGAATTAGAATGGATCGTACGAATGAATTAGAATGGATACATTTGTACAAATAAATTAGAATGGATCGTACGAATGAATTAGAATGGATAATGCGAATGAATTAGAATGGATCGTACGAATGAATTAGAATGGATTGTACGAATGAATTAGAATAGATAGTGTGAATGAATTAGAATGGATCGTACGAAAGAATTAGAATGGATCGTACGAATGAATTAGAATGGATCCTACGAATGAATTAGAATCGATCGTGCGAATGAATTAGAATGGATCGTACGAATGAATTAGAATTGATACTTTTGTGCGATAAATAAGAATGGAGCGTACGAATGAATTAGAATGGAGCATACAAATGAACTAGAATGGATACATTCGTGCGAATGAATTACAATGGATCATATGAAAGAATTAGAATGGATCGTGCGAATGAATTAGAATGGATCGTGCGAATGAATTAGAATGGATCATACGAACGAATTAGAATGGATCATATGAACGAATTAGAATGGATCGTACGAATGAATTAGAATGGATACATTCATACGATCCATTCTAATTCATTCGTTCGATCCATTCTAATTCATTCGTACGATCCATTCAAATTCGTTCGCATGATCCATTCTAATTCATTCATACTATCCATTCTAATTCATTCTCACGAATGTAACCTTTCTAATTCAATTGTATCATCCATTCTAATCCATTCGTACGATCCATTCTAATCCATTAGTACGATCCATTCTAATTCATTCTCACAAATGTAACCTTTCTAATTCATTTTTACGATCTATTCTAATTCATTCGTATGATCCATTGTAATCCATTCCTACGATCCATTCTAATCCATTCGCACGAATATATCCATTCTAATTCATTTGCATGATCCATTATAATTCATTCCTATGATCCATTCTAATTCATTCGTACGACCCATTCTAATTCATTCTCACGAATGTAACCATTCTAATTCATTCATATGATCCATTCTAATTCATTCGTATGATCCATTCTAATTCATTCGTATGATCCATTATAATTCATTCGTACGATCCATTCTAATTCATTTGCATGAATGTATCCATTCTAATTTGTGCGAATGAATTAGATTGCATCGTACGAATGAATTTGAATGGATTGTACGAATGAATTAGAATGGATCGTACGAATGATTTTGAATAGATCATGCGAATGAATTAGAATAGATCGTACGAATGAATTAGAATGGATCGTACGAATGAATTAGAATGGATCGTGCGAATGAATTAGAATGGATCGTACGAATGAATTAGAATGGATCGTACGAATGAATTAGAATGGATACATTCGTGCGAATGAATTAGAATGGATCGTAGGAATGAATTAGGATGGATTGTACGAATGAATTAGAATGGTTACATTCGTGCGAATGAATTAGAATGGATCGTACGAATGAATTAGAATGGATCGTATGAATGAATAAGAATTGATCGTACGAATGAATTAGAATGGATCGTGCGAATGAATTAGAATGAATCGTACGAATGAATTAGAATGGATCGTGCAAATGAATTAGAATGGATTGTACGAATGAATTAGAATGAATCGTACGAATGAATTAGAATGGATACATTCGAGCGAATGAATTAGAATGGATCGTACGAATAAATTAGAATGGATCCACGGAATGAATTAGAATGGATCGTGCAAATGAATTAGAATGGATACATTCCTGTGAATGAATTAGAATGGATCGTAGGAATGAATAAGAATGGATCGGACGAATGAATTAGAATGGTTACATTCGTGCGAATGAATTAGAATGGATCGTACGAATGGATTAGAATGGATCGTACGAATGGATTAGAATAGATCGTACGAATGAATTAAAATGGATCATGCGAATGAATTAGAATAGATCATACGAATGAATTAGATGGATCATATGAATGAATTAGAATGGTTACATTCGTGCGATCAATTAGAATGGATCGTACAAATCGATTAGAATGGATCGTATGAATGGGTTAGAACGCATTGTACGAATGAATTAGAATAAATACATTTGTGTGAATGAATTAGATTGCATCGTACGAATGGATTAGAATGGATCGTACGAATGGATTAGAATGGATCGTACGAATGGATTAGAATGGATCATACGGATGAATTAGAATGGATCATACAAATGAATTAGAAAGGTTACATTCGTGAGAATGAATTAAAATGGATCGTACGAATGAATTAGAATGGATCATAGGAATGAATTAGAATGGATCGTGCAAATGAATTAGAATGGATACATTCTTGCGAATGAATTAGAATGGATCGTACGAATGAATTAGAATTGATCGTACGAATGAATTAGAATCGATACATTCGAGCGAATGAATTAGAATGGATCGTACGAATGAATTAGAATGTATCATACGAATAAATTAGAATGGATCGTGTGAATAAATTTGAATGGATCGTACGAATGAATTAGAATGAATCATACGATTAATTCTAATTCATTCTCATGAATGTAACCTTTCTAATACATTTGTATGATCCATTCTAATTCATTCGTACGATCCATTCTAATTCATTTGTACGATCCATTCTAATTCATTCGCACGGATGTAACCATTCTAATTCATTCATATGATCTATTCTAATTCATTTGTACGATCCATTCTAATTCATTCGTATGATCCATTCTAATTCATTCGTACGATCCATTCTAATTCATTTGCATGAATGTATCCATTCTAATTTATTCGTACGATCCAGTCTAATTCATTCGCACGAATATATCCATTCTAATTCATTCGTATGATCCATTCTAATCCATTCATGCGAATGAATTAGAATGGGTCATATGAAAGAATTAGAATGGATCGTGTGAATGAATTAGAATGGATCATAGGAATGAATTAGAATGGATCGTGCAAATGAATTAGAATGGATTGTATGGATGAATAAGAATGGATCGTACGAATGAATTAGAATGGATACATTTGTGCGAATAAATTAGAATGGATCGTGCGAATGAATTAGAATGGATCATACGAATGAATTAGAATAGATATATACAAATGAATTAGAAAGGTTACATTCGTGAGAATGAATTAGAATTGATCAAACGAATGAATTAGAATGGATCGTACGAATTAGAATGGATCGTACGAATGAATTAAAATGGATACATTCATACGACTGAATTAGAATGGATCGTGCGAATTAATTAGAATGGATCGTACGAATGAATTTGAATGGATACATTTGTGCGAATGAATTAGAATGGATCGTACGAACGAATTAGACTGGATCGTACATATAAATTAGAATGGATACATTCATACGAATGAATTAGAATGGATCGTACGAATGGATTAGAATGGATCGTACGAATGAATTAGAATGGATCATACAAATGAATAAGAAAGGATACATTCGAGCGAATGAATTAGAATGGATCCATTCAAATTCATTCGCATGATCCATTCTAATTCATTCGTACGATCCATTCTAATTCATTCTCACGAATGTAACCTTTCTAATTCATTTGTATGATCCATTCTAATTCATTCGCACGATCTATTCTAATTCATTCGTACGATCCATATTAATTCATTCGTACGATCCATTCTAATTCATTCCTACGATCCATTCTAATTCATTCGCACGAATGTATCCATTCTAATTCATTTGCACGATCCATTCTATTTCATTCGTACGATCCATTCTAATTCATTCGCTCGAATGTATCCATTCTAATTCATTCATACGATCCATTCTAATTCACTCATACGATCCATTCTAATTCATTCGTATGATCTATTCTAATTCATTCGCACGATCTATTCTAATTCATTCGTACAATCCATTCTAATTCATTCGTACGATCCATTCTAATTCATTCGCACTATCCATTCTAATTCATTCGTACGATCCATTCTAATTCATTCGTACGATCCATTCTAATTCATTCGTATGATCCATTCTAATTCATTCGTACGATCCATTCTAATTCATTCGCACGATCCATTCTAATTCATTCGCACGATCCATTCTAATTCATTCGTACGTTCCATTCTTATTCATTCATACGATCCATTCTAATTCATTCGCACAATCAATTCTAATTCATTCGTACGATCCATTCTAATTTATTCGTATGAATGTATCCATTCTAATTCATTTGCACGATCCATTCTAATTCATTCCTATGATCCATTCTAATTCATTCGTACGATCCATTCTAATTCATTCGCTCGAATGTATCCATTCTAATTTATTCGTACGATCCATTCTAATTCGTTCATACGATCCATTCTAATTCGTTCGTACGATCCATTTTAATTCGTACGTACGATCCATTTTAGTTCGTACGATCCATTTTAATTCGTACGATCTATTTTAGTTCGTACGAATGTATCCATTCTAGTTCATTCGTACGCTCCATTCTAATTCATTCGTACGCTCCATTCTTATTCATCGCACAAATGTATCCATTCTAATTTATTCGTACGATCCATTCAAATTCAATCGTATGATCCTTTCTAATTCATTCGTACGATACATTTGTGCGAATGAATTAGAATGGATCATACGATTGAATTTGAATGGATCGTACGAATAAATTAGAATGGATATATTTGTGCGATGAATAAGAATGGACCATGCTAATGCATTCGTACGATCCATTTTAATTCATTCGTCTGATACATTCTAATTCATTCGCACGAATGTATCCATTCTAATTCATTCGTATAATCCATTCTAATTCATTCGCACGATCCATTCTAATTCATTCACATGATCCTTTCTAATTCATTCCTACGATCCATTCTAATTCATTCGTACGATCCATTCTAATTCATTCGCATGAATGTATCCATTCTAATTCATTCGTACAATCCATTCTAATTCATTCGCACGATCCATTCTAATTCATTCGTATGATCCATTCTAATTCATTCCTACGATCTATTCTAATTCATTCGCTCGAATGTATCTATTCTAATTCATTCGTTCGATCCATTCTAATTCATTCGTACGATCCATTCAAATTCATTCGCATGATCCATTCTAATTCATTCGTATGATCCATTCTAATTCATTCCTACGATCTATTCTAATTCATTCGCTCGAATGTATCCATTCTAATTCATTCGTACGATCTATTCTAATCCATACGTATGATCCATTGTAATTCATTCGCACGAATGTATCCATTCTAATTCATTCGTACGATCCATTCTAATTCATTCGCTCGAATGTATCCATTCTAGTTCATTCATACGATCCATTCTAATCCATTCGTACGATCCATTCTAATTCATTCGTATGATCCATTCTAATTCGTAGGAATGAATTAGAATGGATCGTACGAATGAATTAGAATGGATCGTGCAAATGAATTAGAATGGATACATTCGTGCGAATGAATTAGAATGGATCGTAGGAATGAATCAGAATGGATCGTACGAATGAATTAGAATGGTTACATTCGTGCGAAGTAATTAGAATGGATCGTACGAATGAATTAGAATGGATACATTCGAGCGAATGAATTAGAATTAGAATGGATACATTCATACGACTGAATTAGAATGGATCGTGCGAATTAATTAGAATGGATCGTACGAATGAATTTGAATGGATACATTTGTGCGAATGAATCTGAATGGATTGTATGAATGAATTATAGTAGATCGTACGAATGAATTAGAATGGATCGTACTAATGAATTAGATTAGCTCATACAAATGAATTAGAATGGATAGTGCGAATGAATTAGAATGGATCGTACGAATGAATTAGAATGGATTGTACGAATGAATTAGAATAGGTCGTGCGAATGAATTAGAATGGATCATACAAATGAATTAGAAAGGTTACATTTGTGAGAATGAATTAGAATGTATCGTACGAATGAATTAGAATGGATTGTACGAATGGATTAGAATGGATCGTACGAATGGATTAGAATGGATCGTAAGAATGAATTAGAATGGATCATACAAATGAATTAGAAAGGTTACATTCGTGAGAATGAATTAGAATGGATCGTGCGAATTAATTAGAATGGATCGTACGAATGGATTAGAATGGATCGTACGAATGAATTAGAATGGATCGTACAAATGACTAAGAAAGGTTACATTTGTGAGAATGAATTAGAATAGATATTACGAATGGATTAGAATAGATCGTACGAATGGATTAGAATGGATCGTACGAATGGATTAGAATTGATCATATGAATGGATTAGAATGGATACAATTGTGCGAATGAATTATAATGGATCGTAGGAATGAAATAGAATGGATCGTACGAATGAATTAGAATAGTTACATTCGTGTGAATGAATTAGAATGGATCGTACGAATGGATTATAATGGATCATACGAATGAATTAGAATGGATACATTCGAGCGAATGAATTAAAATATATCATAGGAATGAATTAGAATGGATCGTGCGAATGAATTAGAATGGATTGTATGAAAGAATTAGAATGGATCGTATGAATGAATTAGATAGGATACAAAGGAATGAATTAGAATGGATCGTACGAATGATTCGAGCAAATGAATTAGAATAGATCGTAGGAATGAATTAGAATGGATCGTACGAATGAATTAGAATGGATCATAGGAATGAATTAGAATGGATCGTGCAAACGAATTAGAATGGATACATTCGTGCAAATGAATTAGAATGGATCATAGGAATGAATTAGAATGGATCGTACGAATGAATTAGAATGGTTACATTCGTGCGAATGAATTAGAATGGATCGTACGAATGGATTTGAATGGATCGTATGAATGGATTAGAATGGATCGTACTTCTTATTCATTCATACGATCCATTCTAATTCATTCGTACGATCCATTCTAATTCATTCGTACAATCCATTCTAATTCATTCGCACGATCCATTCTAATTCATTCGTATGATCCATTCTAATCCATTCGTATGATCAATTCTAATTCAATCGTACGATCCATTCTAATTCATTCGTACGATCCATTCTAATTCATTCGCACAAACGTATCCATTCTAATTCATTCGTACGATCGATTCTAATGCATTCGTACGATTCATTCTAATTCATTCACACGATCCATTCTAATTCATTCGTACGATCCATTCTAATTCATTCGTACGATCCATTCTAATTCATTCGCATAAATGTATCCATTCTAATTCATTCGTACGATCCATTCTAATGCATTCGTACGATTCATTCTAATTCATTCGCACGAATGTATCCATTCTAATTCATTCGCACAATCCATTCTAATCCATTCGTACGATCCATTCTAATCCATTCTAATTCATTCACACAAATGAATTAGAATGGATCGTACAAATGAATTCGTACGAATGGATTAGAATGGATCGTACGAATGGATTAGAATGGATCGTACGAATGAATTAGAATGTATCGTACGAATAAATTAGAATCGATCGTATCATTCGTACGATCCATTCTAATCCATTCGTACGATCCATTCTAATCTATTCGTACGATCCATTCTAATTCATTCGTACGATCCATTCTAATTCATTCTCACAAATGTAACCTTTCTAATTCATTTGTACGATCCATTTTAATTCATTCGTACGATCCATTCTAACTCATTTGTATGATCCATTCTAATTCATTCGTACGATCCATTCTAATTCATTTGCATGAATGTATCCATTCTAACTCATTCGTACAATCCATTCTAATTCATTCGCACGATCCATTCTAATTCATCCGTATGATCCATTCTAATTCATTCCTACGATCCATTCTAATTCATTCGCACAAAACATTCTTATTCATTCGTACGATCCATTTAAATTCATTCGCATGATCCATTCTAATTCATCCGTACGATCCATTCTAATTCATTCTCACGAATGTAACCTTTCTAGTTCATTTGTATGATCCATTCTAATTCATTCGCACGATCTATTCTAATTCATTCGCATGATCCACTCTAATTCATTCGTCTGATCTAGAAAGGATCGTGCGAATGAATTAGAATGGATCGTACGAATGCATTAGAATGGATACATTCGTGCGAATGGATTAAAATGGATCATACGAATGAATTAGAATGGATACATTTGTGAGAATGAATTTGAATGGATTGCACGAATTAAATTAGAATGGATTGTACGAATGGATTAGAATGGATCGTACGAATGAATTTGAATTGATCATACAAATGAATTAGAAAGGTTACATTCGTGAGAATGAATTAGAATGGATCGTGCGAATGAATTTGAATTGATCGTACGAATGGATTAGAATGGATCGTACGAATGAATTAGAATAGATCGTGCGAATGAATTAGAATGGATCATACAAATGAATTAGAAAGGTTACATTCGTGAGAATGAATTAGAATGGATCGTACGAATGAATTAGAATGGATCATGAGAATGAATTTGAATGGATCCATTCTAATTCATTCGCTCGAATGTATCCTTTCTAATTCATTTGTATGATCCATTCTAATTCATTCGTACGATCCATTCTAATTCATTCGTACGATCCATTCTAATCCATTCGTACGATCCATTCTAATCCATTCGTACGATCCATTCTAATTCATTCGTATGAATGTATCCATTCTAATTTATTCGAACGATCCAGTACTCTAATTCATTCGTACGATTCATTCTAATTCATTCGCACAAATGTATACATTCAAATTCATTCGTACGATCCATTCTAATTAATTCGCACGATCCATTCTAATTCAGTCGTATGAATGTATCCATTTTAATTCATTCGTACGATCCATTCTAATTTGTACGATCCATTCTAATCCATTCGTACGATCCCTTCTAATTCATTCGTACGAATCCATTCTAATTCATTCATACGATCGATTCTAATTCATTCGCACGATCCATTCTAATTCATTCGTACGATCCATTCTAATTCATTCGCATGATCCATTCTAATTCGTCCGATCCATTCTAATTCATTCGTATGATTTATTCTAATCCATTCGCACGATCCATTCTAATTCTTTCATATGATCCATTCCAATTCATTCGTACGAATGTATCCATTCTAGTTCATTCGTACGCTCCATTCTAATTCATTCGTACGCTCCATTCAAATTCATTCGCACGATCCATTCTAATTCATTCGTACGATCCATTCTAATTCATTCGTACGATCTTCTCTAATTCATTCGCACGAATGTAACCATTCTAATTCATTCGTACGAATGAATGCATTAGAATGGATCGTACGAACGCATTGTACGAATGAATTAGAATGGATACATTTGTATGAATGAATTAGAATGGATCGTGCGAATGAATTAGAATGGATACATTTGTGCGAATGAATTAGAATGGATCGGATGAATGAATTAGAATGGATCATGCGAATGAATTAGAATGGATCATGCGAATGAATTTGAATGGAGCGTATGAATGAATTAGAATAGAGCGTACGAATGAACTAGAATAGATACATTCGTGCGAATGAATTAGAATGGATCATATGAAAGAATTAGAATGGATCGTGCGAATGAATTAGAATCGATCGTACGAATGAATTAGAATGGATCGTACGAATGAATTAGAATGGATCGTACGAATGAATTAAAAAGGATACATTTGTGAGAATGAATTAGAATAGATTACAATGGATCGTACGAATGGATTAGAATCCATTCTAATACATTTGTATGATCCATTCTAATTCATCGTACGATCCATTCTAATTCATTCGCTCAAATGTATCCATTCTAATTCATTCGTACAATCCATTCTAATGCATTCGTATGATCCATTCTAATTCATTCGTATGATCCATTCTAATTTATTCGTTCAAATATATCCATTCTAATTCATTCGTACGATCCATTCAAATTCATTCGCACGATCCACTCTAATTCATTCGCAAGAATCATTCGCACGATCCATTCTAATTCATTCGTATGATCCATTCTAATTCATTCGGGGGATCTATTCTAATTCATTCGTATGATCCATTCTAATTCATTCGTACGATCAATTCCAATTCATTCGTACGATCCATTCTAATTCATTCGCACGATCCATTCTAATTCTTTCATATGATCCATTCTAATTCATTAGCACGAATGTATCCATTCTAGTTCATTCGTACGCTCCATTCTAATTCATTCATACGCTCCATTCAAATTCATTCGCATGATCCATTCTAATTCATTCGCACGATCCATTCTAATCCATTCGTCCGATCCATTCTAATTCATTCGCACGAATGTATCCATTCTAATTCATTCGCACGATCCATTCTAATTCATTCATACAAATGTATCCATTCTAATTCATTCGTACAATGCGTTCGTACGATCCATTCTAATGCATTCATTCGTACGAATGAATTAGAATGGTTACATTCGTGGGAATGAATTAGAATAGATCGTATGAATGAATTAGAATGGATCGTACGAATGAATTAGAATGGATCGTGCAAATGAATTTGAATGGAGCGTATGAATGAATTAGAATGGAGCATATGAATGAACTAGAATGGATACATTCATGCGAATGAATTAGAATGGATCATATGAAAGAATTAGAATGGATCGTGCGAATGGATTAGAATGGATCGTACGAATGAATTAGAATGGATCGGACGAATTAGAATGGATCATGCGAATGAATTAGAATGGATCGTACAAATGAATTGGAATGGATCGTGCGAATGAATTAGAATGGATCGTACGAATGAATTAGAATGGATTCGTACGAATGGATTAGAATAGATCGTACGAATTAGAATGGATTTTATGAATAAATTAGAATGGATCGTACGAATAAATTACAATGGATCGTAGGAATGAATTAGAATGGATCGTACGAATGAATTAGAATAAATCGTACAAATGAATTAGAAAGGATCGTACGATGTACGAATGGATCGTACGAATGAATTAGAATGGATCGTGCGAATGAATTAGAATGGATACATTCGTGCGAATGAACAAGAATGGATCGTACGAATGGATCAGAATGGATCGCACGAATGGATTAGAATGGATCGTACGAATGAATTAGAATGGATCGTACAAATGAATTAGAAAGGTTACATTTGTGAGAATGAATTAGAATGGATCGTACGAATGAATTAGAATGGATCGTACGAATAAATTAGAACGGATCGTGCGAATGAATTAGATTGGATACATTCATGCAAATGAATTAGAATGGATCGTACGAATGATATAGAATGGATCGTACGAATGGATTAGAATGGATCGTACGAATAGATTAGAATGCATTGCACGAATGAATTAGAATAGATACATTTGTACGAATGAATTAGAATGGATCGTACGAATGAATTAGAATGGATATATTTGAACGAATAAATTAGAATGGATCCTACGAATGAATTAGAATGGATCGTACAAATGAATTAGAATGGATCGTGTGAATGAATGAGAATCGATCGTACGAATGAATTAGAATGGATCATACGAGTGAATTAGATCGTACGAATGAATTAGAATGGATCGTACGAATGAATTAAAATGGATACATTCGAGCGAATGAATTAGAATGGATACATTTGTGCAAATGAATTAGAATGGATCGTATGAATGAATTAGAATGGATCGTACGATGCAATCTAGTTCATTCGTACAATGCGTTCTAATCCATTCGTACGATCCATTATAATTCATTCATACGATCTATTCTAATTCATTCGCACGAATGTATCCATTCTAATTCATTCGTACGATCCATTCTAATTCGTTCATACTATCAATTCTAATTCGTTCGTACGATCCATTCTAATTCGTTCGTACGATCCATTCTAATTCGTTCGTACGATCCATTCTAATTCATTCGTACGATCCATTCTAATTCATTCACACGATCCATTCTAATTCATTCGTACGATCCATTCTAATTCGTTCGTACGATCCATTCTAATTCATTCGTACGATCCATTCTAATTCATTCACACGATCCATTCTAATTCATTCGTATGATCCATTCTAATTCATTCCTACGATCTATTCTAATTCATTCGTATGATCCATTCTAATTCATTCGTTCGATCCATTCCAATTCATTCGTACAATCCATTCAAATTCATTCGCATGATCCATTCTAATTTATTCTTACGATCCATTCTAATTTATTCTCACGAATGTAACCTTTCTAATTCATTTGCATGATCCATTCTAATTCATTCGTACGATACATTCTAATCCATTCGTACGATTCATTCTAATCCATTCGTACGATCCATTCTAATTCATTCGTATGAATGTATCCATTCTAATTCATTCGTATGATCCATTTTAATTCATTCGTACGATCCATTCTAATTCATTCGTACGATCTAATTCATTCGTACGATCCATTCTAATTCATTCATACGATGGATTCTAATTTATTCACACGATCCATTCTTATTCATTCATACGAATGGATTTGAACGCATTGTACGAATGAATTAGAATAGATACAATTGTGCGATGAATTAGAATGGATCGTACGTTTGAACTAGATTGGATCGTACGAATTAATTAGAATGGATACATTCGTGTGAATGAATTAGAATGGATTGTATGAATGAATTAGAATGGATTGTACGAATGAATTAGAATGGTTACATTCGTGTGAATGAATTAGAATGGATCGTACGAATGGATTAGAATGGATCGTACGAATGAATTAGAATGGATCGTACAAATGAATTAGAAAGGTTACATTTGTGAGAATGAATTAGAAAGGATCGTACGAATTCATTAGAATGGATCGTACGAATGGATTAGAATGGATCGTACGAATGGATTAGAATGGATCGTACGAATGGCTTAGAATGGATCGTACGAATGAATTAGAATGGATCGTACGAATAAATTAGAATGGATACATTCGTGCAAATGAATTAGAATGGATTGTACGAATGAATTAGAATGGATCATAGGAATGAATTAGAATGGATCGTGCAAATGAATTAGAATGGATACATTCGTGCGAATGAATCAGAATGGATCATAGGAATGAATTAGAATGGATCGTACGAATGAATTAGAATGGTTACATTCGTGCGAATGAATTAGAATGGATCTTACGAATGGATTAGAATGGATCGTACAAATGGATTATAATGGATCGTACGAATGAATTAGAATGGATCATACAAATGAATTAGAAAGGTTACATTTGTGAGAATGAATTAGAATGGATCGTACGAATGAATTAGAATGGATCGTACGAATGGATTAGAATGGATCGTACGAATGAATTAGAATGGATCGTACGAATGAATTAGAATGGATACATTTGTGCGAATGAATTAGAATGGATCGTGCGAATGAATTAGAATGGATCGTACGAATGAATTAGAATGGATATATTTATGCGAATGAATTAGAATGGATCGAACGAATGAATTAGAATGGATACATTTGTGCGAATGAATTAGAATGGATCATACGAATGAATTAGAATGGATCGTACGAATGAATTAGAATGGATACATTTGTGCGAATGAATTAGAATGGATCGTACTAATGAATTAGAAGGGATCGTACGAATGAATTAGATCGTACGAACGAATTAGAATGGATCGTACGAATGAATTTGAATGGATACATTCGAGCGAATGAATTAGAATGGATCGTACGAATGAATTAGAATGGATCATAGGAATGAATTAGAATGGATCATGCAAATGAATTAGAATGGATACATTCGTGCGAATGAATTAGAATGGATCGTAGGAATGAATTAGAATGGATCGTACGAATGAATTAGAATGGTTACATTCGTGCGAATGAATTAGAATGGATCGTACGAATGGTTTAGAATGGATCATACAAATAGAGTCGAATGGATCGTACGAATGAATTAGAATGGATTGTACAAATGAATTAGAAAGGTTACATTTGTGAGAATGAATTAGAATGGATCATACGAATGAATTAGAATGGATCATACGAATGGATTAGAATGGATCGTACGAATGGATTAGAATGGATCGTATGAATGGATTAGAATGGATCGTATGAATGAATTAGAATGGATCAAAGAAATGAATTAGACAGGTTACATTCGTGAGAATGAATTAGAATGGATCGTACGAATGGATTAGAATGGATCATACGAATGAATTAGAATGGATCGTACGAACGAATTAGAATGGATCGTACGAACGAATTTGAATGGATCATATGAACGAATTAGAATGGATCGTACGAATGAATTAGAATGGATACATTCGTACGATCCATTCTAATTCATTCGTACAATCCATTCTTATTCATTCGTACGATCCATTCTAATTCATTCGCATGATCCATTCTAATTCATTCGTACGATCCGTATGATCCATTCTAATTCATTCGTACGATCGATTCTAATTCATTCACACGATCCATTCTAATTCATTCGTACGATCCATTCTGATTCATTCGTATGATCCATTCTAATTCATTCGTACGATCCATTCTAATTTATTCTCACAAATGTAACCTTTCTAATTCATTTGTACGATCCATTCTAATTCATTCGTACGATCCATTATAATCCATTCGTACGATCCATTCTAAACCATTCGTACGATCCATTCTAATTCATTCACACGAATGTAACCATTCTAATTCATTCGTATGATCCATTCTAATTCATTTCTACGATCCATTCTAATTCATTCGCACGAATGTATCCATTCTAATTCATTTGCACGATCCATTCTAATTCATTCCTATGATCCATTCTAATTCATTCGTACGATCCATTCTAATTCATTCGCTCGAATGTATCCATTCTAATTCATTCGTACGATCCATTCTAATTCGTTCGTACGATCTAATTCATTCGTACGATCCATTCTAATTCATTCGTACGATCCATTCTAATTCGTTCGCACAAATGTATCCATTCTAATTCATTCGTACGATCCATTCTAATTCATTCGTACGATCCATTCTAATTCATTCGCACAAATGTATCCATTCTAATTCATTCGTTCGATCCATTCTAATTCATTCGCATAAATATATCCATTCTAATTCATTCGTACGATCCATTCTAAATTATTCGCACGATCCATTCTAATTTATTCGCACAGTCCATTCTAATTCATTCGCACGATCCATTCTAATTCATTCGTACGATCCATTCTAATCCATTCGTACGATCCATTCTAATCCATTCGTACGATCCATTCTAATTCATTCGTACGATCCATTCTAATTCATTCTCACAAATGTAACCTTTCTAATTCATTTGTACGATCCATTCAAATTCATTCGTACGATCCATTCTAATCCATTCGTATGATCCATTCTAATCCATTCGTACGATCCATTCTAATTCATTCGCACGAATGTAACCATTCTAATTCATTCGTACGATCCATTCTAATTCATTCCTACGATCCATTCTAATTCATTCGCACGAATGTATCCATTCTAATTCATTTGCACGATCCATTCTAATTCATTCCTATGGTCCATTCTAATTCATTCGTACGATCCATTCTAATTCATTCGCTCATAGTATCCATTCTAATTCATTCGTACGACCCATTCTAATTTGTTCATACGATCCATTCTAATTCGTTCGTACGATCCATTCTAATTAATTCATTCGTACGATCCATTCTAATCCATTCGTACGATCCATTCTAATTCATTCGTACAAATGAATTAGAATGGATCGTATGAATGAATAAGAATGGATCGTACGAATGAATTAGAATGGATCGCGCGAATGAATTAGAATAATTCGTACGAATGAATTAGAATGGATACATTCGAGCGAATGAATTAGAATGGATCGTACGATTGAACTAGAATGGATCATAGGAATGAATTAGAATGGATCGTGCAAATGAATTAGAATGGACACATTCGTGCGAACGAATTAGAATGGATCGTAGGAATGAGTTAGAATGGATCGTACGAATGAATTCGAATGGTTACATTCGTGCGAATGAATTAGAATGGATCGTACGAATGAATTAGAATGGATCGTGCGAATGAATTAGAATTGATCATACGAATGAATTAGAATGGATCGTACGAATGAATTAGAATGGATCGTGCGAATGAATTAGAATGAATCGTACGAATGAATTAGAATGGATCGTACGAACGAATTAGAATGGATCGAATGAACGAATTAGAATGGATCATACGAATGAATTAGAATGGATACATTCGAGCAAATGAATTAGAATGGATCGTACGAATGAATTAGAATGGATCATAGGAATGAATTAGAATGGATCATGCAAATGAATTAGAATGGATACCTTTGTGCATAAGAATTAGAATGGATCGTACGAATGAATTAGAATGGATCATAGGAATGAATTAGAATGGATCGTACGAATGAATTAGAATGGATACATTCGTGCGAATGAATTAGAATGGTTCGTGCGAATCAATTAGAATGGATCATGCGAATGAATAAGAATGGATCATACGAATGAATTAGAATAGATCGTACAAATGAATTAGAATGGATACATTTGTGCGAATGAATTAGAATGGATTGTATGAATGAATTAGAATGGATTGTACGAATGAATTAGAATGGTTACATTCGTGCGAATGAATTGGAATGGATCGTACGAATGGATTAGAATGGATCATACGAATAGATTAGAATGGATCGTACGAATGAATTAGAATGGATCGTACAAATAAATTAGAAAGGTTACATTTGTGAGAATTAGTTAGAATGGATCGTACGAATGAATTAGAATGGATCGTACGAATGGATTAGAATGGATCGTACGAATGGATTAGAATGGATCGTACGAATGAATTAGAATAGATCATAGGAATGAATTAGAATGGATCGTACGAATAGATTAGAATGGATCGTACGAATGAATAAGAATGGATCGTACAAATGAATTAGAAATGTTACATTTGTGAGAATGAATTAGAATGGATCATACGAATGAATTAGAATGGATCGTACGAATGGATTAGAATGGATCATATGAATGAATTAGAATAGATCGTACGAATGAATTAGAATGGATCGTGCGAATGAATTAGAATCTATCGTACCAATGAATTAGAATAGATCGTACGAATGAATTAGATCTTACGAATGAATTAGAATGGATCGTACGAATGAATTAAAATGGATACATTCCAGCGAATGAATTAGAAAGGTTACATTTGTGAGAATGAATTAGAATGGATCGTACGAATGAATTAGAATGGATCATACGAATGAATTAGAATGGATCGTAAGAACGAATTAGAATGGATCGTACGAACGAATTTGAATGGATCATATGAACGAATTAGAATGGATCGTACGAATGAATTAGAATGGATACATTCGTACGATCCATTCTAATTTATTCGTACGATCCATTCTTATTCATTCGTACGATCCATTCTAATTCATTCGCATGATCCATTCTAATTCATTCGTACGATCCATACGATCCATTCTAATTCATTCGTACGATCGATTCTAATTCATTCACACGATCCATTCTAATTCATTCGTACGATCCATTCTAATTCATTCGTATGATCCATTCTAATTCATTCGTACGATCCATTCTAATTCATTCTCACAAATGTAACCTTTCTAATTCATTTGTACGATCCATTCTAGTTCATTCGTACGATCCATTCTAATCCATTCGTACGAGCCATTCTAAACCATTCGTACGATCCATTCTAATTCATTCACACTAATGTAACCATTCTAATTCATTCGTATGATCCATTCTAATTCATTCCTACGATCCATTCTAATTCATTCGCACGAATGTATCCATTCTAATTCATTTGCACATCCATTCTAATTCATTCCTATGATCCATTCTAATTCATTCGTACGATCCATTCTAATTCATTCGCTCGAATGTATCCATTCTAATTCATTCGTACAATCCATTCTAATTCATTCGTACGATCTAATTCATTCGTACGATCCATTCTAATTCATTCGTACGATCCATTCTAATTCATTCGCACAAATGTATCCATTCTAATTCATTCGTACGATCCATTCTAATTCATTCGTACGATCCATTCTAATTCATTCGCACAAATGTATCCATTCTAATTCATTCGTTCGATCCATTCTAATTCATTCGCATAAATATATCCATTCTAATTCATTCGTACGATCCATTCTAATTCATTCGCACGATCCATTCTAATTTATTTGCACAATCCATTCTAATTCATTCGCACGATCCATTCTAATTCATTCGTACGATCCATTCTAATCCATTCGTACGATCCATTCTAATTCATTCGTATGATCCATTCTAATTCATTCTCACAAATGTAACCTTTCTAATTCATTTGTACGATCCATTCTAATTCATTCGTACGATCCATTGTAATCCATTCGTATGATCCATTCTAATCCATTCGTACGATCCATTCTAATTCATTCGCATGAATGTAACCATTCTAATTCATTCGTACGATCCATTCTAATTCATTCCTACGATCCATTCTAATTCATTCGCACTAATGTATCCATTCTAATTCATTTGCACGATCCATTCTAATTCATTCCTATGATCCATTCTAATTCATTCGTACGTTCCATTCTAATTCATTCGCTCGAATGTATCCATTCTAATTCATTCGTACGACCCATTCTAATTTGTTCATACGATCCATTCTAATTCGTTCGTACGATCCATTCTAATTCATTCGTACGATCCATTCTAATCCATTCGTACGATCCATTCTAATTCATTCGTACAAATGAATTAGAATGGATCGTATGAATGAATAAGAATGGATCGTACGAATGAATTAGAATGGATCGTGCGAATGAATTAGAATGAATCGTACGAATGAATTAGAATGGATACATTCGAGCGAATGAATTAGAATGGATCGTACAAATGAACTAGAATGGATCATTGGAATGAATTAGAATGGATCGTGCAAATGAATTAAAATGCATACATTCGTGCGAATGAATTAGAATGGATCGTAGGAATGAGTTAGAATGGATCATACGAATGAATTAGAATGGTTACATTCGTGCGAATGAATTAGAATGGATCGTACGAATGAATTAGAATGGATCGTGCGAATGAATTAGAATTGATCATACGAATGAATTAGAATGGATCGTACGAATGAATTAGAATGGATCGTGCGAATGAATTAGAATGAATCGTACGAATGAATTAGAATGGATCATACGAACGAATTTGAATGGATCGAATGAACGAATTAGAAAGGATCATACGAATGAATTAGAATGGATACATTCGAGCGAATGAATTAGAATGGATCGTACGAATGAATTAGAATGGATCATCGGAATGAATTAGAATGGATCATGCAAATGAATTAGAATGGATACCTTTGTGCATATGAATTAGAATGGATCGTATGAATGAATTAGAATGGATCATATTAATGAATTAGAATGGATCGTACGAATGAATTAGAATGGATACATTCGTGCGAATGAATTAGAATGGATCGTGCGAATCAATTAGACTGGATCGTGCGAATGAATAAGAATGGATCATACGAATGAATTAGAATGGGTCGTACGAATTAATTAGAATGGATACATTCATGCGAATGAATTAGAATGGATTGTATGAATGAATTAGAATGGATTGTACGAATGAATTAGAATGGTTACATTCGTGCGAATGAATTAGAATGGATCGTACGAGTGGATTAGAATGGATCGTACGAATGGATTAGAATGGATCGTACGAATGAATTAGAATGGATCGTACAAATAAATTAGAAAGGTTACATTTGTGAGAATGAGTTAGAATGGATCATACGAATGGATTAGAATGGATCGTACGAATGGATTAGAATGGATCGTATGAATGGATTAGAATGGATCGTACGAATGGATTAGAATGGATCGTACGAATGAATTAGAATAGATCATAGGAATGAATTAGAATGGATCGTACGAATAGATTAGAATGGATCGTACGAATGAATAAGAATGGATCGTACAAATGAATTAGAAAGGTTACATTTGTGAGAATGAATTAGAATGGATCGTACGAATGAATTAGAATGGATCGTACGAATGGATTAGAATGGATCATATGAATGAATTAGAATAGATCGTACGAATGAATTAGAATGGATCGTGCGAATGAATTAGAATCTATCGTACGAATGAATTAGAATGGATCGAATAAATGAATTAGATCGTACGAATGAATTAGAAAGGATTGTACAAATGAATTAAAATGGATACATTCGAGCGAATGAATTAGAAAGGTTACATTTGTGAGAATGAATTAGAATGTATCGTACGAATGAATTTGAATGGATCATACGAATGATTTAGAATGGATCGTACGAACGAATTAGAATGGATCGTACGAACGAATTTGAATGGATCATATGAACGAATTAGAATGGATCGTATGAATGAATTAGAATGGATACATTCGTACGATCCATGCTAATTCATTCGTACGATCCATTCTTATTCATTCATATGATCCATTCTAATTCATTCGCATGATCCATTCTAATTCATTCGTACGATCCGTACGATCCATTCTAATTCATTCGTATGATCGATTCTAATTTATTCACACGATCCATTCTAATTCATTCGTACGATCCATTCTAATTCATTCGTATGATCCATTCTAATTCATTCGGACGATCCATTTTAATTCATTCTCACAAATGTAACCTTTCTAATTCATTTGTACGATCCATTCTAATTTATTCGTACGATCCATTCTAATCCATTCGTACGATCCATTCTAAACCATTCGTACGATCCATTCTAATTCATTCACACGAATGTAACCATTCTAATTCATTCGTATGATCCATTCTAATTCATTCCTACGATCCATTCTAATTCATTCGCACGAATGTATCCATTCTAATTCATATGCACGATCCATTCTAATTCATTCCTATGATCCATTCTAATTCATTCGTACGATCCATTCTAATTCATTCGCTCAAATGTATCCATTCTAATTCATTTGTACGATCCATTGTAATTCGTTCGTACGATCTAATTCATTCGTACGATCCATTCTAATTCATACGTACGATCCATTCTAATTCATTCGCACAAATATATCCATTCTAATTCATTCGTACGATCCATTCTAATTCATTCGCACAAATGTATCCATTCTAATTCATTCATTCGATCCATTCTAATTCATTCGCATAAATATATCCATTCTAATTCATTCGTACGATCCATTCTAATTCATTCGCACGATCCATTCTAATTTATTCGCACAACCCATTCTAATTCATTCGCACGATCCATTCTAATTCATTCGTACGATCCATTCTAATCCATTCGTACGATCTATTCTAATCCATTCGTACGATCCATTCTAATTCATTCTCACAAATGTAACCTTTCTAATTCATTTGTACGATCCATTCTAATTCATTCATACGATCCATTCTAATCCATTCGTATGATCCATTCTAATCCATTCGTACGATCCATTCTAATTCATTCGCACGAATGTAACCAGTCTAATTCATTCGTACGATCCATTCTAATTCATTCCTACGATCCATTCTAATTCATTCGCACGAATGTATCTATTCTAATTCATTTGCACGATCCATTCTAATTCATTCCTATGATCCATTCTAAGTCATTCGTACGATCCATTCTAATTCATTCGCTCGAATGTATCCATTCTAATTCATTCGTACGACCCATTCTAATTTGTTCCTACGATTCATTCTAGTTCGTTCGGACGATCCACTCTCCATTCTAATTCATTCGTACAAATGAATTAGAATGGATCGTATGAATGAATAAGAATCGATCGTACGAATGAATTAGAATGGATCGTGCGAATGAATTAGAATGAATCGTACGAATGAATTAGAATGGATACATTTGAGCGAATGAATTAGAATGGATCGTACGAATGAACTAGAATGGATCATAGGAATGAATTAGAATGGATCGTGCAAATAAATTAGAATGGATACATTCGTGCGAATGAATTAGAATGTATCGTAGGAATCAGTTAGAATGGATCGTACGAATGAATTAGAATGGTTACATTCGTGCGAATGAATTAGAATGGATCGTACGAATGAATTAGAATGGATCGTGCAAATGAATTAGAATTGATCATACGAATGAATTAGAATGGATCGTACGAATGAATTAGAATGGATCGTGCAAATGAATTAGAATGAATCGTACGAAAGAATTAGAATGGATCGTACAAACGAATTAGAATGGATCGAATGAACGAATTAAAATGGATCATATGAATGAATTAGAATGGATACATTCGAGCGAATGAATTAGAATGGATCGTATGAATGAATTAGAATGGATCATCGGAATGAATTAGAATGGATCATGCAAATGAATTAGAATGGATACCTTTGTGCATATGAATTAGAATGGATCGTACGAATGAATTAGAATGGATCATATTAACGAATTAGAATGGATCGTACGAATGAATTAGAATGGATACATTCGTACGAATGAATTAGAATGGATCGTGTGAATCAATTAGACTGGATCGTGTGACTGAATAAGAATGGATCATACGAATGAATTAGAATGGATTGTACGAATTAATTAGAATGGATACATTCGTGCGAATGAATTAGAATGGATTGTATGAATGAATTAGAATGGATTGTCCGAATGAATTAGAATGGTTACATTCGTGCGAATGAATTAGAATGGATCGTACGAATGGATTAGAATGGATCGTACGAATGGATTAGAATGGATCGTACGATTGAATTAGAATGGATCATACAAATAAATTAGAAATGTTACATTTGTGAGAATGAATTAGAATGGATTGTACGAATGAATTAGAATGGATCGTACGAATGGATTAGAATGGATCGTACGAATGGATTAGAATGGATCGTACGAATGAATTAGAATAGATCATAGGAATGAATTAGAATGGATCGTACGAATAGATTAGAATGGATCGTACGAATGAATAAGAATGGATCGTACAAATGAATTAGAAAGGTTACATTTGTGAGAATGAATTAGAATGGTTCGTATGAATGAATTAGAATGGATCTTACGAATGGATTAGAATGGATTATATGAATGAATTAAAATAGATCGTACGAATGAATTAGAATGGATCATGCGAATGAATTAGAATCTATCGTACGAATGAATTAGAATGGATCGTACGAATGAATTAGATCGTACGAATGAATTAGAATGGATCGTACGAATGAATTAAAATGGATACATTCGAGCGAATGAATTAGAAAGGTTACATTTGTGAGAATGAATTAGAATGGATCGTACGAATGAATTAGAATGGATCGTACGAATGGATTAGAATGGATCGTACGAATGGATTAGAATGGATCATACAAATGAATTAGAAAGGTTACATTCGTGAGAATGAATTCGAATAGATCGTACGAATGAATTAGAATGGATCATGCGAATAAATTTGAATGGATCGTAGGAATGAATTAGAATGGATCATACGAATGAATAAGAATGGATCGTGCGAATGAATTAGAATGGATTGTACGAATGAATTAGAATGGATACATTCATGCAAATGAATTAGAATAGATCATACGAATGAATTAGAATGGATCATACGAATGAATTAGAATGGATCCTACGAATGGATTAGAATGGATCGTACGAATGGATTAGAACGCATTGTACGAATGAATTAGAATAGATACATTTGTGCGAATGAATTAGATTGCATCGTACGAATGAATTTGAATGGATCGGACGAATGAATTCGAATGGATCATAGGAATGAATTAGAATGGATCGTGCAAATGAATTAGAATGGATACATTCGTGCGAATGAATTAGAATGGATCGTGCGAATGAATTAGAATGGATCGTACGAATGAATTAGAATGAACCATACGAAAGAATTAGAATGGATTGTACGAATGGATTAGAAAGGATCGTACGAATGGATTAGAACGCATTGTACGAATGAATTAGAATAGATACATTTGTGCGAATGAATTAGATTGCATCGTACGAATGAATTTGAATGGATCGAACGATGCAATCTAATTCATTCGCACGATCCATTCTAATTCATTCGTACGATCCATTCTAATTCATTCGCTCGAATGTATCCATTCTAATTCATTCGTACAATCCATTCAAATTCATTCGTACGATGCAATCTAATTCATTCACACAAATGTATCTATTCTAATTCATTCATACAATGCGTTCTAATCCATTCGTACGATCCATTCTAATCCATTTGTACGATCCATTCTAATTTATTCGCACGATCCATTCTAATTCATTCGTACAACTCATTCGTACGATCCATTCTTATTCATTTGTATGATCCATTCTAATTCATTCGCACGAATGTAACCATTCTAATTCATTCGTACGATCCATTCTAATTCATTCCTACGATCCATTCTAATTCATTCGCACGAATGTATCCATTCTAATTCATTTGCACGATCCATTCTAATTCATTCCTATGATCCATTCTAATTCATTCGTACGATCTATTCTAATTCAAACGTACGATCCATTCTAATTCATTGGTACGATCCATTTAATTCATTCCTACGATCTATTCTAATTCATTCGCTCGAATGTATCCATTCTAATTCATTCGTATGATCCATTCTTATTCATTCGTACGAACCATTCAAATTCATTCGCATTATCCTTTCTAATTCATTCGTACGATCCATTCTAATTCATTCGCACGAGTGTATCCATTCTAATTCATTCGTACAATCCATTCTAATTCATTCGCACGATCCATTCTAATTCATTCGTATGATCCATTCTAATTCATTCCTACGATCTATTGCAATTCCTTCGCACGATCATTTCTAATCCATTCGCACGATCCATTCTAATTCATTCGTACGATCCATTCTAATTCATTCCTACGTACGATCCATTCTAATCTATTCCTATGATCCATTCTAATTCATTCGTGCGAATGAATTAGATTGCATCGTACGAATGAATTTGAATGGATCGGACAAATGAATTAGAATGGATCGTACGAATGAATTAGAATGGATCGAACGAATGGATTAGAAAGGATCGTACGAATGAATTTGAATGGATCGTACAAATGAATTAGAAAGGTTACATTTGTTAGAATGAATTAGAATTGATCGTACGAATGAATTAAATGGATCGTACGAATGGATTAGAATGGATCATACGAATGAATTCGAATGGATCGTATGAATGAATTAGAATGGATCGTGCGAATGAATTAGAATGGATCGTACGAATGAATTGGAATGGATCGTACGAATGAATTAAATCGTACGAATGAATTAGAATGGATCGTACGAATGAATTAAAAGGGATACATTCAAGCGAATGAATTAGAATGGATACATTTGTGCGAATGAATTAGAATGGATCGTACGAATAAATTAGAATGGATCGTACGATGCAATCTAATTCATTCGTACAATGCGTTCTAATCCATTTGTACGATCCATTATAATTCATTCGTACGATCTATTCTAATTCATTCGCACGAATGTATCCATTCTAATTCATTCGTACGATCCATTCTAATTCGTTCATAAGATCCATTCTAATTCGTTCGTACGATCCAGTCTAATTCGTTCGTACGATCCATTCTAATTTATTCGTACGATCCATTCTAATTCATTCATACGATCCATTCTAATTCATTCCAATAATCCATTCTAATCCATTCGTACGATCCATTCTAATTCATTCGTCTGATCCATTCAAATTCATTCGTACGATGCAATCTAATTCATTCGCACAAATGTATCTATTCAAATTCATTCGTACAATGCGTTTTAATCCATTCGTACGATCCTTTCTAATCCATTCGTACGATCCATTCTAATTCATTCGTATGATCCATTCTAATTCATACGTACGATCCATTCTAATTCATTTGCATGAATGTATCCATTCTAATTCATTCGCACGAATGTATCTATTTTAATTCATTCGTATGATCCATTCTAATTCATTCGTACGATCTAATTCATTCGTACGATCCATTCTAATTCATTCGTACGATCGATTCTAATTCATTCACACGAATGTATCCATTCTAATTCATTCGTATAATCCATTCTAATTCATTCGCTCGAATGAATTAGAATGGATCGTGCGAATGAATTAGAATGGATCATATGAATGAATTAGAATGGATCGTACGAATTAATTAGAATGGATCGTACGAATGAATTAGATCGTACGAATGAATTAGAATGGATCATACGAATGAATTAAAATGGATACATTCAAGCGAATGAATTAGAATGGATACATTCATGCAAATGAATTAGAATGGATCGTAGGAATGAATTAGAATGGATACATTCGAGCGAATGAATTAGAATAGATCATACGAATGAATTAGAATGGATACATTTGTGCGAATGAATTAGAATGGATATATTTGAACGATCCATTCTAATTCATTCGTACGATCCATTCTAATCCATTCGCACGATCCATTCTAATTCATTCGTATGATATATTCTAATTCATTCGTATGATCCATTCTAATTCATTCGTACGATCCATTCTAATTCATTCGCACGATCCATTCTAATTCATTCGTGCGAATGAATTAGAATGGATCGTACGAATGAAATAGAATTAGATCGTACGAATGAATTAGAATGGATTGTACGAATGAATTAAAATGGATACGTTCATACGACTGAATTAGAATTCATTCGTATGATCCATTCTAATTCATTTGTACGAATGAATTAGAATGGATCATACAAATGAATTAGAATGGATCGTGCGAATGAATTAGAATGGATCGTGCGAATAAATTAGAATGGATCGTGCAAATGAATTAGAATGGATACATTCATGCGAATGAATTAGAATGGATCGTGCGAATGAATTAGAATGGATAAATTTGTGCGAATGAATTAGAATGGATCGAGCGAATGAATTAAAATGGATACATTCGTACGATCCATTTTTATTCATTTGTATGATCCATTCTAATTCATTCGCACGAATGTAACCATTCTAATTCATTCGTACGATCCATTCTAATTTATTCCTATGATCCATTCTAATTCATTCGCACGAATGTATCTATTCTAATTCATTTGCACGATCCATTCTAATTCATTCCTATGATCCATTCTAATTCATTCGTACGATCCATTCTAATTCAAACGTACGATCCATTCTAATTCATGCGTACGATCCATTCTAATTCATTCCTACGATCTATTGTAATTCATTCGCTCTAATGTATCCATTCTAATTCATTCGTACGATCCATTCTTATTCATTCGTACGATCCATTCAAATTCATTCACATGATCCATTCTAATTAATTCGTATGATCCATTCTAATACATTCGCACGAATGTATCCATTCTAATTCATTCGTACAATCCATTCTAATTCATTCGCACGATCCATTCTAATTCATTCGTATGATCCATTCTAATTCATTTCTACGATCTATTCTAATTCATTTGTATGATCCATTCTAATTCATTCGTACGAATGAATTAGAATGGATCATACGAATGAATTCTAATTCAATCGTATGAATGTATCCATTTTAATTCATTCGTACGATCCATTCTAATTCATTCGTACGATCTAATTCATTCGTACGATCCATTCTAATTCATTCGTACGATCCATTCTAATTTATTCGAACGAATGAATTAGAATGGATCGTGTGAATGAATTAGAATGGATCATACGAATGAATTAGAATGGATCGTACGAATGAATTAGAATAGATCGTATGAATGAATTAGAATGGATCGTGCGAATGGATCCATTCTAATTCAATCGCACAAATGTATCCATTCTAATTCATTCGTACGATCTATTCTAATTCATTCGTATGATCCATTCTAATTTATTCGGACGATCTATTCTAATTCATTCGTACGATTCATTCTAATTCATTCGCACGATCCATTCTAATTCATTCGTACGATCCATTCTAATTCATTCCCACGATCGATTCTAATTCATTCGTATGATCCATTCTAATTCATTCGTACGATCCATTCTAATTCTTTCGTACGATCCATTCTAATTCATTCGCATGATCTATTCTAATTCATTCGTACAATCCATTCTAATTTATTCGTACGATCCATTCTAATTCATTCGTACGATCCATTCTAATTCATTCGTACGATCCATTCTAATTAGATCGTATGATCCATTCTAATTCATTCGCACAAATGTATCCATTTTAATTCATTCGTACGATCCATTCTAATTTATTCATACGATCCATTCTAATTCATTCGCACGATCCATTCTAATTCATTCGGACGATCCATTCTAATTCATTCGTATGATCAATGCTAATTCATTCGCATGATCCATTCTAATTCATTCGTATGATCCATTCCAATTCAATTCATGCAATCCATTCCAATTCATTCGCACGATCCATTCAAATTCATTCGTGCCAATAAATTAGAATGGATCGTACGAATGAATTAGATCGTACGAATGAATTAGAATAGATCGTACGAATGAATTAAAATGGATACATTCATACGACTGAATTAGAATTCATTCGTATGATCCATTCTAATTCATTCGTACGAATGAATTAGAATGGATCATACAAATGAATTCGAAAGGTTACATTCATGAGAATGAATTAGAATGGATCATGCGAATGAATTAGAATTGATCATACGAATGGATTAGAATGGATCGTACGAATGAATTAGAATAGATCGTGCGAATGAATTAGAATGGATCGTACGAACGAATTAGAATGGATCGTACGAACGAATTAGAATGGATCGTATGAACGAATTAGAATGGATCGTAGGAATGAATTAGAATGGATACATTCAAGCGAATGAATTAGAATGGATCGTATGAATGAATTAGAATGGATCATACGAATGAATTAGAATGGATCGTGCAAATGAATTAGAATGGATACATTCGTGCGAATGAATTAGAATGGATCATAGGAATCAATTAGAATGGATCCTACGAATGAATTAGAATGGTTACATTCGTGCGAATGAATTAGAATGGATCGTAGGAATGAATTAGAATGGATCGTACAAATGAATTAGAATGGTTACATTCGTGCGAATGAATTAGAATGGATCGTACGAATGAATTAGAATGGATCGTAGGAATGAATTAGAATGGATACATTTGTACGAATGAATTAGAATGGATCGTACGAATGAATTAGAATGGATCGTACGAATGAATTAGAATGGATATATTTGAACGAATAAATTAGAATGGATCATACGAATGAATTAGAATGGATTGTGTGAATGAATTAGAATAGATCATGCGAATGACTTAGAATAGATCGTGCAAATGAATTAGAATGGATCGGACGAATGAATTAGAATGGATCGTACGATTCATTCTAATTCATTCGTACGATCCATTCTAATGCATTCGTACGATTCATTCTAATTCATTCGCACGATCCATTCTAATTCATTCGTACGATCTATTCCTATTCATTCATACGATACAATCTAATTCATTCGTACGATCCATTCTAATTAGATCGTATGATCCATTCTAATTCATTCGCACAAATGTATCCACTTTAATTCATTCGTACATCCATTCTAATTTATTCATACGATCCATTCTAATTCATTCGCACGATCCATTCTAATCCATTCGTACGATCCATTCTAATTCATTCGTACGATCCATTCTAATTCATTCCATTCTAATTCATTCGCACGAATGTAACCATTCTGATTCATTCGTATAATCAATTCTAATTCATTCGCACGATCCATTCTAATTCATTCGTACGATCCATTCTAATTCATTCGCACGAATATAACCATTCTAATTCATTCGCATGATCCATTCTAATTCATTTGTATGATCCATTATAATTCATTCGTACAATCCATTCTAATTCATTCGTACGATCCATTCTAACTCATTCGTATGATCAATTTTAATTCATTCGTACAATCCATTCTAATCCATTCGTACGATCCATTCTAATACATTCGTGCGAATGAATTAGAATGGATCGTAGGAATGAATTAGAATGGATCGTACGA
This sequence comes from Chamaelirium japonicum, assembly GCA_947650365.1. Lineage (NCBI taxonomy): Eukaryota > Viridiplantae > Streptophyta > Magnoliopsida > Liliales > Melanthiaceae > Chamaelirium > Chamaelirium japonicum. The sequence continues at coordinate 21,753,911 of OX393553.1, read as the reverse complement.
ATGAATTAGAATAGATCGTACGAATGGTTTAGAATGGATCGTACGAATGGATTAGAATGGATCGTACGAATGAATTAGACTGGATACATTCGAGCGAATGAATTAGAATAGATCGTACGAATGAATTAGAATGGATCGTACGAATGGATTAGAATGGATCGTACGAATAGATTAGAATGGATCGTACGAATGAATTAGAATGGATCATACAAATGAATTAGAAAGGTTACATTTGTGAGAATGAATTAGAGTGGATCGTGCGAATGAATTAGAATTGATCATACGAATGGATTACAATGTATCGTACGAATGAATTAGAATAGATCGTGCGAAAGAATTAGAATGGATCGTACGAATGAATTAGAATGGATCATACGAATGAATTAGAATGGATCATACGAATGAATTAAAATGGATCGTACGTATGAATTAGAATGGATCGTACGAATGAATTAGAATGGATACATTCGAGCGAATGAATTAGAATGGATCGTACGAATGAATTAGAATGGATCATAGGAATAAATTAGAATGGATCATGCAAATGAATTAGAATGGATACATTCGTGCGAATGAATTAGAATGGATCGTACGAATGAGCTAGAATGGATCGTACAAATGAATTAGAATGAATCGTACGATCCAATCTAATTCATTCGCACGATCCATTCTAATTCGTTCGTACGATCCATTCTAATTCATTCGCACGATCTACGAATGAATTAGAATGGAACATGCGAATGAATTAGAATGGATCTCACGAATGAATTAGAATGGATATATTTGAACGAATAAATTAGAATGGATCATACGAATGAATTAGAATGGATCGTACGAATGCATTAGAATGGATCGTACGAATGAACTAGAATGGATACATTCGTGCGAATAAATCCATTCGTACCATTCATTGAATTAGAATGGATTAGAACGTATCGTACGATCCATTCTAACTCATTAGAATGGATCATAGGAATGAATTTGAATGGATCGTACGAATGAAATAGAATGGATCGTGCGAATGAATTAGAATGGATCGTACGAATGAATTTGAATGGTTACATTCGTACGAATGAATTTTAATGGAGCGTACAAATGAATTAGAATGGATCGTACAAATTAGAATGGATCGTGCGAATGATTTAGAATGGATACATTCATGCATATGAATTAGAATGGATCGTGCGAATGAATTAGAATGGATCGTACGAATGAATTAGAATGGATACATTCATACGACTGAATTAGAATGGATCGTGCGAATTAATTAGAATGGATCGTACGAATGAATGTGAATGGATACATTTATGCGAATGAATTAGAATGCATCACGAATGAATTAGAATGGATCGTACGAATGAATTAGAAAGGATAGATGTGGGGGAAAATCTTCGTGCCGACCCGAAGACTCTCGCAGCACCAGTCAGTTGAATGTTCGTGTTGACGTCGAAGATCGTTGGTCGATCTGTTGATCGAAGTTGAAGCTTTTGATTTGTAAACAGAGAGATGCAATCAGAGAGAGAGTTTGACACGAGAAGTGATCTCGGAGTTCAGCCGAAGCCTACGTCTCCGTGCTATAGGGTGCAACCCGAATTCACTAACACTTATGTTGAAGTGATCTCGACAGGCCGAGTATCACTGTAAACACTGATCTTGCTGAAAGAAGATCAAAGGGAGATGGTAGATCGGAAGTTTGAAATCCCAGAGCTCTGGTTCTGAAAGTCAGATCTCAGAGTGGAAATCAGAATTCCGGATCTTAGATTTCGATCCTTTTACATTCGAAGGCTCTGCTATTTATAGACATTCTGGGTGGCGAATGGCGGTTTTCGCTGTAGTATCTGGGGATCCTCCAGGTAAAGTTGCGGGCCCTGCGGTTGTCTTCGGGGGTCCACCAGGCAGGGCTGGTGGGTCCCGCTGTAGTCCTCGTGGGCCCACCAGGCAGGGCCGGTGGGTCCCGCGGTAGTCCTCGTGGGCCCACCAGGCAGGGCCGGTGGGTCCCGCGGTAGTCCTCGTGGGCCCACCAGGCAGGGCCGGTGGGTCCCGCGGTAGTCCTCGTGGGCCCACCAGGCAGGGCCGGTGGGTCCCGCGGTAGTCCTCGTGGGCCCACCAGGCAGAGCCGGTGGGTCCCGCGGTAGTCCTCGTGGGCCCACCAGGCAGGGCCGGTGGGTCCCGTGGTGGATTTTTGCCAAAATTTGCACCCACAGTTACCCCCTCCAAGCTAGCTAGAGTGCATTCTAGCTGGCTTGGACTTGGTGCAAAAAATAGCAACTTCCTGTTTGGAAAAAAAAATGGACACGAAGAAACTTGTCGTATGTTAGAGAAAAAAGGGACTGATTGGTCAATTTGGACCGATCGGTCAGTTTTGACCGATCGGTCAAATTTGACCGAACGGTCGAATTTGACCAATCGGTCAATTTCGACCGAACGGTCGAATTTGACCAATCGGTCAATTTCGACCGATCGGTCAATTTTGACCGATCGGTCGAATTCAACCGGTCACGTTTTGAGTGATCGGTCAAAAAACTTGGTTTTTTGACCGATCTAGTACAAAATCGACCGATCGGTTGATTTCGACCGATCGGTCAATTTTGACCGATCGGTCGAATTCAACCGGTCACGTTTTGAGTGATCGGTCAAAAAACTTGGTTTTTTGACCGATCTAGTACAAAATCGACCGATCGGTTGATTTCGACCGATCGGTCAATTTTGACCGATCGGTCGAATTCAACCGGTCACGTTTTGAGTGATCGGTCAAAAAACTTGGTTTTTTGACCGATCTAGTACAAAATCGACCGATCGGTTGATTTCGACCGATCGGTCAATTTTGACCGATCGGTCGAATTCAACCGGTCACGTTTTGAGTGATCGGTCAAAAAACTTGGTTTTTTGACCGATCCAGTACAAAATCGACCGATCGGTTGATTTCGACCGATCGGTCAATTTTGACCGATCGGTCGAATTCAACCGATCGAGTTTGGAGGGACCGGCAAAAAACCTTGATTTTTTGCCAGATCCAGCAGAAAATCGACCGATTGATAACTTTTGCCGATCGGACAGGTTTGTCCGATCGGTGAAAAATATCCGGTCAAGGTTCGAGTGATCGGTAAAAACCCTTGGTTTTTTGCCAGATCCAGTAGAAATTTGACCGATCAGATAACTTTCGCCGATCGGACAGATTTGTCCGATCGGTGAAAAATATCCGGTCAAGGTTCGAGTGATCGGTAAAAACCCTTGGTTTTTTGCCAGATCCAGTAGAAATTTGACCAATCAGATAACTTTCGCCGATCGGACAGGTTTGTCCGATCGGTGAAAAATATCCGGTCAAGGTTCGAGTGATCGGTAAAAACCCTTGGTTTTTTGCCAGATCCAGTAGAAATTTGTAAAGATGAGTTGAAAGTTTTGAACCTGCCCTCAGAGAGGTTTTATAACTGTTCCTTTCTTCGATCTTCTGGAAGAGTTTTGATTGGAGTTTGATCTTTCCTGTTTTGAATCCTTGGTTGACTTGATGGTTGCTTTGAACCGGTGGTCCGGTTTACCCAGACCGGTGGCTTGCATGGACCGTTGGTTCATGTGGACCGGTAGGTCCGACGTTTCGTCTGGTCGCGACTGTTCGCCTGATTTTGCGCCTGCTATGGATGGGTGCCACGTGTACCTACAAAAACACGCGATTTGATAGGGTGAAGACACGTGTTCTTCTCGATTTGCGCACCTGTTTCATCCCGGGTATATAAGTTTTTCTCGCTGTCATTTTCGGCTCACGCTTTCAGAATTTTCTTGAAGTCCAGAGCTTCTGCTTTTGATCTTCCGTTCTCCATTTCCTTTCGATCGGTCAAATGGCATCTCCGGGCAGCTCGAAGAAGGGTGTTGCTCCATCCAAGAGGAAGGGCAAGGAAGTTGTCGAGGTTTCTTCTGCTCCGAAGGGCCGAGGCAAAGGCAGGGCCGAATTGATCGAACTTGGTCAACTTGGTAAGAGGCACCAGGGAGTTGGATTTGCTTCTGCACCGTCAAGGCCAGAGCAGATTCCCAAGGCCAAATTTGTTCTCTGCCCGCAGATACCTTTGGAGGCGGAGCCTGAGTTTGGGTACAACATCGGCAGCAAGCTCACAGATGCAAAGAGGGAGAATCTGCATGAGTTGCTGTCATTCTTCACAGAGGGAAAGTCTCGACCAGCACTTCCAGGTGTGTTATCTGCTTTTGGTGTCGATAGAAGGACAGTCTTTGTCTCATGGGCTAGCAAGGAACAAGTGATGGGAACTATCGTCACGATCGGCCAGCTCAACTGTGGTCTGCGCCTTCCACTACCTCCTTTTGCTGCGAGGTTGCTGAATGTCTCCGGTCTCTGTCCCGGGCAGGTGACTGGAAACTCCTGGAGGATCATCTACGCTTTCTGTCGCGTAGAGTCAGACTTCCAGGAGGAGCTGAGGGAATGCTACTCCAGCATCCCTGAAGGTGAAGAGGCCCGAGTCGAGCTGGGGTACTTCTTCTACCACTACAGATGGGCTTGGAGGAAGGACAGCCCGTTCTACTACTTGACAGGTGTTAGTGCTCTCCGCCCGCTCTCTGACACCATCGGCTCCGACAAGCTCTATACCGATTGGCCGTTGTCGATATCTGGTGCATGGACCCCTATGTCCGTTCCAGAGGTCCCTCGGTACAAAGTGCACAAGGAGATCGACATGTACTGCACGGGAGGAGCTCTCTCTTGGCCTCCGGAACGAGTAGGGGCCCTGGACAATCTCTTCCTGGAGTTGACGTGCGGGACCAGGTCGTGGAGGCAGTTTTCGAATTGCCCAGTCCGATACGGCAAGGCCAACCTTCTCCATCGATCGAAGCTGCGATATGAAGACAACGAGGTAATCTACTCTGATTATGAGGAGGACCCTCAGTCTGGAAAAATTGTTAGAAAGCGTCGATTCGAAAAGAAGGCTTATGCTGCCAGGCGCGCCCTCCCCTTAGAGAAGCTGGTGGTTCCGAAGGGACCAGCGAAGAAGAAAAGGAAAATCCTCATCCAGCAGGAGGATGAGGAGGAGAAAAAGAAAGAGGAAGAAGAGGAACAAAATAGAGAGGAGGAAGGTGGAGGCGAAGAAGGCGAGGGTGGTGACGATGATGATGATGAAGATGATGATGGTACTGACAGCGACGGGGGAGAGGATGAAGAAGATGAGGATGATGAAGATGGGGGTGGTGAGGAAGAGATTCCTCCCACCCCCACTGATGGTGGTTATGGACATGGGGGTGGTGAGGAAGAAATTCCTCCCACCCCCACTGGTGGTGCTGACGAGGGATCGCAGCCTATCCTCATAGACGAGGGTAAGGCTCGAAGGATGGAAGGAGTTATGGACGCCACGGGAGATGGTTCCAGGGTGATTCCAACTTACGACTTCGGGGAGCTGAAAAGGAACACTCTGCGCTTCAAGATCAAGCTATCGGGGAGTGGTGGGGTTGGAAGCAACCCCACACCCCTCGATCAGATACCTCCCGAGGTCCCCCGTCTCGAAGGGGGAACAACGAGTGGGGGTGTGGAGGTTGAACAACCCCCACCCCCCTCACATTCTCTGTTCGAAGAGGTATCTGCCATGGTGGCAGGGCTCGACCATTCGAGCGGGCACGAGGACGAAGGGGGAGCTTCACCTCCTCGAGGCATTCACTCTCCTGCTCATTTGGAGAGAGGAAGCCGGGTTGGTGAAGCCACTCCTCAACCCTTGCCCGAGCCAACCCTCAGCAAGGAGAAATCGACCCCCAAGGGTAAGAGCTCCGACCGCAGGAAGGGAAAAGCTCCTCAAGTCGAGGCTTCAGGTATTTGTACTAACTTGTTCTGCTTGACTGTCTTGTCATTGAAAACTCGAAAATATTCTAACACTTTGAATTTTTGTCGATTGTAGGTACGCCTGCTGGCTCGACTCCGAAGGTGAGGAGTTTGGGTGATGTGGACATCAACCATCCCACCAACGCAATTCGTAAGCTCTGCAATCTTCCGGGAGCTCCTTTTGAAGAAGCCTTCGATCGGCTTGAAGTTGTGGTATGTGCATATGCTTGATCAACTATTCGAGTTGTCTTTGAGATAATTCTAACTATTTGTTCATTTGCAGACTGGAGCCTGTTTGAGAATTGCAAGCAAGCTTTCCAGGAAGGCAGGAGAACGAGAGGCCGCTGCTGAGGTGTCTCGTTTGACGGCTGAACTGGAGGCTGTGAGCACGGAGAGAGATGAGCTGAGAGAGCAACTGACTTCAAAGAAAGCCTCTCTCAAAACGCTACAGGATCGTTGTGAGGCACAGAGTCACGAGCTCGAATCCTTGAAGACTCGACTCTCCAAGGTTGAGGACGTGTCCTGCGGTCGCACTATCGAGATCACAGAGCTGAAGCAACAACTTGCTACTCAGCACGCTGCCTTCACTGCCAGAGAAGAGACTTCGAAGAAGGCACTGGAGCATGCGTTGTCTGAATGCAAAGTTTACAAGGAAACGGCTGAGAAGGCGGCTGAAGCACTACGGACTCACGTAGCTAGCGTCCGATCTTCCAAGGCCTCGGTGGCGAGCAAAGCTCGTGCTGGATCTGAGGGAGAGAAGTCGCATGCGAAGAGTGTGGCAAAGCCTTGAGACTTTTCCCCTTCTTTGTTGTTGTACTCTGTAAACTTTTGAGATGTAACAGCTCACTTTTGTATCTGGCATATTTTGATAATAAAAGATCTTCTTGGTGTTTGAAAATTGAATGTCTTCTTGAGTTGCATGCCTTGTGTTTGAACTCTTTGAATGCTGCGTTCTGGATGGTATTGAAATATTTGAATACATATGCACACTTGAATGTAAAGGGATGAGTCGTAACTCGATCACCCAAACTGCTGAGTAACTTGAAAATTGAACTCTGTTGTAGCATAACTTTGAAATCGTTAACATTTGTATGTGAGGGGTAGAGTCGCAACTCAAGCACCCAAACTTATTAGACGATATTGAAATTGATTGAAATAGAATATTGAGATTCGAAGGTCAGTTTAACATTTGCTAGTAAGGGGTCGAGTCGCAACTCTAACACCCAAACATGTTAAGACCTGGTAACTTGAAATTGAGAGTTGTGCTGTTTCACAACCCGAAACCGTTTAACATTTGTATGTAAAGGGTCGTGTCGCAACACGAGGCCCTAAACTTGTTAAACGACCTGGTAATTTGAAATTGAGAGTTGTGCTGTTTCACAACCCGAAATCGTTTAACATTTGTACGTAAAGGGTAGTGTCGCAACACGATGCCCTAAACTCGTTAAACGACCTGGTAGCTTGAAGGTTGAGCTGGCTCTTGAATTTGCTTGAAGGTTTGAAACTGAATGTTTCATTGTCTCATAACTCAGAATTCGAACGGGCAAGTAGACATCTGAGAGCAATCTTTATTCAGCATAGAATTTACATCATAGATAGAATAATTTAAGATCTCAAGCATTCCAGGCTCGTGGCAGTTGATAGAATCCTTTGCTTCCTCCTGATTTGACTATGTACGGACTTTCCCAGTTGGGAGCTAGTTTCCTGCTGCTGTGTTCTCTGGCAATACGAATGGTTGCTTAGAAGTTGACCATCTCTAACCCCCATATCTGCCAGTCTTGTGGGAGATCTTCATTGTCGATGCTTGTCGGAATGATCTTGCCTGCCTTTGACAAATTCATGGAGATGTCCTAGACGTAGCAGATCTTCCAAATGATACTTTAGCCGGTGGCATTGATCGGTAGAATGTCCATGACTGCGATGGAAATCACAGTAGACTGTTTTATCTGCAGTGGCTTTAGTGTCGGGCTGCAGTGGATTAGGCCATCGGAGGAACTCTTCATGCTGAATTCGATCGAAGATCTGTTCGATTGGTAGATTCCATTTGGTAAAAGTAGTCTTCTTGGGAGGAGATCGGCGTTCATCGTTTCTTAATCGCTTGGGTGCGGGAGGAACTTCTGTTTCTGCGTTGTAGGCTCTGGTAGCATATTTTGTGGTTTCCCTTTCGGCGGGTCGCCTCTTCGTCTCTCGTCCCTTTCGGGCAACTTGATCATCCTCAACCTCAATTTCCCGTTGGATTCGATCAAACATTGAACCTAGGGAAGGAGGAGGATTGCGAATGAAGTCGTTGTAGATGTGCATGTCGAAGCGGAGTGCATTCTGAAATGCCAACATGATAGCTTCATCATCCAGATGCCTCCCAGAGAGGGCAGCGTGCTCATTGCGAAATCTCCTTGTGAAGCTGCGAAGACTCTCATCCGAACCCATCCTTAGCCGATAGAGGGAATCGAGCTTCTTCTCGGGCTTTAGATTAAGTTGATAATGTTGCACAAAGAGATTGGCTAAGACGCTGAACTGAGTAATGGATCCAGCTCGAAGGTTGTGATACCAATCGAGGGATGGCTCATCGAGGCTCCCAGCGAAGGTGCGGCAGAGCACATTGTTTTCTTCTTCATGCGGTGTCAGGGATTGTTTGAAAGAGAGTATATGGAGAGTTGGATCTCCTCGGACGCAGTTGAATTTGGGGAGGACAGGAGTTCTCCATCCCCTTGGAAATGTTCTCTCAAAGAGACTTCGATGTAGAGGCCCGGCAGAAGAATAGCCATCCCTGCGACCATGTCCTCGACCTAGAGGTGGGTCAAGAGGCAAGATCGCAAGGTCTTGCTCAGGCATTGAAGTATTTGCCGGTTGGAGTCGATGTCGAAGGTCCGATCCAAGTCCACGTTGGAGTGGAATGGAAGGGGAGACTCTGCTCTTTGAAGGAGCGCCTTTCATTTGGTGCCTACTTGGCATGTTGAGCTTCGATGGTGCTCTTTTGTCGCAGTTACGACCAGATGAGGATTGGGAGGACTCGTCTTCAAGACGATCCCAGACACTCTGCTTCCAAGGAGCAGCAGAGGGAGTTGGGTCGCGTCGAATCCTCTCGAGAGCATCAGTGCCCATTGACCTCCGTTGTTCGGAGTAAATTGAATGTCGAGGAGGATCAACCCTCTCACTTGCGGAGAGGATCGGAATAGCAATTCCAGCTTCAGAAGCTGCCTTCTTCAGAGCATCCCTCTCAGCAGTGAGGGTGGCGTTTTGCTTCGCCAATTGGAGTAGTTGGAAATCGATTGCAGAGATCTGGTAAGTCGATGGAGGATCTTCAGCAGGAGCAGGGACAGTCTGCCCAATTGATTGATGAGGATGAGGGGCGATCGGTCGATCGACTGATCTCCCGCTTCCTGAATGAACCCCCATCTCGGGGACAGCAAGGGGCTGCCCGAAATTGAGCCTTTGACTCATTGAACGAGTCTCAGGACGAGGTTGATGTTGAGTGTTACTTCCTTCTGGTTGACCCTGGTGTTTGGTTCTCGCCATTCAGAGTGCGAAGGGTACAACGAGATTGCCGGCGTCCGATCAGTTGTCTGATCAACCGAGGGGGCGAGGAAGTTTGGCTATTGATCTGGTAGTCGAAGTAGAGAGAGAGAACACAGCTTCTCGCTCGGATCCCACAGACGGCGCCAAACTGTGGGGGAAAATCTTCGTGCCGACCCGAAGACTCTCGCAGCACCAGTCAGTTGAATGTTCGTGTTGACGTCGAAGATCGTTGGTCGATCTGTTGATCGAAGTTGAAGCTTTTGATTTGTAAACAGAGAGATGCAATCAGAGAGAGAGTTTGACACGAGAAGTGATCTCGGAGTTCAGCCGAAGCCTACGTCTCCGTGCTATAGGGTGCAACCCGAATTCACTAACACTTATGTTGAAGTGATCTCGACAGGCCGAGTATCACTGTAAACACTGATCTTGCTGAAAGAAGATCAAAGGGAGATGGTAGATCGGAAGTTTGAAATCCCAGAGCTCTGGTTCTGAAAGTCAGATCTCAGAGTGGAAATCAGAATTCCGGATCTTAGATTTCGATCCTTTTACATTCGAAGGCTCTGCTATTTATAGACATTCTGGGTGGCGAATGGCGGTTTTCGCTGTAGTATCTGGGGATCCTCCAGGTAAAGTTGCGGGCCCTGCGGTTGTCTTCGGGGGTCCACCAGGCAGGGCTGGTGGGTCCCGCTGTAGTCCTCGTGGGCCCACCAGGCAGGGCCGGTGGGTCCCGCGGTAGTCCTCGTGGGCCCACCAGGCAGGGCCGGTGGGTCCCGCGGTAGTCCTCGTGGGCCCACCAGGCAGGGCCGGTGGGTCCCGCGGTAGTCCTCGTGGGCCCACCAGGCAGGGCCGGTGGGTCCCGCGGTAGTCCTCGTGGGCCCACCAGGCAGGGCCGGTGGGTCCCGCGGTAGTCCTCGTGGGCCCACCAGGCAGGGCCGGTGGGTCCCGTGGTGGATTTTTGCCAAAATTTGCACCCACAATAGATTCATACGACTGAATTATAATGGATCGTGCGAATTAATTAGAATGGATCATATGAATGAATTTGAATGGATACATTTGTGCGAATGAATCTGAATGGATTGTATGAATGAATTACAATGGATCGTACGAATGAATTAGAATGGATCATACAAATGAACTAGAATAGCTCATACGAATGAATTAGAATAAATTAGAGTGGATAGTGCGAATGAATTAGAATGGATCGTACGAATGAATTAGAATGGATTGTACGAATGAATTAGAATAGATCGTGCGAATGAATTAGAATGGATCGTACAAATGAATTAGAAAGGTTACATTTGTGAGAATGAATTAGAATGGATCGTACGAATGAATTAGAATGGATCGTACGAATGGATTAGAATGGATCGTACGAATGGATTAGAATGAATCGTACGAATGAATCGTACGAATGAATTAGAATGGATCATACAAATGAATTAGAAAGGTTACATTCATGAGAATGAATTACAATGGATCGTGCGAATTAATTAGAATGGATCGTATGAATGGATTAGAATTGATCGTACGAATGAATTAGAATGGATCGTACAAATGAATTAGAAAGGTTATATTTGTGAGAATGAATTAGAATGGATCGTACGAATGAATTAGAATGGATCGTACAAATGGATTAGAATGGATCGTACGAATGGATTAGAATGGATACATTCGTGCGAATGAATTAGAATGGATCGTAGGAATGAATTAGAATGGATCATACGAATGAATTAGAATGGTTACATTCGTGCGAATGAATTAGAATGGATCATACGAATGGATTAGAATGGATCGTATGAATGAATTAGAATGGATACATTCGAGCGAAGAGTTAGAATAGAACATAGGAATGAATTAGAATGGATCATACGAATGAATTAGAATGGATCGTGCGAATGAATTAGAATGGATTGTATGAAAGAATTAGAATGGATCGTACGAATGAATTAGAATGGATACATAGGAATGAATTAGAATGGATCGTACGAATGATTCAAGCAAATGAATTAGAATAGATAGTAGGAATGAATTAGAATGGATCGTACGAATGAATTAGAATGGATCATAGGAATGAATTAGAATGGATCGTGCAAATGAATTAGAATGGATACATTCATGCGAATGAATTAGAATGGATCGTAGGAATGAATTAGAATGGATCGTACGAATGAATTAGAATGGTTACATTCGTCCGAATGAATTAGAATGGATCGTACGAATGGATTAGAATGGATCGTACGAATGGATTAGAATGGATCGTACTTCTTATTCATTCATACGATCCATTCTAATTCATTCGTACGATCCATTCTAATTCATTCGTACGATCCATTCTAATTCATTCGTATGATCCAATCTAATTCATTCGTACGATCCATTCTAATTCATTCGCACAATCCATTCTAATTCATTCGCACGATCCATTCTAATTCATTCGTATGTTCAATTCTAATTCATTCGTACCATCCATTCTAATTCATTCATACGACCCATTCTAATTCATTCGCACAAATGTATCCATTCTAATTCATTCGTACGATCCATTCTAATGCATTCGTACGATTCATTCTAATTCATTCGCACGATCAATTCTAATTTATTCGCACGATCCATTCTAATTCATTCGTATGATCTATTCTAATTCATTCGTACGATCCATTCTAATTCATTCGTACGATCCATTCTAATTCATTCATACAAATGTATCCATTCTAATTCATTCGTACGATCCATTCTAATGCATTCGTACGATTCATTCTAATTCATTCGCACGAATGTATCCATTCTAATTCATTCGCACAATCCATTCTAATCCATTCATACGATCCATTCTAATCCATTCTAATTCATTCGCACAAATGAATTAGAATGGATCGTACAAATGAATTAGAATGGATACATTCGTACGAATGGATTAGAATGGATTGTACGAATGGATTAGAATGGATCGTACGAATGGATTAGAATGGATCGTACGAATAAATTAGAATGGATCCTATCATTCGTATGATCCATTCTAATCCATTCGTACGATCCATTCTAATCCATTCGTACGATCCATTCTAATTCATTCGTACGATCCATTCTAATTCATTCTCACAAATGTAACCTTTCGAATTCATTTGTACGATCCATTCTAATTCATTCGTACGATCCATTCTAATTCATTCGTATGATCCATTCTAATTCATTCGTACGATCCATTCTAATTCATTTGCATAAATGTATCCATTCTAATTCAATCGTACAATCCATTCTAATTCATTCACACGATCCATTCTAATTCATTCGTATGATCCATTCTAATTCATTCCTACAATCCATTCTAATTCATTCGCACAAAACATTCTTATTCATTCGTACGATCCATTCAAATTCATTCGCATGATCCATTCTAATTCATTCGTACGATCCATTCTAATTCATTCTCACGAATGTAACCTTTCTAATTCATTTGTATGATCCATTCTAATTCATTCGCACGATCTATGAATTAGAATGGATCGTGCGAATGAATTAGAATGGATCGTACGAATGCATTAGAATGGATACATTGGTGCGAATGAATTAGAATGGATCATACGAATGAATTAGAATGGATACATTTGTGCGAATGAATTTGAATGGATTGCACGAATTGAATTAGAATGGATCTTACGAATGGATTAGAATGGATCGTACGAATGAATTAGAATGGATCATACAAATGAATTAGAAAGGTTACAATCGTGCAAATGAATTAGAATTGATCATACGAATGGATTAGAATGAATCGTACGAATGAATTAGAATAGATCGTGCGAATGAATTAGAATGGATCATACAAATGAATTAGAAAGGTTACATTCGTGAGAATGAATTAGAATGGATCGTATGAATGAATTAGAATGGATCATGCGAATGAATTTGAATGGATCCATTCTAATTCATTCGCTCGAATGTATCCTTTCTAATTCATTTGTATGATCAATCCTAATTCATTCATACGATCCATTCTAATCCATTCGTACGATCCATTCTAATCCATTCGTACGATCCCTTCTAATTCACTCGTACGATCCATTCTAATTCATTCGTATGAATGTATCCATTCTAATTTATTCGTAGGATCCAGTCTAATTCATTCGTACGATCCATTCTAATTCATTCGCACAAATGTATCCATTCAAATTCATTCGTACGATTCACCTTAATTAATTCGCACGATCCATTCTAATTCAGTCGTATGAATGTATCCATTTTAATTCATTCGTACGATCCATTCTAATTCGTACGATCCATTCTAATCCATTCGTACGATCCATTCTAATTCATTCGTACGAATCCATTCTAATTCATTCGTACGATCCATTCTAATTCATTAGCATTATCCATTCTAATTCGTCCGATCCATTCTAATTCATTCGTACGATCCATTCTTATCCATTCGCACGATCCATTCTAATTATTTCATATGATCCATTCTAATTCATTCGCACGAATGTATCCATTCTAGTTCATTCGTACGCTCCATTCTAATTCATTCGTACGCTCCATTCAAATTCAATCGCACGATCCATCCTAATTCATTCGTACAATACATTCTAATTCATTCGTACGATCTATTCTAATTCATTTGCACGAATGTAGCCATTCTAATTCATAAGTACGAATGAATGCATTAGAATGGATCGTACGAACGCATTGTACGAATGAATTAGAATGGATACATTTGTACGAATGAATTAGAATAGATCGTGCGAATGAATTAGAATGGATACATTCGTGCGAATGAATTATAATGGATCGAACGAATGAATTAGAATGGATCGTGCGAATGAATTAGAATGGATCATGCGAATGAATTTGAATGGAGCGTACGAATGATTTAGAATGGAGCGTACAAATGAACTAGAATTGATACATTCGTGCGAATGAATTAGAATGGATCATATGAAAGAATTAGAATGGATCGTGCGAATGAATTAGAATGGATCGTGCGAATGAATTAGAATGGATCGTACGAATGAATTAGAATGGATCGTGCGAATGAATTAGAATGGATCGTACGAATGAATTAAAATGGATACAATTGTGAGAATGAATTAGAATAGATTAGAATGGATCGTACGAATGGATTAGAATCCATTCTAATTCATTTGTATGATCCATTCTAATTCATCGCACGATCCATTCTAATTCATTCGCTCGAATGTATCCATTCTAATTCATTCGTACGATCCATTCAAATGCATTCGTACGATCCATTCTAATTCATTCGTATGATCCATTCTAATTTATTCGTTCAAATATATCCATTCTAATTCATTCGTACGATTCATTCTAATTCATTCGCACGATCCATTCTAATTCATTCGCATGAATCATTCGCATGATCCATTCTAATTCATTCGTAGGATCCATTCTAATTCATTCGGTGGATCCATTCTAATTCATTCGTACGATCCATTCTAATTCATTCATACGATCAATTCCAATTCATTCGTACGATCCATTCTAATTCATTCGCACGATCCATTCTAATTCTTTCATATGATCCATTCTAATTCATTCGCACGAATGTATCTATTCTAGTTCATTCGTACGCTCCATTCTAATTCATTCGTACGCTCCATTCAAATTCATTCGCATGATCCATTCTAATTCATTCGCACGATCCATTCTAATTTATTCGTCCGATCGATTCTAATTCATTTGCATGAATGTATCCATTCTAATTCATTCGCACGATCCATTCTAATTCATTCGTACAAATGTATCCATTCTAATTCATTCGTACAATGCGTTCGTACGATCCATTCTAATGCATTCATTCGTACGAATGAATTAGAATGGTTACATTCGTGCGAATGAATTAGAATGGATTGTACGAATGAATTAGAATGGATCGTGCGAATGAATTTGAATGGAGCGTACGAATGAATTAGAATGGAGCATACGAATGAACTAGAATGGATACATTCGTGCGAATGAATTAAAATCGATCATATTTAAGAAATAGAATAGATCGTGCGAATGGATTAGAATGGATCGTACGAATGAATTAGAATGGATTGGATGAATTAGAATGGATCATGCGAATGAATTAGAATGGATCGTACGAATGAATTAGAATGGATCGTGCGAATGAATTAGAATGGATCATACGAATGAATTAGAATGGATTCTTACGAATGAATTAGAATGGATCGTACGAATGGATTAGAATGGATCGTACGAAGTAGAATGGATCGTGCGAATGAATTAGAATGGATCGTATGAATAAATTAGAATGGATCGTACGATTAAATTAGAATGGATCGTAGGAATGAATTAGAATGGATCGTACGAATGAATTAGAATGAATCGTACGAATGAATTAGATTGGATACATTTGAGCGAATGAATTTCGAATGCATTAGAATGGATACATTCGTGCGAATGAATTAGAATGGATCGTACAAATGAATTAGAATGGATCGTGCGAATGAATTAGAATGGATCGTACGAATGAATTAGAATGGATCGTGCGAATAAATTAGAATGGATCGTCTTGCGAATAAATTAGAATGGATCGTATATTCGTGCAAATAAATTAGAATGGATCATACGAATGAATTAGAATGGATCGTGCGAATGAATTAGAATGAATCGTACGAATGCATTAGAATTGATCGTACGAATGAATTAGAATGGATCGTACGAATGGATTAGAATGGATCGTACGAATGGATTAGAATGGATCATACGAATGAATTAGAATAGATACATTTGTACGAATGAGTTATAATGGATCATACGAATGAATTAGAATGGATCGTACGAATGGATTAGAATGGATACATTCGAGCGAATGAATTAGAATGGATCGTACGAATGAATTAGAATGGATCATAGGAATGAATTAGAATGGATCGTGCAAATGAATTAGAATGGATCGTGCGAATGAATTAGAATGGATCGTGCGAATGAATTAGAATGGATCGTGCGAATGAATTAGAATGGATCGTGCAAATGAATTAGAATTGATACATTCGTGCGAATGAATTAGAATGGATCGTAGGAATGAATTAGAATGGATCGTACGAATGAATTAGAACGGTTACATTCGTGCGAATGAATTAGAATGGATCATACGAATGGATTAGAATGGATCATAGGAATGAATTAGAATGGATCGTGCGAAAGAATTAGAACGGATCGTACGAATGGATTAGAATGGATCGTACGAATGAATTAGAATGGATACATTCATACGCACGATCCATTCTAATTCATTCGCACGATCCATTCTAATTCATTCATATGATCCATTCTAATTCATTCATACGATCTATTCTAATTCATTCGCATGAATGTATCCATTCTAATTCATTCGCACAATCCAATCTAATTCAAACGTACGATCCATTCTAATTTATTTGCACGAATATACGATCCATTCTAATTTATTCGCAAGAATGTATCCATTCTAATTCATTCGTACAATCCATTCTAATTTATTCGTACAAATGTATTCATTCTAATTCATTCACACGATCCATTCTAATTCATTCGTACGATCCATTCTAATTCATTCATACGATCCATTCTAATTCATTCCTACATACGATCCATTCTATTTCATTTGCACGATCCATTCTAATTCATTTGTACGAATGTATCCATTCTAATTCATTTGCACGATTCATTCTAATGGATCGTACGAACTAATTAGCATGGATCGTATGAATGAATTAGAATGGATCGTACGAATGGATTAGAATAGATCGTACGAATGAATCGTGCAAATAAATTTGAATGGATCATACGAATGAATTAGAATGGATCGTACGAATGAATTAGCATGGATCATAAGAATAGATCGTATGAATGAATTAGAATGGATCGTACGAATGAATTAGAATGGATCGTGCGAATGAATTAGAATGGATTGTACGAATGAATTAGAATGGATACATACAAATGAATTAGAAAGGTTACATTCGTGAGAATGAATTAGAAATGATCGTACGAATGAATTAGAATGGTTACATTCGAGCGAATGAATTAGAATGGATCGTACGAATGAATTAGAATGGATCGTACGAATAAATTAGAATGGATCGTGCGAATGAATTAGCATGGATCGTACGAATGAATAGAGTGGATCCACCGAATGAGTTAGAATGGATCATACGAATGAATTAGAATGGATCGTACGAAAGAATTAGAATGGATCGTGCGAATCGATTAGAATGGATCATACGAATGAATTAGAATAGATCGGACGAATTAGAATGGATCATGCGAATGAATTAGAATGGATCATACGAATAATTTGAATGGATCGTGCGAATGAATTAAATGGATCGTACGAATGAATTAGAATGGATTCGTACGAATGAATTAGAATGGATCGTACGAATTAGAATGGATTGTACGAATGAATTAGATTGGTTACATTCCACCGAATGAGTTAAAATGGATCATACGAATGAATTAGAATGGATCGTACGAATGTATTATAATGGTTACATTCGTGCGAATGAATTAGAATGGATCGTATGAATGGATTAGAATGGATCGTACGAATGAATTAGAATGGATCGTACGAATGAATTAGAATGGATCATAGGAATGAATTAGAATGGATCATACGAATGGATTAGAATGGATCGTACGAATGGATTAGAATGGATCCTGCGAATGAATTAGAATGGATCGTACGAACGAATTAGAATGGATCGTACGAGCGAATTAGAATGGATCGTATGAATGAATTAGAATGGATCGTACGAACGAATTAGAATGGATCGTACGAATGAATTAGAATGGATCGTACGAATGAATTAGAATGGATCATATAAAAGAATTAGAATGGATCGTGCGAATGAATTAGAATGGATCGTGCGAATGAATTAGAATGGTTACATTCGTGCGAATAAATTTGAATGGATCGTACGAACGAATTAGAATGAATCATATGAACGAATTAGAATGGATCGTACGAATGAATTAGAATGGATGCATTCGCACGATCCTTTCTAATCCATTCGTACGATCCATTCTAATCCATTCGTACGATCCATTCTAATCCATTCGTACGAACCATTCTAATCCATTCGTACGATCCATTCTAATTCATTCGTATGATCAATTCTAATTCATTCGCACGATCTATTCTAATTCATTTGTACGATCCATTCTAATTCATTCGTACTCTAATTTATTCACACGATCCATTCTAATTCATTCGTACGATCCATTCTAATTCATTCGTATGATCCATTCTAATTTATTCGTTCAAAAATATCCATTCTAATTCATTCGTATAATCCATTCTAATTCATTCGCATGATCCATTCTAATTCATTCGTACGATCCATTCTAATTCATTCGTATGATCAATTCTAATTCATTCGCACGATCCATTCTAATTCATTTGTACGATCTATTCTAATTCATTCGTACGATCCATTCTAATTCATTCGTACGATCCATTCTAAAATGAGTTAGAATGGATCATACGAAAGAATTAGAATGGATCGTACGAATGAATTAGAATGGATTGTGCGAATGAATTCGAATGGATCGTATGAATGAATAAGAATATATCGTACGAATGAATTAGAATGGATCGTGCGAATGAATTTGAATGGATCGTACGAATGAATTAGAATGGATACATTCTTGTGAATGAATTAGAATGGATCGTAGGAATGAATTAGAATGGATCGTACGAATGAATTAGAATGGTTACATTCGTGCGAATGAATTAGAATGGATCGTACATAGGAATGAATTAGAATGGATCGTACGAATGAATTAGAATGGATCATACGAATGGATTATAATGGATCGTGCGAATGAATTAGAATGGATCGTATGAATAAATTAGAATGGATCGTACAAATGAATTAAAATAGATACATTTATGCGAATGATTTAGAATGGATCATACGATCTAATTAGAATGGCTCATACGAATGAATTAGAATGGATCGTATGAATGAATAAGAATGGATCGTACGAATGAATTAGAATGGATCGTGCGAATGAATTAGAATGGATACATTCGTGCGAATGGATTAGATTGGATCGTACGAATGAATTTAAATGCATTCCAATTCATTCGTATGATCTAATTCTAATTCATTCGTACGATCCATTCTAATTCATTCGTACGATCCATTCTAATTCATTCGCACGATCCATTCTATTTCATTCGTCTGATCCATTCTAATTCATTCGCACGATCCATTCTAATTCATTCGTACGATCCATTCTAATTCATTCGCACGAATGTATCCATTCTAATGCATTCGTACGATTCATTCTAATTCATTCGCACGATCCATTCTAATTCATTCGTACGATCCATTCTAATTCATTCGCACGATCCATTCTAATTAATTCATTCGTACGATCCATTCTAATTCATCGTATGATTCATTCTAATTCATTCGCACGATCCTTTCTAATTTATTCGTACGATCCATTCTTATTCATCTATACGATCCATTCTAATTCATTCGTACGATCCATTCTAATTCATTCGCACGATCTATTCTAATTCATTTGTACGATCCATTCTAATTCACTCGCACGAATGTATCCATTCTAATGCATTCGTATGATTCATTCTAATTCATTCGCACGATCCATACTAATTTATTCGTACGATCCATTCTAATTCATTCATACGATCCATTCTAATTCATTCGTACGATCCATTCTAATTCATTCGTACGATCCATTCTAATTCGTTCGTACGATCCATTCTAATTCGTTCGTACGATCCATTCTAATTCATTCGCACGATCTATTATAATTAATTCGCACTATCCATTCAAATTTTTTCGTTGAAATATATCCATTCTAATTCATTTGTACGACCCATTCTAATTCATTCGCACGATCCATTCTAATCCGTTCGTCCGATCCATTCTAATTCATTCGCACGAATATATCCATTCTAATTCATTCGTACAATCCATTCTAATTCAATCGCACGATCCATTCTAATTCAGTCGTATGAAAGAATTAGAATGGATCGTGCGAATGAATTAGAATAGATCGTTCGAATGAATTAGAATGGATACATTCGTGCGAATGAATTAGAATGGATCGTACGAATGAATTAGACTGGATCGTACGAATAAATTAGAATGGATACATTCATGCAAATGAATTTCAATGGATTGTACGAATGAATTAGAATGGATCGTATGAATGAATAAGAATGGATCGTACGAATGAATTAGAATGGATCGTGTGAATGAATTAGAATGAATCGTACGAATGCATTAGAATGGATCGTACGAACGAATTAGAATGAATCGTACGATACATTCGAATTCATTTGTCCTATCCATTCTAATTCATTCGCACGAATGTATCCATTCTAATTCATTCGTCCGATCCATTCTAATTCATTCGTCTGATCCATTCTAATTCATTCGCATGAATGTATCCATTCTAATTCATTCATACAATCCATTCTAATTCATTCGCACGATCCATTCTAATTCAGTCGTATGAAAGAATTAGAATAGATCGTGCGAATGAATTAGAATGGATACATTCGTGCGAATGAATTAGAATGGATCGTACGAATGAATTAGACTGGATCGTACGAATAAATTAGAATGGATACATTCATGCAAATGAATTAGAATGGATCGTACGAATGAATTAGAATGGATCGTACGAATGAATTAGAATGGATCATATGAATGAATTAGAATGGATCGGACGAATAAATTAGAATGGATCGGACGAATGAATTAGAATGGATCGTGCGAATGGATCGTACGAATGAATTAGAATGGATCATATGAATGAATTAGAATGGATCGTGCGAATAAATTAGAATGAATCGTACGAATGAATTAGAATGGATCGTACGAATGAATTAGAATGGATACATTCGTACGATCCATTCTAATTCATTCGTACGATCCATTCTTATTCATTCGTACGATCCATTCAAACTCATTCGCATGATCCATTCTAATTCATTCGTACGATCCATTCTAATTCATTCTCACGAATGTAACCTTTCTAATTCGTTTGTATGGATCGTACGAATGAATTAGAATGGATCGTACGAATGAATTGGAATGGATCATAGGAATGAATTAGAATGGATCGTGCAAATGAATTAGAATGGATCGTGCGAATGAATTAGAATGGATCGTACAAATGAATTAATATGGATCGTACGATTCATTCTAATTCATTCGTACGATCCATTCTAATGCATTCGTACGATTCATTCTAATTCATTCGCACGATCCATTCTAATTCAATTGTATGATCCATTCTAATTTATATGCACGAATATACGATCCATTCTAATTTATTTGCAAGAATGTATCCATTCTAATTCATTCGTACAATCCATTCTAATTTATTCGTACAATACATTCTAATTCAGTCGCACGA
This sequence comes from Chamaelirium japonicum, assembly GCA_947650365.1. Lineage (NCBI taxonomy): Eukaryota > Viridiplantae > Streptophyta > Magnoliopsida > Liliales > Melanthiaceae > Chamaelirium > Chamaelirium japonicum. Next base: position 21,732,178 of record OX393553.1, on the reverse strand, counting down.
ATGTATCCATTCTAATCCATTCGTACGATCCATTCTAATTCATTTGTATGATCCATTCTAATTCATTCGTACGATCTATTCTAATTCATTCTCACAAATGTAACCTTTCTAATTCATTTGTACGATCCATTCTAATTCATTCGTACGATCCATTCTAATCCATTCGTACGATCCATTCTAATTCATTCGTACGATCCATTCTAATTCATTCGCATGATCCATTCTAATTCATTCGTATGATCCATTCTAATTCATTACTAGGATCTATTCTAATTCATTCGTACAAATGTATCCATTCTAATTCATTCGTATGATCCATTCTAATTCATTCGCACGAATGTATCCATTCTAGTTCATTCGTACGCTCCATTCTAATTCATTCGTATGCTCCATTCTTATTCATCGCACAAATGTATCCATTCTAATTCATTCGTACGATCCATTCTAATTCATTCGCACGATCGATTCTAATTCATTCGTATGATCCATTCTAATTCATTCGTACGATCCATTCTAATTCTTTCGTACGATCCATTCTAATTCATTCGCACGATCTATTCTAATTCATTCGTACAATCCATTCTAATTCATTCGTGCGAATGAATTAGAATGGATCGTATGAATGAATTAGAATGGACCGTACGAATGAATTAGAATGGATCGTGCAAATGAATTAGAATGGATCATACGAATGAATTAGAATGGATACATTTGTACGAATGAATTAGAATAGATCGTAGGAATGAATTAGAATGGATCATGCGAATGAATTAGAATGGATCGTACGAATGAATTAGAATGGACCGTACGAATGGATTAGAATGGATTGTACGAATGGATTAGAATGGATCGTACAAATGGATTAGAATGGATCGAACAAATGAATTAGAAAGGTTACATTTGTGAGAATGAATTAGAATAGATCGTAGGAATGAATTAGAATGGATCATACGAATGAATTAGAATGGATCGTACGAACGAATTAGAATGGATCATACGAATGAATTAGAATGGATCGTACGAATAAATTAGAATGGATTGTGCGAATGAATTAGAATGGATCGTATGAATGAATTAGAATGGATACATTCGTGCGAATGAATTAGAATAGATTGTAGGAATGAATTAGAATGGATCGTACGAATGAATTAGAATGGATACATTCGAGCGAATGAATTAGAATAGATCGTAGGAATGAATTAGAATGGATCATACGAATGAATTAGAATAGATCATAGGAATGAATTAGAATGGATCGTACGAATGTATGAGAAAGGATCGTACGAATGGATTAGAGTGGATCGTACGAATGGATTAAAATGGATCGTACGAATGAATTAGAATGGATCGTACAAATGAATTTGAAAGGTTACATTTGTGAGAATGAATTAGAATGGATCGTACGAATGAATTAGAATGGATCGTACGAATGGATTAGAATGGATCGTACGAATGGATTAGAATGGATCGTATGAATGAATTAGAATGGATCATACAAATGAATTAGAAAGGTTACATTCGTGAGAATGAATTAGAATGGATCGTACGAATGAATTAGAATGGATACATTTGTGCGAATGAATTAGAATGGATCGTATATTTGTGCAAATAAATTAGAATGGATCGTACGAATGAATTAGAATGGATCCACTGAATGAGTTAGAATGGATCATACGAATGAATTAAAATGGATCGTACGAATGAATTATAATGGATTGTGCGAATGAATTAGAATGGATCATATGAATGAATAAGAATGGATATGCGAATGAATTAGAATGGATCGTACGAATGAATTAGAATGGATCGTGCGAATGAATTAGAAACATTCGTGCGAAAGAATTAGAATGAATTAGATTGCATCGTACGATCCATTCTAATCCATTTGTACGATCCATTCTTATTCATTCATACGATCCATTCTAATTCATTCGCACAATCCATTCTAATTCATTATAATGGATTGTACGAAGAATTAGAATGGATACATTCGAGCGAATGAATTAGAATGGATCGTACGAATGAATTAGAATGGATCATAGGAAGGAATTAGAATGGATCGTGCAAATGAATTAGAATGGATACATTCGTGCGAATGAATTAGAATGGATCGTAGGAATGAATTAGAATGGATCGTACGAATGAACTAGAATGGTTACATTCGTGCGAATGAATTAGAATAGATCATACGTAGGAATGAATTTGAATGGATCGTACGAATGAATTAGAATGGATCGTACGAATGGATTAGAATGGATCGTACGAATGGATTAGAATGGATCGTACGAATTAGAATGGATCGTATGAATGAATTAAAATGGATACATTTGTGCGAATGAATTAGAATGGATCGTGCAAATTAATTAGAATGGATCGTATCAATGAATTAGAATGGATCCTATGAATGAATAAGAATGGATCGTACGAATGAATTAGAATGGATCGTGCGAATGAATTAGAATGGATTGTACGAATGAATTAGAATGGATCGTGCGAATGAATTAGAATGGATCGTACGAATGAATTAGAATGGATCCAGCGAATGAGTTAGAACGTACGATCCATTCTAATTCATTCCTACAATCCATTCTAATTCATTCGCACGAATGTATCAATTCTAATTCATTTGCACGATCCATTCTAATTCATTCCTATGATCCATTCTAATTCATTCATACGATCCATTCTAATTCATTCGCACGAATATATCCATTCTAATAAATTCGTACGATCCATTCTAATTCATTCGTATGATCCATTCTAATTTATTCGCACGAATGTATCCATTCTAATTCATTTGCACGATCCATTCTAATTCATTCGCACGATCCATTCTAATTCATTTGTATGATCCATGCTAATTCATTCGTACGATCCATTCTAATCCATTCGTATGATCCATTCTAATCCATTCGTACGATCCATTCTAATCCATTCGTACGATCCATTCTAATCCATTCGTACGATCCATTCTAATTAATTCGCAATATCCATTCTAATTCATTCGTACGATCCATTCTAATTCAAAAGTACGATCCATTCTAATGCATTTGTATGATCCATTCTAATCCATTCGTACGATCCATTCTAATCCATTCGTACGATCCATTCTAATCCATTCGTACGATCCATTCTAATCCATTCGTACGATTCATTCTAATTCATTCGCACTATCCATTCTAATTCATTCGCACTATCCATTCTAATTCATTCGTACGATCCATTCTAATTCACTGCACGATCCATTCTAATTCATTCCTATGATCCATTCTAATTCATTCGTACAATCCATTCTAATTCATTCTCACGAATGTAACCTTTCTAATTCATTTGTATGATCCTTTCTAATTCATTCGTACGATCCATTCTAATCCATTCATACGATCCATTCTAAACCATTCGTACGATCCATTCTAATCCATTCGTACGATCCATTCTAATTCATTCTCACAAATGTAACCTTTCTAATTCATTTGTACGATCCATTCTAATCCATTCGTACGATCCATTCTAATCCATTCGTACGATCCATTCTAATCCATTCGCACGAATGTAACCATTCTAATTCATTCATACGATCCATTCTAATTCATTCCTACAATCCATTCTAATTCATTTTCACGAAAGTATCCATTCTAATTTATTTGCACGATCCATTTCTAATTCATTCGTACGATCCATTCTAATTCATTCGCACGATCCATTCTAATCCATTCGTACGATCCATTCTAATCCATTCGTACGATCCATTCTAATTCATTCACTCGAATATATCCATTCTAATTCATTCGTACGATCCATTCTAATTCGTTCATACGATCCATTCTAGTTCTTTCATATGATCCGTTCTAATTCATTCGTACGATCCATTCTAATTCATTCGTATGATCCATTCTAATTCATTCGCACGAATGTATCCATTCTAATTCATTCGTATGATCCATTCTAAACGATCCATTCTAATTCATTCGTACGATCCATTCTAATCCATTCGTACGATCCATTCTAATCCATTCGTACGATCCATTCTAATTCATTCGCACGATCCATTCTAATTCATTCGTATGATCCATTCTAATTTATTCATACGATCCATTCTAATTCATTCGCACAATCCCTTTTAATTCATTCGTACGATCCATTCTAATTCATTCGTACGATCCATTCTAATTCATTCGTATGATCCATTCTAATTCAATTCGTGCAATCCATTCAAATTCATTCGCACAAATGTATCCATTCTAATTCATTCGTATGATCCATTGTAATTCATTCGCTCGAATGTATCCATTCTAATTCATTCGTACGATCCATTCTAATTCATTCGCACGATCCTTTCTAATTCATTCGTACGATCCATTCTAATTCATTCGTATGATCCATTCTAATCCATTCGTACGATCCATTCCAATTCATTCGTACGATCCATTCTAATTCATTCGCACGATCCATTCTAATTCATTCGTACAAATGTATCTGTTTGGGGGATTTTTTCACTAGTCCATGCGGTCTGCCTGCAAGACAAAGAAAAACATAAGAACGGCTGGCTCCCTAAGGAGCGTAGACCCTCCGACGCTCAAGTCAGTCTCAGGTGATCACTGGAGAGCTTGTAATAGACGAAAGTGGTAGGGATGAGGGTTTCGAACCTGTACTTTGGAGCCTGGAGGTGGGCATTTATAGACATCGGCGACCTACCGGTGCCCAACACCTGGAGGTTCTTTCCGGTGCCTTCTAGGCCCCCACGTTCTGGCCCACATGGGTCTGACTGTCCTTGGTACCTGGGCCCCTGACATTCTTTGTCGTCTAGCTCGCCAGGCGGTGTAGTGGGGGAGAATATTTGTCTTGTCGTTGCCAGGTGGCTCATCTGGAATGTTCAGGTCTGGGAGGTCTCAAACCGACTCTGACGGGCTTCCGTGGACTACAATCGTCCACGTAGCTTCAGTGGGGTTTCGACACCTGTCGACCCTTGTCAAGAGTCGGGCTCTTAGTAGGGCGACCTCTTCGACACTGGGTTTGGGCGGTCCGCCACTTCATCCCTATTGCCAAGAGTCGGGCTCCGGAGAGGGCGACCTCTTCGACAACTGGAATGGCCTGGCGATCTCTGTGGGCGTTCTTCCAGTGTTCTTTGATGCCCTTCTAAGTTTTCTCTCTGACCAAGGTCCCCCCACGAGCCTCGGGGCGGGGTCCAGTGTGAGAGGTAGGGCGAGCTTCTTCTCGAGCTGGGGGCGTGCTCTTGCATACTTGGATACAAGTCCCCATGTAGCCCAATGTGGATCTCGCTCCCTGTTAAGATGATTTGGCGAGCCGGGGTGGGGGAGATCCTTCTCGAGCTGGGGGACGAAGGCATGCCCCTGCACGAGTTCCCCATCCCTTGGAATCTTGGGGTCTATGAGATCCACAGGCAAGGGCGAACTGGTGGCGGACGCGCAGAGCTAGGGGCGAGCTCCTTGAGAGCTCGGGGGCGAGCTCCTAGCGAGCCCCTTGCGAGCTCGGGGGCGAGCTCCTTGCGAGCAGGGGGGGGCGAGCTCCTTGAGAACTCGGGGGCGAGCCCCTTGCGAGCTCGGGGGCGAGCTCCTTGCGAGCAGGGGGGGGCGAGCTCCTTGAGAGCTTAGGGGCGAGCTCCTTGCGAGCAGGGGGGGCGAGCTCCTTGAGAGCTTGGGGGCGAGCTCCTTGCGGGCTAGGGGGTGAGCTCCTTTCGAGCTTGGGGGCGATCTCCTTGCGAGCTAGGGGGTGAGCTCCTTGCGATTTCACCGTGCTGTAGATGTAATGCACTCAGATACAAGGTGTCCATACAGCTCAACGTGGGGCGAGCTCCTTTCGAGCTGATAGGGGGGGCGAGCTCCTTGCGAGCTTGGGAGCAAACTCCTCGCGAGCTAGGGGGGGGCGAGCTCCTTGCGAGCTTGGGAGCGAACTCCTCGCGAGCTGGGAGGGGGTGAGCTCCTCACGAGCTAGGGAGCGAGCTCCTTGCGAGCTGGAGGCGTGCTTCTTTCCACTGGGATTCAAGTCCCCATATAGCCCAATGTGGATCTCGCTCCCAGTTAAGATGATCCGGCGAGCTCACAGGGTGTTAGGAAACTAAATATTAGATCGTCGAAGTCATGCTCGGCTTCCGAGGGTTCCAACTCCTGGACGGGCTTCTGCGTGAGTTCTACCTCAAACGTGTCGCAATGATATCTAAGATACGTGGTCTTCGACTACCCCCAACATTACCCCCTCCTAAGGGAGTGGCTGAGGAAAGCGAGCTACTTGCTCAGGAGTTCTAGCGAGCTTACTCTTTCAGGGCTTCCTCTCACGATTTTTGTTTTCGCGAGTTTGGGTGCGAGCCCCTATCCTCAAATGTGCCTGATATCAATGTCTGCTGCAACAACTTGTCAGGAGGGCCAAGAACATTGGCCACGAGCGGTCTCCTTCTGGTGCGTGCTTGTCACACACGGTCAGGGTCTACTTCGGGTGAGCTGCGGGCGCCTGCCACAAGCGATCTTGTGGCTCGAGCTTCGCACCAAATCTACGGCGGTTGTATCACTTTAAATGCGATGCGAGACTCGAGATTGATACAATGAATCTCATCATGAGATCCCGATCGGCGCGTGACACACGTCTCCTTCTCATTGGTCCCCATCTCTGTCAGAAAGGACATCGCCGCAGGTGTCGCAGCTTTCTCCACGCGTGGTCCACGTGGCGCCTTGCAATTAGACGAGGGCGAGCTGTCGCCTCAACCGCCGTCGCGTCGCCTCGCTGAGCGCGCTTGAGCATTAACTGCCCCGCCGATCCCCCTGCCTCTATCCTTCCTATAAATAGGGGGAGGGGGGTCTTTTTATCCTTCCGCGCAAATCAGCTCTCCCTTCTTCCTCCTCCCAGCTCGCTTTAGCTTGCGCTCTCCCTTCTTCCTCCTTCCAGCTCACTTTAGCTCGCGCTCTCCCCCATGGAATCCTCCGCTGCTGAAGTTGCTGCTACTGTTGCTGCTGCTGCCGCCGCTGCTGCTGCTGCCGCCGGGCTCGCCGTTGAAACGGCGGTAGTCTGGCTGCAAAACCCCACCGGGGTGCCCGTAGGGGATAGCATCCAGGCGGAGATTGATTTCCCCCGTGAAATCCTCATCACCAAGATGCCACTCATCGGGAGACTGCCCCAGGGCACCGTGGCCTCCGTCGGGCTGCTGTGGTCTGGGCTGCGGTTCCCGCTGGGTCACCTCGCCGGGGAGTTCCTGAAGTTGACGGGGCTTTGCCCCGCCCAACTCTCTGGGAACTCCTGGGGATACTCTACGGGCTATCCCAGCTGGAGACCGCCCTAAAGGTGAGGATCCCTCTGAGCTACCTGCTCAAGAAGTGGCTCCTCAAACCTGGGCCGGTCTTCAACAGCGCGGGTTGCAGGTATTTCTACCTCGCCGGGCGGCCTGGTGAGGTGCTCCCCTTCTCCGCCATCGAGAACAAGGACCGCCACTGGAAGGATTATCCCTTCGTGGCAGTCGGCGACTGACGTGGGCGGCACAGCGGAGTCCCGGCTCACCCCGGGGTTCCTACGACGGCGGTCTTCCGGAAGATATCCTTCTTCCGGGCGGGGAAGAAGAAGTGCATCGCTCCCGACCGGGAGCGGTCCTTGGACGAGGCATTCCTCCACTATCTCGGAGGGCGCACCCCGGAGAAGATTACCGCCCCCGACTTCGCCTTCCAGCTGAAGGACGGGAAGACCGGCGCTATCCTTCCCAAGCAGAAGATAGTCCGGAAGAAGAAAGAGGCCCCTCCTCCCTCCGAGGGGACCAGCAAAGGGGCGGGGGGTTCGGGAGGCAACTCCCGGAAGAAGACGGCCCGGAGGTGGGCCTCGCCCATCCGCCTCAACGACCCCGACACCATGGAGATGCTGCGCCAAGACGCGGCCTCCGTGCCTCCGCCACCCCCTCGCCAGGATGCCGGCCCAGGTCAGCCACCTGCCCCACCTCCAATTGTCCGCCGCAAGATTCAATTCGTCGAGCTTGACGACCCGAACGTCGACCTCCCGCTAACCATGGCGGAAGTCGAATCCGGGATGGCTCGAATATTAATGGGCAACTTCCCCGGCGATCTGACCGTCCCTCTCCGTGTGGCAGTGCTGACGTCGGAGATGGAGGCCCGTGGTAAGAAGAAGGCCAAGCGCACGAGGCCCGCGTCTGCAAGCGCCCCGGCGGAGCAGCGGCGGAAAGCGTTGGAGGAGGCGGGCTTGGACTCGGAGCCCGAATGGACGGACTCCGAGGAGGAGGCATCAGACTCCGAGGAGGAAGAGCCTGTCACTCAACCTTCCCAGATGGAGCCCCATGCTTCTACCCAAGTGGAGAAGCTCCCAGCTCCATCAGCTTCCGCACCAAGGGCGGGACCAAGCGGACAGGAGCTCCCCTCTCCTGCCACCGGGGTAGGGGTCCAGCAGGGCGAAGCTGCTGCCTCCGCTGCGACCTCTACTCCGCCTGCAGCTCCCGCACCTGCCGCCGGGGTGGAGGTCCCGCAGGGCGGTCCCACTGCCGCCGCTGCGTCCTCTACACCCCCCGCGGCTCCGGCACCCGTCCCCCTGGTCTCGCCTCCGGCCAGGGGCCAGGAAGAAGCGGGCTCCCAGGAGGGTCTGGGGAACCTGGTCTACAGGTCCCCCAGCTTTGTGGACATTGGCTCCGACTCTGAGTCCTCAAGCTCGGAGTTGGAGACCAAAGAAGCCAGGACGGATCCTCCAAGCCCGCCTGTAGCTGGAGCTCGCTCGGGGGAGGCACCAGCCCCTACTCCTTCTCCCGGTGCGCCACCTTCTATCGAAGCTCTGGGGGGTCCCAGCGCGGGCTCCTCTACGGAAGAGGGGAGGGCGCCCTACTACATGCGGCAGCTGCTGGGCCGCAACATCTTCGCCCGAGCCCCCTTCGCTTCCATAAGCGAATGCCTGGCCGAGGTATCTCTCGCTTTTTCTACCTCCACGCAAAAATCTCATTTTTGCTAACTTTTTCATCTTTCTTATATAGGCGGAGAAGCAGAGCCAGGCACTGGCCGCGGAGGTCGCTGGGGCCGGGAAGGCGCTGGCTGCCTTGTTCGATGATTCCCTTCGGGGGTCCGAGCGCAAGGTGGACGAGCACATTCACGAGCTCCAGCGGGCTACGCACGCCGCGGCGCTGAAAGAGGCGGAGGAACTTAGGCAGAGGATCGCGACCCTCGTGTCGGGCATGACCGAGTTGGAGACGGCCCAACTCAAAACCTCTGACGACCTCCAAAAGGCCAAGGCGGAGCGGGACGAGGCCGTGACCGCCAGAGAGGCCGCTCAGAAGGAGGCTGCTCAACTTCAAGGCGAGGTCGCTGCTCTGAAGCCAGAGATCTCCGCTCTGAAGGAGATGCACGCCGAAGGCCTTCGGGCTCAACAAGGTCGTCTCCAAGCTCAGTTGGACGATCTCCTCAAGAAGGGCGCCCTGGCCGCTGTGGAAAAATACAAGACCGAGAGATCGAAGAAGCGGCGTCGAGGAGATGACAGCGGGGCGGAGACCAGCAAGCCTTGAGCTCGCTCACTTTTGTAATTGTTTTTGTACTTTTTGTTTGATCAATGAAAGTTCTTTAGTCCGCTCTTTTGTGTTTACTTTCTCCGTGTTGTCTTCTCTTTCTGCGAGTCTGCTTTAGAAATTTTTGCAGCGATCTCAAGGGTGATACCCCGGGCGAGGCGACTAATTCGATTCAACCATTTATTTTAAAATATATGCAAACGAAAAGCTCGGCATGCTCGCTAAATCTTGCTGTAATCTCTGAGCCCGGAAAAGAAAAAGACGAGCGAACCAAATAACTTCAAACATTTCCCTATGCCCAGAGATTTAAATCAATTTTATTTTAAAGAAAACTAGTAAATGCTAGCTGCCCCCTGCCCGGTTAATTACCCTAAAGGATCCTGATCACTGGATATGCCCTTTGAGGGGTTACCAAGGGATGTTCGGGCTACCTAAAAGGGGATCGCCCCTCTCAGGTTTTCCTAGAATGGATCATGCACAGCAGCGGACTGTATCGTTACAGAAATCGCATATCTCGCGAGCTTTTTATACATCATGCTTCCGGGCTTGAATTCTTTGGTGACAACGCCATTGGATATGCCCGGTTAATTACCCTCAAGGATCCTGATCACTGGATATGCCCTTTGAGGGGCTACCCTCAAGGAAACTCTATGCATAATACTTTCAGAGGTGCAAAACATTCCAAGGTCGCTCTAGTAGGTCACCCTCAGCAGTCATCAACTGGTAGGCCCCAGATCCTCGTGCCTGGTGCACTATGTAGGGGCCTTCCCAGTTCGCCGCGAGCTTTCCGGTATTGGACTCCTGCGTGTTTGCGAATACTTTTCTCATTACCAGGTCGCCGGTCTTGAACGCTCAATGGCAAACTTTCTTATCATAGGCGTGCTTCATTTCTTGTCTGTACCCGGCAAGGTGCAGGTTGGCGCGCTCCCGTCGTTCTTCGAGCTGATCGAGGGAGTTGGCAAGCAGATCGTCATTGTTGATCTCGTCTGCTGCGAGCCTCCTCTCGGTAGGCAGCTCGGCCTCCACGGGGAGTACAGCTTCGCACCTATAAGTGAGACCGAAAGGTGACTCGCCAATCGAGCATCGGGGAGTAGTGCGATAGGCCCACAGCACGCCGTCGAGCTCCTGCTCCCACAATCCCTTCTTTTCGTCCAACCTTTTCTTAAGGTTGTCTAGGATTACACGATTTGTAGCTTCTGTCTGCCCGTTGCTTTGAGGGTACCTCGGAGAGGAAAACCTTAGGTCGACTCCATACTCAGCACAAAAGTTTTTGATCAAGCGATTATCGAACTGGCGACCATTATCGGTGATAAGTATTCGGGGCAGACCGAACCTACAAAAAATGTTCTTCCAAAGGAAGTCTCTCACCTGCTTTTCACCTATCTTAGCTAGCGGGACCGCTTCCACCCATTTGGTGAAGTAGTCGGTGGCTACTAAGATGAATTTCTTTTGCCGGGCTGACTGAGGGAAAGGTCCCACAATGTCGAGCCCCCACTGCTGAAATGGCCAAGGGCTCACCAGAGGGTGTAGCTCTTCGACGGGCATATGATTCGTTGTGGCGTGCTTCTGGCATTGAGTGCACCTTCTGGCGACCTCCAACGCATCTTGCTCGAGGGTGGGCCACCAATATCCTTGTCGCCTTACTTTTGCAGCCAGAGACCGCCCACCAGCGTGATTTCCCAGTTCGCCAGAATGAATGCGATTAAAAACCTCTTCGGTTTCAGGGTGCTCGACACAACGAAGACTTGGCCCGCCGAAGGATTTTCTAAAAAGGCGATCCCAGCGAATAAGATAGCGACCAGCTCGCTTCTCCATTCGTTGAGCTTCTTCTTTGTCCTTCGGGAGCTCGCCCTTTTGGAGAAAACGAATAATAGGCGTGGTCCATCCGCCAGGTAATACGTCGGCCGCCACTTGGTTGACGGCGGGCTCTGCTAGTTTGAGTCGAGACTGACTTTGGACTTCGATGAAAATATGGCGAGCTTCCGATCCTCCTAGCAGGGAGGCAGTATTTGCCAAAGCGTCAGCCCGCCTATTATCGGCCCACGGAATTTGCTCGAACGAGATCTCCTTGAATCCTGCGGCCTTGTCTTTCACCAAGTCCACGTAGCCTGCCATTCGCGTATCCCAGGAGGCATATTCTCCTTTGATTTGACAAATGATTAGCTGTGAGTCGCTAAACACCTTCAACCATTTGGTGCCTACTTCTTGAGCGAGCTCTAGTCCGGCCAACAGCGCCTCGTATTCTGCTTCATTGTTGGTGGCAGCAAAATCCAGCCAGATCGATTTCTCGAGGAGTATCGCCTGGGCGATCAGTGAAACCCCGATTCCGGCCCCCAGAGCGTTTGAGGAGCCATCAATGAATAGTTCCCACTCCATTATCTCTGAATGCTTCGCTGGAGGAAGCTCGCCCTGATCACCTAAGAACCTCGCCTTCCCAGGGTGTGCCTCGGTGGGCTCTTCCTCCTGGTACTGGACCGGTTCTTCTATGGGGAAGTCCGCCAAGAAATCAGCAAGGGCCTGTCCTTTGACAGCGACTCGAGGGACATACTCCAGGCCATAGGCGACGAGCTCAGTGGACCATCGATAGAGCCTCCCTGCTACCGAGGGCCTGGAGAGCGCGCTCTTCAAAGGGTGCTCTGTGATAACCTTGACGGTGTGCGCCGAGAAATATGGGTAAAGCTTTCTTGCGGTAAGGACCAAGGCCAACGCTACCTTCTCGATTGGTCGATACCGGAGCTCGGCAGGGAGCATTGTATGACTTACGAAATAAACAGGTCGCTCAACCTTCGTCTCTTCCACCACGAGGACCCCGCTCACCGCATTCTCGGTGACCGCCAGATATACGCCCAGCTCGGCGCCATCCTTCGGTGCCGCGAGGACTGGTGGGCTTGCCAAATAGTCCTTGATCTTCTAAAAAGCGAGCTCGCATTTTTTGTCCCACCTGATACTCGCTCCTTTTCGAAGTAGCTCGAAAAGAGGTCGGCAACTATCTGAGGATTTGGAGATGAACCGATTTAGCGCGGTGATTCGCCCGCTCAATCTCTGGACCTCCTGCCAGGTTCTTGGTGCGGGCATTTCGACAAGTGCTCGGATCTGCCCAGGGTCGGCCTCGATCCCCCTGTGGGTGACCAGGTACCCTAGGAATTTTCCAGAAGTCACCTCGAATGCGCACTTTGCTGGGTTTTGCCTCATCTGGAATTTTTGCAAACCTTCAAAGATTTCGCGGAGATCAGCAACATGTCCTTCCCGCTCTCGACTCTTTACGAGAAGGTCGTCTACATAAACTTCGACATTTCTGCCGATCTGATCCTTAAACATCTGAGTGACTAACCTTTGGTAGGTCGCTCCTGCGTTCTTGAGTCCAAACGGCATTACCCGATAACAGAAAAGCTTCTGGTAGCCCGCCCCAGAGTAGAAGGCGGTCTTCTCCTGATCGTCAATATGGAGGGGTATCTGATTATACCCAAAATACCCGTCCATAAAGGACAAGGCCTGGAATCTGACAGCGGCGTCGACCAGCGCGCCAATTCGTGGAAGAGGGAATCCGTCCATCGGGCATGCTTTGTTGAGGTCAGAGAAGTCGATGCACACTCTGACCGCCCCACTTTTCTTGGGCACCGCCACGATATTGGAGATCCAATCGGGGAAGTGCGCCTCGCGTATAAAGCCAGCTCGCTCCAGCTTTTCTATTTCTGCCGCCACTGCGGCGGACTTTGCAGCGGGTATATGCCGAGCTTTTTGTTTCACCGGCGGGAAGTCTCGCAAGGTGTGCAGACGATGGCAGGCGACCTCTGGGTCAATCCCTGGCATGCCTTCGAAGCTCCAGGCAAACACGTCGCGGTATTCCTTAAGCAGGTTGGTTAAGGTTAGGACCTCGCCCTTAGTTAGCGAGGTCCCGAGATGGACGGTCCTCGGTCCGTCCTCACCACCGATATTGACCTCTTGTAGCGGCTCGGCAACGGGGAAACTTCCCCTCAGGGATCCCGACAGGCGACCTTTCTCCTCGAGCTTAAGATCCGCACCGCTCCCACCCGTGGGTGGAGTAGGAGATTTAAGCGAGGAGATCCCTCTTGGGCCTTGAGGGAGCCCGCTCGTGGCGAGTGCTAATTGCTAGGAGGGCGCCGGCCTCTTGGCCTCCGCGACCTCCAGTTCTAGGAGATGAAGGATGTCCTACTCACATCTGGTAGCAGCGACTTGATCACCCCTAATTACCACGACCCCGCTCGCAGTGGGAAATTTAAGGGCCTGATGATTGGGCGAGGAGACCACGTTCATTTGCCTCAACCAAGGTCGCCCTAGTATGGCGTTGAAGGCGGACAGTCCGTCTACCACTGCGAAGTGGACTTGACGGACTTCCGGGCCCGCTGTTACGGTGAGTGCGATCTCCCCAACGACCTTAGCGACCTCGCCGGTGAAACCGCTGAGCGAGCCCGTCGAGGGAGACAGATCGATTTGTCTCAACCCCATTCGCTGGAGGGCCGATAAGAACAGGATGTCGACGGCGCTTCCTGGATCGACCAGGACCCGTCTCACCTCGATGTTTGCTATCATGAGGCGTATAACGAGGGGGTCATTGTGGGGGGTAACGACCCCAGCCATGTCATCTTCCGAGAACCAGATGAAATCGCGGGCTTCGACCCTTGGCGTTTGGAGTAAAACAGGAGTTAGAGAGACGGAAGATACCTTTTGAGCTCGCTCTATTTCTCTAACTTGTCGGCGAACCTCATTACTGGATCTCGGGCCACTCAGGCATCCGTTGATGGTGTGACAGATCGCCGGTCCTCCCGGAGGAGGTGGAGGTAGAGCGGGCTCCGCAGGCCCCGGGCGATCTCCCTCCCAAGGGACCCGTGCCGGGATCACCTCGAATCTTCTCGGGGGCGAGATGAATTGGCTCAAGTGCCCCAAGGTGACCAAATCCTCCAGGTGGTTCCTCAGAGTCCGGCATTTATTGGTGTGATGCCCGGGGCTGCGATGAAACGCGCACCGTCGGGTGTTGTCGGTCGAACCGGGCTCCCCTTCTTGCAGTGGGGGCGGGTATTGAACGAAGGGCTCATTCCGGATTTGGTGCAGGATTTGCCCCGGGAAGTTGGTTAATACAGTGAAATCCCGCTCCCCGGGCCTCGGAGGTAGGCGCCAGTTCACCGGCCTTCCAGCGGCTACCGCGGGGGCTTCTGCGGGCTGCACGGCCGGAGCTGCGGGTGGCCCGGGCGAAGGTGCCACCAGGGGTACCTCCCGCCTTTCCACGGCTTTAACGACGAGAGGTCGCAAAGCCGGAGGAGGTCGCTGTTCGACCGCTTTTCCCTTTCGGTCGAGCACCACATCTTCGAGCTTGATGTGTTGTTGGACCAGGGCAAACAGCTCGACCATGGTGCGCGGGTCCTTTATAACCAGCGTGTCATGGAGCTTGCCACCTTCAGGGAGGGCATTCCGGAACGCGCTCACCGCCGTGCGATCTTGACCGACCGCATCCTCTAGAGCGAGGTAGGCGTTCCGGAACCTCGTTGCGAAGCTGCGAAGGGTTTCGCGAGCTCCCATAGACAAGGTGAAGAGAGATTCGATCCTCTTAGGGGGCTGCCTGTTGCAACGGTATTGCTCTAGGAATAATCTCGACAGGGTAGGGAAATCTGGGATTGTGCCGGACGGTAGTTTATGGAACTAATTCAACGCTGAGCCCGCCAAACGGCTCGAGAAAGCCCGGCACAACACATGGTCTTGATCCCGAAAAAAAAAAGCTTTCGGTAGGCCAAGAGGTGGTCAACGGGATCTTGCGATCCGTCGAACAATACAAATTTTGGGGGGGTCCAATGGTGCGAAAAACCTCCTTGGTGCACCTCGCTGGTGAAGGGCGAGCTACCCCCGTGGGCGGCGAGGTCCTCCAGTAGGTCCACCGGCGCGCTAGGGTGCTGCCAGTGCCCGGGGAATGCTCCCAGAGGCAGCTGCGCAGGTCCTATGCAGTCACGCACGTTTCCTCTCGGGGGGTTCGGTCCCACATCGTGGCGACCTGAATGGGCTTCCCCCCGGCGACCTTCCTGCCGCCCGTCAGCGGGCTGCTTCGCCACGAGAGTGGGTTGATGAAAGGCGGTAACCTCTTGGGCAACACCAGGTATTGCCTCCGCGGGCTCCTTCTCTCATCGTCGATGGCGCGGGTCGCGTTCCCTCTCGAGCGATCTCGCCTCCGACTCGCCGGAGTCGGCGCTCCTGCCACGGTGGCGAGGGAGGGTTGCTCGCGAGGTCGCCTTGTTGCTAGACCGCTGGGTCACCAGCTTTTGCAAACTTGTAAGTGGGGTTTCGCGCACCCCACGCACGGCCGTTCTCTCGGCTGGGGGCTCCGGTTGTGAACTCCTTCGGGCTGGGACCACCGTGGGCAGGCGCGATGAGATGGGAGGTCGCACAGGGGATGCAACCCCCGCTGGCCCAGATCATCGGCTCGCCGTCGGGAGCTGACGCAGCCGTGTCAGTTCCTCCATCATGGCCCGTTGGGTGGCCAAAATCTCCAACAGGAGCTGGTCACTGAGCGGGACCAGGGGCTGGGGGGTCTCCGAAGGAGGTTCGCTGCGCATGGACCCCGCACGGGTCCTCGTTCGCCTGTGTCCCCTCGCCGGCGGTGCCATCTTCGGGTTACGAGAGTCCCCGGTGGCTAACCTTGTGGTCGTGGGCGTTCTCGCAGGAACCAGTCGAAGATCCCACAAACGGTGCCAAATGTTTGGGGGATTTTTTCACTGGTCCATGCGGTCTGCCTGCAAGATAAAGAAAAATGTAAGAACGGCTGGCTCCCTAAGGAGTGCAGACCCTCCGTCGCTCAAGTCAGTCTCAGGTGATCACTGGAGAGCTTGTAATAGACGAAAGTGGTAGGGATGAGGGTTTCGAATCTGTACTTTGGAGCCTGGAGGTGGGCATTTATAGACATCGGTGACCTACCGGTGCCCAACACGTGGAGGTTCTTTCCGGTGCCTTCTAGGTCCCCACGTTCTGGCCCACATGGGTCTGACTGTCCTTGGTACCTGGGCCCCTGACATTCTTTGTCGTCTAGCTCGCCAGGCGGTGTAGTGGGGGAGAATATTTATCTTGTCGTTGCCAGGTGGCTCCTCTGGAATGTTCAGGTCTGGGAGGTCTCAAACCGACTCTGACGGGCTTCCGTGGACTACAATCGTCCACGTAGCTTCAGTGGGGTTTCGACACCTGTCGACCCTTGTCAAGAGTCGGGCTCTTAGTAGGGCGACCTCTTCGACACTGGGTTTGGGCGGTCCTCCACTTCATCCCTATTGCCAAGAGTCGGGCTCCGGAGAGGACGACCTCTTCGACAACTGGAATGGCCTGGCGATCTCCGTGGGCGTTCTTCCAGTGTTCGTTGATGCCCTTCTAAGTTTTCTCTCTGACCAAGGTCCCCCCACGAGCCTCGGGGTGGGCTCCAGTGTGAGAGGTAGGGCGAGCTTCTTCTCGAGCTGGGGGCGTGCTCTTGCATACTTGGATACAAGTCCCCATGTAGCCCAATGTAGATCTCGCTCCCTGTTAAGATGATTTGGCGAGCCGGGGTGGGGGAGCTCCTCCTCGAGCTGGGGGACGAAGGCGTGCCCCTGCACGAGTTCCCCATCCCTTGGAATCCTGGGGTCTATGAGATCCACAGGCAAGGGCGAACTGGTGGCGGACGCACAGAGCTAGGGGCGAGCTCCTTGAGAGCTCGAGGGCAAGCTCCTGGCGAGCTTGGGGGCGAGCCCCTTGCGAGCTCGGGGGCGAGCTCCTTGCGAGTAGGGGGGGCGAGCTCCTTGAGAGCTCGGGGGAGAGCCCCTTGCAAGCTCGGGGGCGAGCTCCTTGCGAGCAGGGGGGGCGAGCTCCTTGAGAGCTTGGGGGCGAGCTCCTTGCGAGCAGGGGGGGCGAGCTCCTTGAGAGCTTGGGGGCGAGCTCCTTGCGAGCTAGGGGGCGAGCTCCTTTCGAGCTTGGGGGCAATCTCCTTGCGAGCTAGGGGGTGAGCTCCTTGCGATTTCACCGTGCTGTAGATGTAATGCACTCAGATACAAGGTGTCCATACAGCTCAACGTGGGCGAGCTCCTTGCGAGCTGATAGGGGGGGCGAGCTCCTTGCGAGCTTGGAAGCGAACTCCTCGCGAGTTGGGGGGGGGGGGGCGAGCTCCTTGCGAGCTTGGGAACGAACTCCTCGCGAGCTGGGAGGGGGCGAGCTCCTCGCGAGCTAGGGAGCGAGCTCCATGCGAGCTGGAGGCGTGCTTCTTCCTACAGGAATTCAAGTCCCCATATAGCCCAATGTGGATCTCGCTCCCAGTTAAGATGATCCGGCGAGCTCACAGGGTGTTAGGAAACTAAATATTAGATCACCGAAGTCATGCTCGGCTTCCGAGGGTTCCAACTACTGGACGGGCTTCTGCGCGAGTTCTACCTCAAACGTGTCGCAATGATGTCTAAGATACGTGGTCTTCGACTACCCCCAACAGTATCCATTCTAATTCATTCGTACGATCCATTCTAATTCATTCGTACGATCCATTCTAATTCATTCACACAAATGTATCCATTCTAATTCATTTGTACGATCCATTCTAATTCATTCGCACGATCCATTCTAATTCATTCGTACGATCCATTCTAATCCATTCATACGATCCATTCTAACTCATTCTCACAAATGTATCCATTCTAATTCATTCGTACGATCCATTCTAATTCATTCACACGAATGTAACCTTTCTAATTCATTTGTAAGATCCATTATAATTCATTCTCACAAATGTAACCTTTCTAATTCATTTGTACGATCCATTCTAATTCATTCGTACGATCACTTCTAATCCATTCGTACGATCCATTCTAATTCATTCCTACGATCCATTCTAATTCATTCGCACGAATGTATCCATTCTAATTCATTCGCACGATCCATTCTAATTCATTCCTATGATCCATTCTAATTCATTCGTACGTTTGAATGGATCGTACGAATGAATAACAATGGATCGTACGAATGAATTAGAATGGATCGTACGAATGTATTAATGGATCGTACGAATGAATTAGAATGGATCGTACGAATGTATCCATTCTAATACATTCGTACGATCCATTCTAATTCGTTCATATGATCCATTCTAATTCGTTCGTACGATCCATTCTAATTCGTTCATATGATCCATTCTAATTCATTCGCACGATTCATTCTAATTCATTCGTACGATCCATTCTAATTCATTCGTACGATCTACTTCTAATCCATTCGTACGATCCATTCGCATGATCCATTCTAATTCATTTGTACGATCCATTTTAATTCATTCGCATGATCCATTCTAATTCATTCGTATGATACATTCGTGCGAATGAATTAGAATGGATCGTACGAATGAATTAGAAAGGATACATTCGAGCGAATGAATTAGAATGGATCTACGAATGAATTAGAATGGATCATAGGAATGAATTAGAATGGATCGTGCAAATGAATTAGAATGGATACATTCGTGCGAATGAATTATAATAGATCATACGAATGAATTAGAATGGATCGTACGAATGAATTAGAATGGATCGTGCGAATGAATTAGAATGGATAGTGAGAATGAATTAGAATGGATCGTTCGAATGAATTAGAATGGATTGTATAAATGAATTAGAATAGATCGTGCGAATGAATTAGAATAGATCATACGAATGAATTAGAATGGATCGTATGAATTAATTAGAATGGATCGTGCGAATGAATTAGAATGGATCGTACGAATGCATTAGAATGGATCGTACGAACGAATTAGAATGGATCATACGAATGAATTAGAATGGATACATTCGAGCGAATGAATTAGAATGGATACATTCGAGCGAATGAATTAGAATGGATCGTACGAATGAATTAGAATGGATCATAGGAATGAATTAGAATGGATCGTGCAAATGAATTAGAATGGATACATTCGTGCGAATGAATTAGAATAGATCATACGAATGAATTAGAATGGATCGTAGGAATGAATTAGAATGGATCGTGCAAATGAATTAGAATGGATTGTACGAATGAATTAGAATGGATACATTCGAGCGAATGAATTAGAATAGATCGTAGGAATGAATTAGAATGGATCATACGAATGAATTAGAATGGATTGTATGAATGAATTAGAATGGATCGTACGAATTAATTAGAATGGATACATTTGTGAGAATGAATTAGAATGGATCGTACGAATGAATTAGAATGGATCGTACGAATGAATTAGAATGGATCGAACGAATGAATTAGAACGGATACATTCGAGCGAATGAATTAGAATAGATCGTAGGAATGAATTAGAATGGATCATACGAATGAATTAGAATGGATCGTACGAATGGATTAGAATGGATCGTACGAATGGATTAGAATGGATCGTACGAATGAATTAGAATAGATCATACAAATGAATTAGAAAGGTTACATTCGTGAGAAT
Source organism: Chamaelirium japonicum (assembly GCA_947650365.1). Taxonomy (NCBI): domain Eukaryota; kingdom Viridiplantae; phylum Streptophyta; class Magnoliopsida; order Liliales; family Melanthiaceae; genus Chamaelirium; species Chamaelirium japonicum. The sequence goes on along the minus strand of OX393553.1, from coordinate 21,712,262 downwards.
GAATTAGAATGGATCGTACGATCCATTCTAATTCATTCTCACGAATGTAACCTTTCTAATTCATTTGTATGATCCATTCGTACGATCCATTCTAATTCATTCATACGATCTATTCTAATTCATTCGCACGAATGTATCCATTCTAATTCATTCGCACAATCCAATCTAATTCAAACATACGATCCATTCTAATTCATTCACATGATGTATTCTAATTCATTCGTATGATCCATTCTAATTCATTCGTATGATTCATTCTAATTCATTCGTACGATCCATTCTAATTCATTTGCACAAATGTATCCATTCTAATTCATTCGTACGATCCATTCTAATTCATTCGTACGATCCATTCTAATTCATTTGTACGAATGTATCCATTCTAATTCATTCGCACGATCCATTCTAATTCATTCGCACAAATGTATCCATTCTAATACATTCGTACGAACCAATCTAATTCATTCGTACGGTCCATTCTAATTCATTCCTACGATCCATTCTAATTCATTCGCACGAATGTATCCATTCTAATTCATTTGCATGATCCATTCTAATTCATTCCTATGATCCATTCTAATTCATTCGTACGATCCATTCTAATTCAATGGATCGTACGAATGAATTAGAATAGATCCACCGAATGAGTTAGAATGGATCATACGAATGAATTACAATGGATTGTACGAATGAATTAGAATGGATCGTACGAATGAATTAGAATAGCTCATACGAATGAATTAGAATGAATCATACGAATGAATTAGAATGGTTACATTTGTGCGAATGAATTAGAATAGATTGTACGAATGAATTAGAATGGATCGTACGAATAAATTAGAATGGATCGTGCGAATGAATTAGAATGGGTCGTACGAATGAATTAGAATGGATCCACCAAATGAGTTTGAATGGATCATACAAATGAATTAGAATGGATCGTACGAATGAACTAGAATGGATTGTGCGAATAAATTAGAATGGATCGTATGAATGAATAAGAATGGATCATAGGAATGAATTAGAATGGATCATACGAATAAATTAGAATGGATCATAGGAATGAATTAGAATGGATCGTGCAAATGAATTAGAATGGATACATTCGTGCGAATGAATTAGAATGGATCGTACGAATGAATTAGAATGGATCGTACGAAAAAATTAGAATGGATCGTACGAATGAATTAAAATGGATCGTACGAATGAATTAGAATGGATCGTACGAATGAATTAGAATGGATCGTACGAATGAATTAGAATGGATACATTCGAGCGAATGAATTAGAATAGATCGTACGAATGGATTAGAATGGATCATACGAATGAATTAAAATGGATATATTCATACGACTGAATTAGAATGGATCGTGCGAATTAATTAGAATGAATTAGAACGCATTGTACGAATGAATTAGATTGCATCGTGCAAATGAATTAGAATGGATCATACGAAGGAATTAGAATGGATCCTGTGAATGAATTAGAATGGATCGTACGAATGAATTAGAATGGATCGTGCGAATGAGTTAGAATGGTTCATACGAATGAATTAGAATGGATCCACCGAATGAGTTAGAATGGATCATACGAATGAATTAGAATGGATCGTACGAATGAATTAGAATGGATCGGACGAATGAATTAGAATGAATCGGACGAATGAATTAGAATGGATTGTGTGAATGAATTAGAATAGATCGCACGAATGAATTAGAATGGATCGTACGAATGAATTAAAATGGATACATTTGTGCAAATTAGAATGGATCGTACGAATGAATTAGAATTGATCGAACGAATGGATTAGAATGGATCATAGGAATGAATTAGAAAGGTTACATTTATGAGAATGAATTAGAATGGATCGTACGAATGAATTAGAATGGATACATTCGCTCGAATGAATTAGAATGGATCATACGAATGAATTAGAATGGATCGTGCGAATGAATAAGAATGGATCGTACGAATGGATCATGCGAATAAATTAGAATGGATCGTACGAATGAATTAGAATGGATCGTATGAATGAATTAGAATGGATCGTGCAAATGAATTAGAATGGATCGCTCGAATGTATCGTACGAATGAATTAGAATGGATCGTACGAACGGATTAGAATGGATCGTACGAATGAATTAGAATGGATCATACAAATGAATTAGAAAGGTTACATTTGTGAGAATGAATTAGAATGGATCGTACGAATGGATTAGAATGGATCGTACGAATGGATTAGAATGGATCATACGAATGAATTAGAATGGATCATACAAACGAATTAGAAACGTTACATTCATGAGAATGAATTAGAATGGATCGTACGAATGAGTTAGAATGGATCATACGAATGAATTAGAATGGATCGTACGAATGAATTTGAATGGATCGTACGAATGAATTAGAATGGATCGAACGAATGAATTAGAATGGATACATTCGAGCGAATGAATTAGAATAGATCGTAGGAATGAATTAGAATGGATCATACGAATGAATTAGAATGGATCGTACAAATGAATTAGAATGGATTGTGCGAATGAATTAGAATGGATCATACGAATGAATTAGAATGGATCGAACGAATGAATTAGAATGGATACATTCGAATGAATTTGAATGGATCGTACGAATGAATTAGAATGAATCATACGAATGAATTAGAATGGTTCGTGCGAATGAATTTGAATGGATCGTACGAATGAATTTGAATGGATCGTACGAATGAATTAGAATGGATCGTACAAATGAATTAGAATGGATACATTTGTGCGAATGGATCATAGGAATGAATTAGAATAGATCGTACGAATGAATTAGAATGGATTGTACGAATGAATTAGAATGGATACATTCGTGCGAATGAATTAGAATGGATCGTACGAATGAATTAGAATGGATCGTACGAATGAATTAGAATGGATACATTCGAGCGAATGAATTAGAATGGATCGTACGAATGAATTAGAATGGATCATAGGAATGAATTAGAATGGATCGTGCAAATGAATTAGAATGGATACATTTGTGCGAATGAATTAGAATGGATCATACGAATGAATTAGAATGGATCGTACGAATAAATTAGAATGGATCGTATGAATGGATTAGAATGGATACATTTGTGCGAATGAATTAGAATGGATCATACGAATGAATTAGAATGGATTGTGTGAATGAATTAGAATGGATCGTACGAATGAATTAGAATGGATCGTACGAATGAATTAGAATGGATCATATGAATGAATTAGAATGATTACATTCGTGCGAATGAATTAGAATGGATCGTACGAATGGATTAGAATGGATCGTACGAATGGATTAGAACGCATTGTATGAATGAATTAGAATGGTTACATTCATGCAAATAAATTAGAATGGATCGTACGAATGAATTAGAATGGATCGTATGAATGAATTAGAATGGATCGTTCGAATGAATTAGAATGGATCATACGAATGACTTAGAATGGATCGTGCGAATGAATTAGAATGGATCGTGCGAATGAATTAGAATGGATACATTCGTACAAATGAATTAGAATGGATCATACGAATGAATTAGAATGGATCGTACGAATGAATTAGAATGGTTACATTCGGGCGAATGAATTTGAATAGATCGTACGAATGAATTAGAATGGATCGAACGAATGAATTAGAATGGATACATTCGAGCGAATGAATTAGAATAGATCGTAGGAATGAATTAGAATGGATCATACGAATGGATTAGAATGGATCGTAAGAATGAATTAGAATGGATCGTACGAATGAATTAGAATAGCTCATACGAATGAATGAATTGTACGAATGAATTAGAATGGATCGTACGATCCATTCTAATCCATTCGTACGATTCATTCTAATTCATTCGCACGAATGTAACCATTCTAATTCATTCGTACGATCCATTCTAATTCATTCCTACGATCTATTCTAATTCATTCGCTCGAATTTATCCATTATAATTCATTCGTTCGATCCATTCTAATTCATTCGTACGATCCATTCAAATTCATTCGCATGATCCATTCTAATTCATTCGTACGATCCATTCTAATTCATTCTCACGAATGTAACCTTTCTAATTCATTTGTACGATCCATTCTAATTCATTCGTACGATCCGTTCTAATTCATTCGTACGATTCACCCTAATCCATTCGTACGATCCATTCTAATTCATTCGCACGATCAATTCTAATTCATTCGTACGATCCATTCTAATTCATTCCTACGATCCATTCTAATTCATTCGCACAAATGTATCCGTTCTAATTTATTTGCACGATCCATTCTAATTCATTCCTATGATCCATTCTAATTCATTCGTACGATCCATTCTAATTCATTCGTTCGAATGTATACATTCTAATTCATTCGTACGATCCATTCTAATTCATTCGTACGATCCATTCTAATTCATTCGCATGATCCATTCGTACGATCCATTCTAATTCATTCGCACGAATGAATTTGAATGGATCGTACGAATGAATTAGAATGGATACATTCGTTCGAATGAATTAGAATAGATCGTGCGAAAAAATTAGAATGGATCGATCGTATGAATGAATTAGAATGGATCGTGCGAATGAATTAGAATGGATCGTACAAATGAATTAGAATGGATACATTCGAGCGGAATGAATTAGAATGGATCGTACGATCCATTCTAATTCATTCTCACAAATGTATCCATTCTAAATTATTCGTATGATCTATTCTAATTCATTCGCACGATCCATTCTAATTCATTCGCACGAATATATCCATTCTAATTCATTCGTACGATCCATTCTAATTCATTCGTAGGATCCATTCTAATTCATTCGCACGATCCATTCTAATTCATTCGTACGATCCATTTGAATGGATTCATACGATCCATTCTTATTCATTCGTACAACCTATTCTAATTCATTCGTACAATCCATTCTAATTCAGTCGTATGAATGTATCCTTTCTAATTCATTCGCTCGAATGTATCCATTCTAATTCATTCGTACAAATGTATCCGTTCTAATTCATTCCTACGAATGAATTAGAATGGATCGTACGAATGGATTAGAATGGATCGTACGAATAGATTAGAATGGATCATACGAATGAATTAGAATGGATCATACAAATGAATTAGAAAGGTTACATTTGTAAGAATGAATTAGAATAGATCGTATGAATGAATTAGAATGAATCATAGGAATGAATTAGAATGGATCGTGCGAATGAATTAGAATGGATATATTCGTGCGAATGAATTAGAATGGATCGTGCGAATGAATTAGAATGGATCGTACGAATGAATTAGAATGGTTACATTCATGCGAATGAATTAGAATGGATCGTACGAATGAATTAGAATGGATCGTGCGAATGAATTAGAATTGATCATACGAATGAATTAAAATGGATCGTAGGAATGAATTAGAATGGATCGTATGAATGAATTAGAATGGTTACATTCATGTGAATGAATTAGAATGGATCGTACGAATGGTTTAGAATGGATCGTACGAATGGATTATAATGGATATGAATGAATTAGAATGGATACATTCGAGCGAATGAATTAGAATGGATCGTACGAATGAATTAGGATGGATCGTACGAATGGATTAGAATGGATCTTACGAATGGATTAGAATGGATCGTACGAATGGATTAGAATGGATCGTATAAATGAATTAGAATGGATCATACAAATGAATTAGAAAGGTTACATTCGTGAGAATGAATTAGAATGGATCGTGCGAATGAATTAGAATTGATCATACGAATGGATTAGAATGGATCGTACAAATGAATTAGAATAGATCGTGCGAATGAATTAGACTGGATCGTACGAACGAATTAGAATGGATCGTGCGAATTTATTAGATTGCATCGTACGATCCATACTAATTCATTCGCTCGAATGTATCCATTCTAATACATTTGTACGATCCATTCTAATTCGTTCATACGATCCATTCTAATTCGTTCGCACGATCCATTCTAATTCATTTGTATGATCCATTCTAATTCATTCCTACGATCCATTCTAATTCATTTGCATGAATGTATCCATTCTAATTCATTCGTACGATCCATTCCAATTCATTCGTACGATCCATTCTAATTCATTCGTATGATCCATTCTAATTCATTCCTATGATCTATTCTAATTCATTCGCTCGAATGTATCCATTTTAATTCATTCGTCCGATCCATTCTAATTCTTTCGTACGATCCATTCAAATTCATTCGCATGATTCATTCTAATTCATTCGTACGATCCATTCTAATTCAATCGTATGATCTATTCTAATTCGTTCGCATGAATGTATCCATTCTAATTCATTCGTCCAATCCATTCTAATTCATACGTATAATCTATTCTAATTCATTCGCACGATCCATTCTAATTCATTCGCACGAATATATCCATTCTAATTCATTCGCACGATCCATTCTAATTTATTCTCACGATCCATTCTAATTCATTCGTACGATCCATTCTAATTCATTCGTATGATCCATTCTAATTTATTCGTTCAAATATATCCATTCTAATTCATTCTCATGAATGTAACCTTTCTAATTCATTTGTAGGATCCATTCTAATTCATTCGTATGATCCATTCTAATCCATTTGTACGATCCATTCTAATCCATTCGTACGATGCATTCTAATTTATTCGTACGATCCATTCCAATTCATTCGTATGATCCATTCTAATTCATTCATGCAATCCATTCAAATTCATTCATACGATCCATTCTAACTCATTCATACGATCCATTCTAATTCATTCGCATGAATGTACGAATGAATTAGAATGGATACATTTGTGCGAATGAATTAGAATGGATCGTACAAATGAATTAGAATGGATCATACGGATGAATTAGAATGGATCGTGCGAATTAATTAGAATGGATCGTGCGAATGAATTAGAATGGATACAATCGTACAAATGAATTAGAATAGATCGTACGAATGAATTAGAATGGATCGTACGAATGGATGAGAATGGATCGTACGAATGAATTAGAATGGATCGTACAAATGAATTAGAATGGATACATTCGAGCGAATGAATTAGAATGGATCGTAGGAATGAATTAGAATGGATCATACGAATGAATTATAATGGATCGTGCGAATGATTTAGAATGGATTGTACGAATGAATTAGAATGGATACATTCATGCGAATGAATTAGAATGGATCGGACGAATGAATTGGAATGGATCGTACGATTCATTCTAATTCATTTGTACGATCCATTCTAATGCATTCGTACGATTCATTCTAATTCATTCGCACGATCCATTCTAATTCATTCGTACGATCCATTCTAATTCATTCGCACGATCCATTCTAATCCATTCGTACGATCCATTCTAATCCATTCGTACGATCCATTGTAATCCATTCGTACGATCCATTCTAATCCATTCGTACGATCCATTCTAATTCATTCCTATGTATCCATTCTAATTCATTCGTACGATCCATTCTAATTCTTTCATACAATCCATTCTAATCCATTCGCATGATCCATTCTAATTCGTTCGTATGATCCATTCTAATTCATTCCTACGATCTATTCTAATTCATTCGCTCGAATGTATCCATTCTAATTCATTCGTACGATCCATTCTAATCCATTCGTACGATCCATTCTAATTCATTCGCACGAATGTAACCATTCTAATTCATTCGTATGATCCATTCAAATTCATTCGCTTGAATGTATCCATTCTAATTTATTCGTATGATCCATTCTAATCCATTCGTAAGATCCATTCTAATTCATTCATATGATCTATTCTAATTCATTACTACGATCTATTCTAATTCATTCGCTCGAATGTATCCATTCTAATTCATTCGTACGATCCATTCTAATTCATTCCTACGATCCATTCTAATTCATTTGCACGAATGTATCCATTCTAATACATTCGTACGATCCATTCTAATCCATTCGTACGATCCATTCTAATTCATTCATACGATCCATTCTAATTCGTTCGTACGATCCATTCTAATTCATTCGTATGAATGTATCCATTCTAATTTATTAGTACAATCCATTCTAATTCATTCGCACGATCCATTATAATTCATTCGTATGATCCATTCTAATTCATTCCTACGATCCATTCTAATTCATTCGCTCGAATGTATCCATTCTAATTCATTCGTACGATCCATTCTAATTCATTCGTACGATCCATTCTAATCCATTCGTACGATCCATTCTAATTCATTCGTACGATCCATTCTAATTCATTCGCACGATCCATTCTAATTCATTCATACGATCCATTCTAATTCATTCGCACGATCCATTCTAATTCATTCGTACGATCCATTCTAATTCATTCGTCCGATCCAATCTAATTCATTCGTACAATCCATTCTAATTCATTCTCACGAATGTAACCTTTCTAATTCAATTGTATGATCCATTCTAATTCATTCGTACGATCCATTCTAATTCATTCGCTCGAATGTATCCATTCTAACTCATTCGTACGATCCATTTTAATTCGTTCATACGATCCATTCTAATTCGTTCGTACGATCCAATCTAATCCATTCGTACGATCCATTCTAATTCATTCGTATGATCCATACGATCCATTCTAATTCATTCGCTCGAATGTATCCATTCTAATTCATTCGTACGATCCACTCTAATTCGTTCGTACGATCCATTCTAATTCGTTCGTACGATCCATTCTAATTCATTCTCACGATCCATTCTAATTCATTCGTACGATCCATTCTAATTCATTCGTATGATCAATTCTAATTCATTCGCACGATCCATTCTAATTCATTCGTACGATCCATTCTAAGTCATTCGTATAATCCATTCTAACTCATTCTAATTCATTCGCACAAATGTAACCTTTCTAATTTATTTGTACGATCCATTCTAATTCATTCGTACGATCCATTCTAATTCATTCGCACGAATGTATCCATTCTAATTCATTCGTTCGATCCATTCTAATTCATTCGTACGATCCATTCAAATTCATTCGCATGATCCATTCTAATTCATTCGTACAATCCATTCTAATTCATTCTCACGAATGTAACCTTTCTAATTCATTTGTTTGATCCTTTCAAATTCATTCATACGATCCATTCTAATCCATTCGTGCGATCCATTCAAATCCATTCGTACGATCCATTCTAATCCATTCGTATAATCCATTCTAATTCATTCGCACGAATGTATCCATTCTAATTCATTTGCACGATCGATTCTAATTCATTTGTACGATCTATTCTAATCCATTCGTACGATCCATTCTAATTCATTCGTACAAATGAATTAGAATGGATCGTACGAATGAATTAGAATGGATCGTATGAATGAATTAGAATGGATCGTACGAACGAATTAGAATGGATCGTACAAACGAATTAGAATGGATCGTACGAATGAATTAGAATGGATACATTCAAGCGAATGAATTAGAATGGGTCGTATGGATCGTACGAATGAATTAGAATGAATCGTACGAATGGATTAGAATGGATCGTACGAACGAATTAGAATGGATCGTATGAACGAATTAGAATGGATTATACGAATGAATTAGAATGGATACATTCGAGCGAATGAATTAGAATGGATCGTACGAATGAATTAGAATGGATCGTACGAATTGATTAGAATGGATCGTACGAATGGATTAGAATGGATCGTACGAATGAATTAGAATGGATCATACAAATGAATTAGAAAGGTTACATTGGTGAGAATGAATTAGAATGGATCATACGAATGAATTAGAATGGATCATACGAATGGATTAGAATGGATCGTACGAATGGATTAGAATGGATCGTATGAATGGATTAGAATGAATTAGAATGGATCATACGAATGGATTAGAATGGATCGTGCGAATGAATTAGAATGGATCATACGAACGAATTAGAATGGATCGTATGAACTAATTAGAATGGATCATACGAATGAATTAGAATGGATACATTCGAGCGAATGAATTAGAATGGATCGTACAAATAAATTAGAATGGATCATAGGAATGAATTAGAATGGATCGTACGAATGGATTAGAACGCATTGTACGAATGAATTAGAATGGATCGTACAAATGAATTAGAATAGATACATTCGTGCGAATGAATTAGAATGGATCGTACGAACGAATTAGAATGGATCGTGCGAATGAATTAGAATGGATAGTGCGAATGAATTAGAATGGATCGTACGAATGAATTAGAATGGATCCACCGAATGAGTTAGAATGGATCAAACGAATGAATTAGAATGGATCGTACGAACGAATTAGAATGAATCGTACGATCCATTCTAATTCATTCGTCCGATCTATTCTAATTCATTCGCACGAATGTATCCATTCTAATTCATTCGCACAAATGTAACCATTCTAATTCATTCGTACGATCCAATCAAATTCATTCCTACGATCCATTCTAATTCATTCGCACGAATGTATCCATTCTAATTCATTTGCACGATCCATTCTAATTCATTCGTACGATCCATTCTAATTCATTCGTACGATCCATTCTAATCCATTCGTACGATCCATTCTAATCCATTCGTACGATCAATTATAATTCATTCTCACAAAATGTAACCTTTCTAATTCATTTGTACGATCCATTCTAATTCATTCGTACGATCCATTCTAATCCATTCGTACGATCCATTCTAATTCATTCGTACGATCCATTCTAATTCATTCGCACGATCCATTCTAATTCATTCGCACGATCCATTCTAATTCATTCGCACGAATGCATCCATTCTAATTCATTCATACGATCCATTCTAATTCATTCGCACGATACATTTGTGCGAATGAATTAGAATGGATCGTACGGATGGATTAGAATGGATCGTACGAATGAATTAGAATGGATCGTACAAATGAATTAGAAAGGTTACATTTGTGAGAATGAATTAGAATGGATCGTACGAATGAATTAGAATGGATCGTACGAATGGATTAGAATGGATCGTACGAATGAATTAGAATGGATCGTACGAATGCATTAGAATGGGTATATTCGTGCGAATAAATTAGAATGGATCGTACGAATGAATTAGAATGGATCGTGCGAATGAATTAGAATGGATCGTACGAATGAATTAGAATGGATCGTGCGAATGAATTACAATGGATCGTACGAATGAATTAGAATGGATACAGTTGTGCGAATGAATTAGAATGGATCGTACGAATGAATTAGAATTGATCGTACGAATAAATTAGAATGGATCGTACAAATGAATTAGAATGGATACATTCGTGCGAATGAATTAGAATGGATCATACGAATGCATTAGAATGGATCATAGGAATGAATTAGAATGGATCGTACGAATGAATTAGAATGGATCGTACAAGATTGTAGGAATGAATTAGAATGGATCGTACGAATGAATTAGAATGGTTACATTCGTGCAAATAAATTAGAATGGATCGTACGAATGAATTAGAATGGATCGTGCTAATGAATTAGAATGGATCGTACGATCCATTCTAATCCATTTGTACGATCCATTCTAATCCATTCGTATGATCCATTCTATTTCATTCGTACGATCCATTCTAATTCATTCGTATGATCCATTCTAACTCATTCGCACAAATGTATCCATTCTAATTCATTCGTACGATCCATTCTAATTCATTCGCACGATCCATTCTAATTCATCCGTACGATCTATTCAAATTCATTCGCATGGTCCATTCTAATTCATTCGTACGATCCATTCTAATTTATTCTCACGAATATAACCTTTCTAATTCATTTCTATGATCCATTCTAATTCATTCGTACGATCCATTCTAATCCATTCGTACGATCGATTGTAATTCGTTCATACAATCCATTCAGATTCATTCGCACAAATGTATCCATTCAAATTCATTCGTACGATCCATTCTAATTAATTCGCACGATCCATTCTAATCCAGTCATATGAATGTATCCATTTTAATTCATTCGTACGATCCATTCTAATTCGTACGATCCATTCAAATCCATTCGTATGATCCATTCTAATCCATTCTTACGATCCATTCTAATTCATTCGTACGATCCATTCTATTTCATTCCTATATATGATCCATTCTAATTTATTCGCACGAATGTAACCATTCTAATTCATTCGTACGATCCATTCTAATTCATTCCTGCGATCCATTCTAATTCATTCGCACGAATGTATCCATTCTAATTCATTTGCACGATCCATTCTAATTCATTCCTATGATCCACTCTAATTCATTCGTACGATCCATTCTAATTCATTCGCTCGAATGTATCCATTCTAATTCATTCGTACGATCCATTCTAATTCGTTCATACGATCCATTCTAATTCGTTTGTACGATCCATTCTAATTCGTTCGTATGATCCATTCTAATTCATTCGCACGATATATTCTAATTCATTCGTACGATCCATTCTAATTTATTTGCTCGAATGTAACTATTCTAATTCATTTGTACGATCCAAATAAATTAGAATGGATCATATGAATGAATTAGAATGGATCATGCGAATGAATTAGAATGAATCGTACGAATGCATTAGAATGGATCGTACGAATGAATTAGAATGAATCGTACGATCCATTCTAATTCATTCGCTCGAATGCATCCATTCAAATTCATTCGTACGATCCATTCTAATTCGTTCATACGATCCATTCTAATTCATTCGTATGATCCATTCTAATTCGTTCGCACGATCCATTCTAATTCATTCGTATGATCCATTCTAATTCATTCCTACGATCTATTCTAATTCATTCGCACGATCCATTCTAATTCATTCGTACGATCCATTCTAATTCATTCGCACGAATGTATCCATTCTAATGCATTCGTACGATTCATTCTAATTCATTCGCACGATCCATTCTAATTCATTCGTATGATCCATTCTAATTCATTCTTACGATCTATTCTAATTCATTCGCTCGAATGTATCCATTCTAATTCATTCGTTCGATCCATTCTAATTCATTCGTACGATCCATTCAAATTCATTCGCATGATCCATTCTAATTCATTCGTACGATCCATTCTAATTCAATCGTATGATCCATTCTAATTCATTCGCACAAATGTATCCATTTTAATTCATTCGTACGATCCATTCTAATTTATTCATACGATCCATTCTAATTCATTCGCACGATCCAATTTAATTCATTCATACGATCCATTCTAATCCATTTGTACGAATGGATTAGAATGCATACATTCGTGCAATCCATTCTTATTCATTTGCATGATCCATTCTAATCCATACGATCCATTCTAATCCATTCGTACGATCCATTCTAATTCATTCGTACGATCCATTCTAATTCATTATCACAAATGAATCCATTCTAATTCATACGATCCATTCTAATTCGTTGATATGATCCATTCTAATTCATTCGCACGAATGAAACTATTCTAATTCATTCGTATGATCCATTCTAATTCATTCCTACGATCCATTCTAATTCATTCGCACGAATGAATCCATTCTAATTCATTTGCCTGATCCATTCTAATTCATTCCTATGATCCATTCTAATTCATTCGTACGATCCATTCTAATTCATTCGCTCGAATGTATCCATTCTAAGTCATTCGTACGATCCATTCTAATTCATTCGTACGATCCATTCTAATTCATTCTCACGAATGTAACCTTTCTAATTCATTTGTATGTATCTATTCTAATTCATTCGTACGATCCATTCTAATTCATTCGCTCGATCCATTCTAATTCATTTGTACGATCCATTCTAATTCATTCGCATGATCCATTCTAATTCGTTCGTACGATCCATTCTAATTCATTCGCATGAATATATCCATTCTAATGCATTCGTACAATTCATTCTAATTCATTCGCACGATCCATTCTAATTCATTCGTACGATCCATTCTAATTCATTCATCCGATCCATTCTAATTCATTCGCAAGAATGTATCCATTCTAATTCATTCGTACAATCCATTCTAATTCATTCGCATGATCCATTCTAATTCATTCGTATGATCCATTCTAATTCATTCCTACGATCTATTCTAATTCATTCGCTCGAATGTATCCATTATAATTCATTCGTTCGATCCATTCTAATTAATTCGTACGATCCATTCAAATTCATTCGCATGATCCATTCTAATTCATTCGTAGGTTCCATTCTAATTCATTCTCACGAATGTAACCTTTCTAATTCATTTGTATGATCCATTCTAATTCATTCGTACGATCCATTCTAATTCATTCGTACGATCCATTCTAATTCATTCGTACGATCTATTCTAATTCATTCGTAAGAATGTAACCATTCTAATTCATTCGTACGATTCATTCTAATTCATTCGTATGAGCTATTCTAATTCATTTGTACGATCCATTATAATTCATTCGTACGATCCGTTGTAATTCATTCATACAATCCATTCAGATTCATTCGCACAAATGTATCCATTTAAATTCATTCGTACGATCCATTCTAATTAATTCGCACGATCCATTCTAATTCAGTCGTATGAATGTATCCATTTTAATTCTTTCGTACGATCCATTCTAATCCATTCGTACGATCTAATTCATTCATACGATCTATTCTAATTCATTCGTACGATCGATTCTAATTCATTCGCACGATCCATTCTAATTCATTCGTACGATCCATTTCTAATTCATTCGTATGATCCATTCTAATTCATTCTTACGAATGTAACCTTTTTAATTCATTTGTATGATCCATTCTAATCCATTCGTACGATCCATTCTAATCCATTCGTACGATCCATTCTAATTCATTCGTACGATCCATTCTAATTCATTCTCACAAATGTAACCTTTCTAATTCATTTGTACGATCCATTCTAATCCATTCGTACGATCCATTCTAATCCATTCGTACGAGACATTCTAATCCATTCGTACGATCCATTCTAATTCATTCGCACGAATGTAACCATTCTAATTCATTCGTACGATCCATTATAATTCATTCCTACGATCCATTCTAATTCATTCGTCCGATCCATTCTAATTCATTCGCACGAATGTATCCATTCTAATTCATTCGTACAATCCATTCTAATTCATTCGCACGATCCATTCTAATTCATTCGTGTGATCCATTCTAATTCATTCCTACGATCTATTCTAATTCATTCGCTCGAATGTATCCATTCTAATTCATTCGTACGATCCATTCTAATTCATTCGTACAATCCATTCAAATTCATTCGCATGATCCATTCTAATTGATTAGTACGATCCATTCTAATTCATTCTCATGAATGTAACCTTTCTAATTCATTTGTATGATCCATTCTAATTCATTCGTACGATACATTCTAATCCATTAGTACGATCCATTCTAATTCATTCGTATGAATGTATCCATTCTAATTTATTCGTACGATCCAGTCTAATTCGTTCGTACGATCCATTCTAATTCATTTGCACGAATGTATCCATTCTAATTCATTCGTACGATCCATTCTAATTCATTCGTATGATCCATTCAAATTCATTCGCACGAATGTAACCATTCTAATTCATTCGTACGATTCATTCTATATCATTTGTACGATCCATTCTAATTCATTCGTACAATGCGTTCTAATCCATTCGTACGATCCATTCTAATTCATTCCTATGATCCATTTTAATTCATTCGTACGATCCATTCTAATTCATTCGCTCGAATGTATCCATTCTAATTCATTCGTACGATCTATTCTAATTTGTTCATACGATCCATTCTAATTCGTTCATACGATCTATTCTAATTCATTCGTACGATCCATTCTAATTCATTCTCACGAATGTAACCTTTCTAATTCATTTGTACGATCCATTCTAATTCATTCCTATGATCCCTTCTAATTCATTCGTATGATCCATTCTAATTCATTCGTACGATCCATTCTAATTCATTCTCACAAATGTAACCTTTCTAATTTATTTGTACGATCCATTCTAATCCATTCGTACGATCCATTCTAATCCATTCGTACGATCCATTCTAATTCATTCGCATGAATGTAACCATTCTAATTCATTCGTACGATCCATTCTAATTCATTCCTATGATCCATTCTAATCCATTCGCACAATCCATTCTAATTCATATGCACAAAGGTTCCCATTCTAATTCATTCGTACGATCCATTCTAATTCATTCGTACGATCCATTCTAATTCATTCGCACGATCTGTTCTAATTCATTCGTACGATCCATTCTAATTCATTCGCATGATCCATTCTAATTCATTCGTACGATTCATTCGTACGATCCATTCTATTCATTCTTACGAATGAATTTGAATTAGAATGGATCGTGCAAATGAATTAGAATGGATCGATCAATTCTAATCCATTCGTACGATCCATTCTAATTCATTCGTACGATCCATTCTAATTCATTCTCACAAATGTAACCTTTCTAATTTATTTGTACGATCCATTCTAATCCATTCGTACGATCCATTCTAATCCATTCGTACGATCCATTCTAATTCATTCGCACGATCTAATTCATTTGCATGATCCGTTCGTATGATCCATTCTAATCCATTCGTATGATCCATTCTAATTCATTCATACGATCCATTCTTATTCATTCACATGATGTATTCTAATTCATTCGTACGATCCATTCTAATTCATTCGCACGATCCATTCTAATTTATTCGTATGATCCATTCTAATTCGTTCCTACGATCTATTCTAATTCATTCGTTCGAATGTATCCATTCTAATTCATTCGTTCGATCCATTCTAATTCATTCGTACGATCCATTCAAATTCATTCGCATGATCCATTCTAATTCATTCGTACGATCCATTCTAATTCATTCTCACGATTGTAACCTTTCTAATTCATTCGTACAATCCATTCTAATTTATTCGTACGATCTATTCTAATCCATTCGTACGATCCATTCTAATCCATTCGTACGATCCATTCTAATTCATTCGCACGATCCATTCTAATTCATTCGTATTCTAATTCATTCGTACGTTCCATTCTAATCCATTCTAATTCATTCTCATGAATGTAACTTTTCTAATTCATTTGTACGATCCATTCTAATTCATTCGTACGATCCATTCTAATCCATTCGTACGGTCCATTCTAATTCATTCGCACGAATGTAACCATTCTAATTCATTCATATGATCCATTCTAATTCATTCCTACGATCCATTCTAATTCATTCGTACGATACATTCTAAACGATTCGTACGATCCATTCTAATTCATTCGCATGAATGTAACCATTCTAATTCATTCATACGATCCATTCTAATTCATTCACACAATCCATTCTAATTCATTCGTACGATCCATTCTAATCCATTCGTACGATCCATTCTAATTCATTCGTACGATCCATTCTAATTCATTCTCACAAATGTAACCTTTTTAATTCATTTGTACGATCCATTCTAATTCATTCGTACGATCCATTCTAATCCATTCGTACGATCCATTCTAATTCATTCGCACAAATGTAACCATTCTAATTCATTCCTACGATCCTTTCTATTTCATTCACACGAACGTATCCATTCTAATTCTTTTGCACGATCTATTCTAATTCATTCCTATGATCCATTCTAATTCATTCGTACGAATGAATTTGAATGGATCGTACGAATGAATTAGAATAGATACATTCGTGCGAATGAATTAGAATGGATCGTACGAATGAATTAGAAAGGATCGTACGAATGAATTAGAATGGATCGTACTACTGAATTAGAATGGATCGTACGATTCATTCAAATTCGTTCGTACGATCCATTCTAATTCATTCGTATGATCTATTCTAACTCATTCGGTGGATCCATTCTAATTCATTCGTACGATCCATTCTAATTCATTCGCAGTATCCACTCTAATTCATTTGCACAATCCATTCCAATTCATTCGTACGATCCATTCTTATTCATTCGTACGATCCATTCAAATTCATTCACATGATCCATTCTAATTCATTCGTACGATCCATTCTAATTCATTCTCACGAATGTAACCTTTCTAATTCATTTGTATGATCCATTCTAATTCATTCGTACGATCCATTCTAATCCATTCGTACGATCCATTCTAATCCATTCGTCCGATCCATTCTAATTCATTCGTACGATTCATTCTAATTAATTCTCACAAATGTAACCTTTCTAATTCATTTGTACGATCCATTCTAATTCATTCGTACGATCCATTCTAATCCATTCTAATCCATTCGTTCGATCCATTCTAATCCATTCGTACGATCCATTCTAATTCATTTTCATTTGTACGATCCATTCTAATTCATTCGTATGATCCATTCTAATTCATTCTCACAAATGTAACCTTTCTAATTCATTTGCAGGATCCATTCTAATTTATTCATACGATCCATTCTAATTCATTCTCACAAATGTAACCTTTCTAATTCATTTGTACGAACGAATTAGAATTAGAATGGTTACATTCGTGCGAATGAATTAGAATGGATTGTACAAATGGATTAGAATGGATCGTACAATCCATTAGAATGGATCGTGCGATTCATTTGCCATTCCTATAATCCATTCTAATTCATTTGCACGATCCATTCTAATTCATTCCTATGATCCATTCTAATTCATTCGTACGATCTATTCTAATTCATTCGCTCGAATTTATCTATTCTAATGCATTCGCACGATCCATTGTAATTCATTCATACAATCCATTCAGATTCATTCCTACGATCCATTCTAATTCATTCGTATGATCCATTCTAATTCATTCGTACGATCCATTCTAATTCTTTCGTACGATCCATTCTAATTCATTCGCACGATCTATTCTAATTCATTCGTACAATCCATTCTAATTCATTCGTACAATCCATTCTAATTCATTCGCACTATCCATTCTAATTCATTCGTATGATCCATTCTAATTCATTCGTATGATCCATTCTAATTCATTCGTACGTTCCATTCTAATTCATTCATACAAACTATTCTGATTCATTCGCACGAATCCATTTTAATTCATTCGCTCGAATGTATCCATTCTAATTCATTCGTACGATCCATTCTAATTCATTCGTACGATCCATTCTAATTCATTCTCACGAATGTAACCTTTCTAATTCATTTGTATATATCCATTCTAATTCATTCATACGATCCTTTATAATCCATTCGTACGATCCATTCTAATTCATTCGTACGATCCATTCTAATTCATTCGTACGATCCATTCTAATTCATTCGTACGATCCATTCTAATTTATTTGTATGATCCATTCTAATTCATTCCTATGATACATTCTAATTCATTCGCACGAATGTATCCATTCTAATTCATTTGCACGATCCATTCTAATTCATTCCTATGATCCATTCTATTTCATTCAAACGATCCATTCAAATTCATTCGCTCGAATGTATCCATTCTAATTCATTCGTACGATCCATTCTAATTCGTTCATACGATCCATTCTAATTCATTCGTACGATCCATTCTAATTCGTTCGTACGATTCTTTCTAATTCATTCGTACGATCCATTCTAATGCATTTGTACGATTCATTCAAATTCATTTGCACGATCCATTCTAATTCATTCGTACGATCCATTCTTATTCATTCATACGATCCATTCTAATTCATTCACACAATCCATTCTAATTCATTCGTACGATCCATTCTAATTCATTCGTATGATCCATTCTAACTCATTCGGTGGATCTATTCTAATACATTCGTACGATCCATTCTAATTCATTCGCACGATCATTCGTACGATCCATTCTAATTCATTCGTATGATTAATTCTTATTCATTCATACAATCCATTCTAATTCAGTCGTATGAATGTACCATACGAATGAATTAGAATGGATCATAGGAATGAATTAGAATGGATCGTGCAAATGAATTAGAATGGATACATTCGTGCGAATGAATTAGAATGGATCATAGGAATGAATTAGAATGGATCATACGAATGAATTAGAATGGTTACATTTGTGCGAATGAATTAGAATGGATCGTACGAATGGATTAGAATGGATCATAGGAATGAATTAGAATGGATCGTACGAATGAATTAGAATGGCCGGATCATACAAATGAATTAGAAAGGTTACATTTGTGAGAATGAATTAGAATGGATCGTACGATTCATTCTAATTCATTCGTACGATCAATCAAATTCATTCGCATGATCCATTCTAATTCATTCGTACGATCTATTCTAATGCATTTGTACGATCCATTCTAATTCATTCGTACGATCCATTCTTATTCATTCATACGATCCATTCTAATTCATTCGCACAATCCATTCTAATTCATTCGTACGATCCATTCTAATTCATTCGTATGATCCATTCTAACTCATTCGGATCCATTCGTACGATCCATTCTAATTCATTCGTACGATCCATTCTAATTCATTCACACAAATGTAACCTTACTAATTCATTTGTACGATCCATTCTAATTCATTCGTACGATCCATTCTAATCCATTCGTATGATCCATTCTAATCCATTCGTACGATCCATTCTAATCCATTCGTACGATCCATTCTAATTCATTCGTACAATCCATTCAAATTCATTCGTACGATGCAATCTAATTCATTCGCACAAATGTATCTATTCTAATTCATTCGTACAATGCGTTCTAATCCATTCGTACGATCCATTCTAATCCATTCGTACGATCCATTCTAATTCATTCGCACGAATGTATCCATTCTAATTCATTCGTACGATCCATTCTAATTCATTCCTACGATCCATTCTAATTCATTCGCTCGAATGTATCCATTCTAATTCATTCGTATGATCCATTCTAATCCATTCGTACGATCCTTTCTAATTTATTCGTACGATCCATTCTAATTCATTCTCACAAATGTTACCTTTCTATTTCATTTGTACGATCCATTCTAATTCATTCATACGATCCATTTTAATTCATTCGCATGATCCATTCTAATTCATTCGTATGATACATTCGTGCGAATGAATTAGAATGAATCGTACGAATGAATTAGAATGGATCGTACGAATGAATTAGAATGGATACATTTGTACAAATACATTAGAATGGATTGTACGAATGAATTAGAATGGTATGATCCATTCTAATTCATTCGTATGATCCATTCTAATTCATTCTCACGAATGTAACCTTTCTAATTCATTTGTATGATCCATTCTAATTCATTCGTATGTCCATTCTAATCCATTCGTACGATCCATTCTAATCCATTCGTACGATCCATTCTAATTCTTTCGTACGATCCATTCTAATTCATTCCCACAAATGTAACCTTTCTAATTCATTTGTACGATCCATTCTAATTCATTCATACGATCCATTCTAATCCATTCGTACGATCCATTCTAATCCATTCGTACGATCCATTCTAATTCATTTTCATTCGTGCGATCCATTCCAATTCATTCGTATGATCCATTCTAATTCATTCTCACAAATGTAACCTTTCTAATTCATTTGCACGATCCATTCTAATTCATTCGTACGATCCATTCTAATTCATTCTCACAAATGTAACCTTTCTAATTCATTTGTACGATCCATTCTAATTCATTCGTACGATCCATTCTAATCCATTCGTACGATCCATTCTAATTCATTCATACGATCCATTCTAATTCATCCTCACAAATGTAGCCTTTCTAGAATGTATCCATTCTAATTTATTCGTACGAATGAATTAGAATGGATCGTACGAACGAATTAGAATTAGAATGGTTACATTCGTGCGAATGAATTAGAATAGATCATACAAATGGATTAGAATGGATCGTACAATCCATTAGAATGGATCCTGCGATTCATTTGCCATTCCTATGATCCATTCTAATTCATTTGCTCAATCCATTCTAATTCATTCCTATGATCCATTCTAATTCATTCGTACGATCCATTCTAATTATTCGCTCGAATGTATCCATTCTAATTCATTCGCACGATCCATTGTAATTCATTCATACAATCCATTCAGATTCATTCGTACGATCCATTCTAATTCATTCGTACGATTCATTCTAATTCTTTTGTACGATCCATTCTAATTCATTCGGACGATCTATTCTAATTCATTCGTACAATCCATTCTAATTCATTCGTACGATCCATTCTAATTCATTCGCACTATCCATTCTAATTCATTCGTACGATCCATTCTAATTCATTCGTATTATCCATTCTAATTCCTTCGTACAGATGTATCCATTCTAATTCATTCGTACGATCCATTCTAATTCATTCATACGATCTATTCTGATTCATTCTCACGAATCCATTCTAATTCATTCGCTCGAATGTATCCATTCTAATTCATTCGTACGATCCATTCTAATTCATTCGTACGATCCATTCTAATTCATTCGTACGATCCATTCTAGTTCATTCTCACGAATGTAACCATTCTAATTAATTCGTACGATCCATTCTAATTCATGCGTACGATCCATTCTAATTTATTCGTATGATCCATTCTAATTCATTCCTATGATCCATTCTAATTCATTCGCACGAATGTATCCATTCTAATTCATTTGCACGATCCATTCTAATTCATTGCTATGATCCATTCTAATTCATTCGTACGATCCATTCTAATTCATTCGCTCGAATGTATCCATTCTAATTCATTCGTACGATCCATTCTAATTCGTTCATACGATCCATTCTAATTCGTTCGTACGATTCTTTCTAATTCATTCGTACGTCTAATTCATTCGTACGAATAAAGCCATTCTAATTCATTCGTACGAATGAATTAGAATGACTACATTCGTATAAATCAATTACAATAGCTCGTACAAATGAATTAGAATGGCAACCTTCATACGAATAGATTAGAATGGTTATATTCATTCGAATCAATTAGAATAGCTCGTATGAATAAAGTAGAATAGCTATCTTCGTACGAATGAATTAGAATGGCTACATTCATATGAATGAATTAGAATGGCTATATATGTTCGTACGAATGAATTAGAATATCTCGTACGAATGAATTATAATGGCTCATACGAATAAATTAGAATGTCTCGTACGAATGAATTAGAATGGCTACCTTTGTATGAATGAATTAGAATGGCTACATTCGTACGAATGAAATAGAATGACTACATTCATTCGTACAAATGAATTAGAATAGTTACATTCGTACGAATGAATTTGAATGGCATGTATGAATGAATTAGAATGGCTAACTTTCTAAGAATAAATTAGAATGGCTATATTCGTTCTTATGAATGAAGTAAAATGTCTATATTCATACGAATGAATTAGAATAGCTCTTACGAATGTATTAGATTGGCTACCTTCGTACTAATGAATTAGAATGGCAACATTCGTACGAATGAATTAGAATGGCTACATTCGTTCGTACGAATGAATTAGAATGCCTATATTTATACGAATGAATTAGAATAGATACCTTCGTACGAATGAATTAGAATGGCTATATCCATACGAATGAATTAGAATGGCTACATTCGTTCGTACGAATGAATTCAAATGGCTCATACGAATGAAATAAAATGAATTAGAATGGTTCAAACTAATGAATTAGAATGGCTTGTATGAATGAAATAGAATGGCTACCATTGTATGAATGAATTAGAATGGCAACATCCATATGAATGAATTAGAATGGCTCATACGAATGAATTAAAATAGCTACCTTTGTACGAATGAATTAGAATGGCTACATTCGTACGAATGAGTTTGAATGGATACATTCGTTCGTATGAATGAATTAGAATGGCTACATTCGTACGAATGTATTAGATTGGCTCATACGAATGAATTAGAATGGCTACCTTCGTACGAATGAATTAGACTAGCTAAACTCATACGAATGAATTAGAATGGCTATTTTCGTTCGCACGAATGACTTACAATGGCTACATTCTTACAAATGAATTAGAATGGCTCCTACGAAAGACTTAGAATGCCTACCTTCGTACGAATGAACTAGAGTGCCTACAATCATAGGAATGAATTAGAATAGCTACATTCATTCCTACGAATGAATTAGAATGGCTATATTCGTACAAATGAATTAGAAGGGCTCATATGAAGGAATTAGTATGGCTACCATCGTATGAATGAATTTGAATGGCTACATTCATACAACTGAATTAGAATATCTTGCACGAATGAATTAGAATGGCTACCTTCGTACAAATAAATTAAAATAGCTATATTCGTTCGTACGAATATATTAGAATGGCTACAATCTTACAAATGAATTAGAACGGCTTCATTCGTATGAATGAATTAGAATAGCTATATTCATTTATATGAATAAATTAGAATGGCTAGATTTGTACAAATGAATTAGAATAGCTCGTACGAAAGAATTATAATGGCTACCCTTGTACAAATGAATTAGAATGGCTAAGTTCATACAAATGAATTAGAATGGCTACATTCGTTCGTACGAATGAATTAAAATAGTTACATTCATACAAATGAATTAGAATGGCTCGTACGAATAAATTAGAATGGCTACATACGTACAAATGAATTAGAATGGGTCTTATGAATGAAATAAAGTAGCTACCTTCGTACGAATTAATTAGAATGGCTATATTCATACGAATGAATTAGAATGGCTATATTCATTCATACAAATGTACATTCATACGAATGAATTAGAATGGCTACATTCGTATGAATGAATTAGAATGGCTATATTTATTAGTACGAAAGAAATAGAATGTCTACATTTGTTCATACGAATGAATTAGAATGGTCACATTTGTACGAATGAATATGAATGGCTCGTACGAATGAATTAGAATGGCTACCTTTGTAAGAATGAATTAGAATAGCTATAGTCATTCATACGAATAATGTAGAATGTCTATATTCATACGAATGAATTAGAATAGCTCGTATGAATGAATTAGATTGGCTACCTTCGTACGAATGACTTAGAATGGCAACAATCATACGAATGAATTAGAATGGCTACATTCGTTCGTACGAGTGAATTAGAATAGCTATATTCGTACAAATGAATTAGAATGGCTCTTACTAATGAATTAGAATAGATAACTTTGTAGGAATGAATTAGAATGGCTACATCCGTATGAATGAATCAGAATGGCTACATTCGTTTGTACAAATAAACTAGAACATCTATATTCCTACTAATGAATTAGAATGGCACGTACTAATGAATTAGAATGGCTACCATTGTACGAATGAATTAGACTGGCTACATTCATACGAATGAATTAGAATGGCTATATTCTTTCGCACGATGAGTTATAATGGCTACATTCAAATGAATGAATTAGAATGGCTCCTATGAAAGACTTAGAATGGCTACCTTTGTACGAATGAACTAGAATAGTTACATTCGTTCGTATGAATGAATTAGAATGGCTACCATCAAACGAAGGAATTAGACTGGCTACATTCGTACGAATGAATTAGAATGGCTACATTCGTTCGCGCGAATGAGTTACAATGGCTACATTCGTATGAATTAATTAGAATGGCTCCTACGAAAGACTTAGAATGGCTACCTTTGTACGAATGATTTAGAATAGCTATATCCGTATGAATAAATTAGAATGACAACATTCATTCGTATGAATGAATTAGAATGGCTACAATCATATGAATGAATTAGAACGGCTTCATTCGTACGAATGAATTAGAATAGCTATATTCATTCGTACGAATGAATTAGAATGAATACAATCATACAAATGAATTAGAATTGCTCGTACGAAAGAAGAATGGCTACCTTTGTACAAATAAATTAGAATAGCTGCGTTTGTACAAATAAAGTAGAATGGCTACCTATATACGAATAAATTAGAATGGCTATATTCATACAAATGAATTAGAATGAATACATTCGTACGAATGAATTAGAATGGATCGTAGGAATGAATTAGAATGGCACATTTGTACGAATGAATTAGAATGGCTACATTCATTCGTACGAATGAATTACAATGGCTATATTCATACAAAAAAATTAGAATGGCTTATACGAATGAATTAGAAGGGCTACCATCGCACAAATAAATTAGAATGGCTATATTCGTACGAATAAATTAGAATGGCTTTATTCGTTTGTACGAATAAATTAGAATGGCTACATTCGTATGAATGAATTAAAAGGGCTTGTACAAATGAATTAGTATGGCTACCTTCGTATGAATGAATTTACATGGCTACATTCGTAAAAATAAATTATAATATCTTGTACGAATGAATTAGAATGGCTACCTTCGTACGAATGAATAAGAAATGCTACATTAATTTGTACGAATGAATTAGAATGGCTACAATCATACAAATGAATTAGAATGGCTTTATTCATACGAATGAATTAGAATAGCTACATTCATTCATATAAATGAATTAGAATGGCTACATTCGTACAAATGAATTAGAATTGCTCGTACGAAAGAATTAGAATGGCTACCTTTGTACAAATGAATTAGAATTGCTACGTTCATAAAAATGAATTAGAATAGCTATATTTGTTCGTACGAATGAATTAAAATAGTTACATTCATACAAATGAATTGGAATGGCTCGTACGAATTAATTAGAATGGCTACCTTCATGCGAATGAATTAGAATGGCTATATACATACGAATGAAATTGAGTGGCTATATTCGTTCATATGAATGAATTCCAATGGCTACATTTGAACGAATGAAATAGAAAAGCTCGTACAAATAAATTAGAAGTGCTACCTTCGTATGAATTAATTAGAATGGCTACATTCGTGCAAATGAATAAGAATGGCTATATTCGGTCGAACGAATGAATTAGAATAGCTACATACGTACGAATGAATTAGAATGGATCTTACGAATAAATTAGAGTAGCTACCTTCGTACGAATGAATTAGAATCATTATATTCATACGAATGAATTAGAATGGCTATATTCATACGAATCAATTAGAATAGCTCGTACGAATGAATTAGAATGGCTACCTTCATACGAATATATTAGAATGGTTACATTTATTCAAATCAATTAGAATAGCTCGTATGAATAAATTAGAATGGCTATATCTATTCTAATTCATTCATACGAGAGGCATGAATGAATTAGAATGGCTATATTCGTACAAATAAATTAGAATGGCTACATTCGTACGAATGAATTAGAATTGCTCGCATGAATGAATTAAAAAGGCTACCTTTATACGAATGAATTGGAATGGCTA
The DNA here is from genome assembly GCA_947650365.1 of Chamaelirium japonicum. Taxonomy (NCBI): domain Eukaryota; kingdom Viridiplantae; phylum Streptophyta; class Magnoliopsida; order Liliales; family Melanthiaceae; genus Chamaelirium; species Chamaelirium japonicum. The sequence goes on along the minus strand of OX393553.1, from coordinate 21,684,940 downwards.
CATTCGTATCAGTGAATTAGAATAGGTATATTCGTTCATATGGATGAATTAGAATGGCAATATTCATACGAATGAATTAGAATGGCTATATTCATTCGTATGAATGAATTAGAATGGTTACATTCGTACAAATGAATTTGAATGGCTCATACGAATGAATTAAAATGGCTACCTTCGTAAGAATGAATTAGATAAACTATATTCATTCGTAGAAATGAAATAGAATGGCTATATTCATACGAATGAATTAGAATAGCTCGTTCGAATGAATTAGATTGGCTACCTTCGTACGAATCAATTAGAATGGCAACAATTATACAAATGAATCAAAATGGCTACATTCGTTCGTACGAATGAATTAGAATGGCTATATTCATACAAATGAATTAGAATGACTCTTACGAATGAATTAGAATAGATACCTTCGTACGAATCAATTAGAATGGCTACATCCGTACGAATGAATTAGAATGGCTACATTCATTCGTATGAATGAATTAGAATTGCTACATTCGTACTAATGAATTAGAATGGCTCGTACGAATGAAATAGAATAGCCACCATTGTATGAATGAATTAGAATAGCTATATTCATATGAATGAATTAGAATGGATTGTACGAATGAATTAGAATGGCTACCTTTGTACGAATGAATTAGAATGGCTATATTCGTACGAATGAATTAAAATGGCTACATTCATTCATTCGAATGAATTAGAATGGCTACATTCGTACGAATATATTAGGTTGGCTCATCCAAACGAATTACAATGGCTACCTTCATACGAATGAATTAGACTGGCTACATTCGAACGAATAAATTAGCATGGCTATATTCGTTCGCACCAATAAGTTACAATGGCTATATTCGTACGAATGAATTGGAATGGCTCTTACGAAAGACTTAGAATGACTACCTTTGTACGATTGAACAAAAATGGCTGGATTCATAGGAATGAATTAGAATGGCTATATTCATTCATTTGAATGAATTAGAATGGCAACTTTTGTACGAATGAATTAGTATGGCTACCGTCTTATGAATGAATTTGAATGGCTACATTTCTACAAATGAATTAAAATATCTTGTACTAGTGAATTAGAATGGCTACCTTCGAACGAATGAATTATAATGGCTACATTCGTACGAATAAATAAGAATAGCTACATTCGTTGGTACGAATAAATTAGAAAGGCTTCAATCATACGAATGAATTAGAACGGCTTCATTCTTACGATTGAATTAGAATAGCTATATTCATTCGTACGAATAAATTAGAATAGCTATATTCATTCATATGAATGAATTCGAATGGCTATATTTGTACAAATGAATTAGAATGGCTAGTACGAAAGAATTAGACTGGCTATATTTGTATAAATGAATTAGAATGGCTACGTTCATACAAATGAATTAGAATGGCTATATTCGTTTGTACGAATGAATTAAAATAGTTACATTCATTCAAATAAATTAGAATGGCTTATACGAATGAATTAGAATGGCTACCTTCGTGCGAATGAATCAGAATGGCTATATTCGCACAAATGAGTTAGAATGGCTACATTCGTTCGTATGAATGAATTAGAATGGCTACATTCGAATGAATTAATTAGAAAACCTCGTACGAATGAATTAGAATAGCTACCTTCATATGAATGAATTAGAATGGCTACATTCGTATAAATGAATAAGAACGGCTATATTTGTTTGTACGAATGAATTAGAATGGCTACATACGTATGAATGGATTAGAATAGATCTTTCAAATGAATTAGAGTAGCTACCTTTGTACAAATGAATTAGAATGGCTATATTCGTACGATTTAATTAGAACGGCTATATTCATTCGTACGAATGAATTAGAACGGCTACATTCGTACGTATCAATTAGAATAGCTCGTACGAATGAATTAGAATGGCTACCTTCATACGAATAGATTAGAATGGTTACATTCGTTCGAATCAATTAGAATAGCTCGTATGAATGAATTAGAATAGCTATCTTCGTACGAATGAATTAGAATGCCTACATTCACAAGAATGAATTAGAATGGCTATATCCATTCATACAAATGAATTAGAATATCTCACACGAATGAATTAGAATGGCTCATACAATTGAATTAGAATGTCTCGTACGAATGAATTAAAGTGGCTACCTTTGTATGAATGAATTAGAATGGCTATATTCGTATGAATGAATTAGAATGGCTACATTCGTACGAATGAATTAGAATGGTTCGTACAAATGAATTAGAAAGGCTACCTTCGTATGAATGAATTGGAATGGCTACATTCATATCAATGAATTAGAATAGATACATTCGTTCGTAAGAATAAATTAGAATGGTTATATTCGTACGAATGAATCAGAATGGCTATATTCATTCGTACGAATGAATTAGAATAGTTACATTCGTACGAATGAATTTGAATTACTAGTTCGAATAAATTAGAATGGCTTCCTTTGTAATAATGAATTAGAATAGCTATATTCATTCATACAAATGAAGTAGAATGGCTATATTCTTACAAATGAATTAGAATAGCTCATATGAATGAATTAGATTAGCTACCTTTGTACGAATGAATTAGAATGGCAACATTCATATGAATGAATTAGAATGGATACATTCGTCCGTACGAATAAATTAGAATAGCTATATTTGTGCGAATAAATTAGAATGTCTCTTACGAATGAATTAAAATAGATACCTTCATACGAATGAATTAGAATGGCTACATCCGTCCAAATAAAATAGAATGGCTACATTCGTTCGTACAAATGAATTAGAATGGCTACATTCGTACTAATGAATTAGAATTGCTCGTACGAATGAAATAGAATGGCTACCATTTTACGAATGAATTAAAATGGCTATATTCATATGAATTAATTAGCATAGCTCGTATGAAAGAATTAGAATGCCTACCTTCGTACGAATGATATAGAATGACTACATTCATACGAATGAATTAGAATGGCTACATTCGTTCGTACAAATGAATTAGATTGGCTACATTCGTACGAATGTATTAAATTGGCTCGTATGATTGAATTAGAATTGCTACCTTCATACGAATGAATTAGACTGGCTACTTTTGTACGAATAAACTAGAATGGCTATATTCGTTTGCAAGAATGAGTTACAATGGCCACATTCGTACGAATGAATTAGAATAGCTCCTATGAAAGACTTAGAATGGCTACCCTTCTACGAATGAACTAGAATGGCTATATTCAAAGAAATGAATTAGAATGGCTACATTCAAAGGAATGAATTAGAATGGCTACATTCATTTGTACGAATGAATTAGAATAGCTACATTCATTCGTACAAATGAATTAGAATGGCTACATTCGTATGAATGAATTAGAAGGGCTTGTATGAATGAATTAGTATGGCTACCTTCGTGCAAATGAATTTGAATGGTTACATTCGTACGAATAAATTAGAATATCTTGTATGAATGAATTAGAATGGTTACCTTCGTACGAACGAATTAGAATGGCTACATTCGTCCGAATGAATTAGAATGGCTACATTCATTCATACAAATGAATTAGAATGGCTACAATCATACGAATGAATTAGAACAGCTTCATTCGTACGAATGAATTAGAATAGCTATATTCAATCGTACGAATGAGTTAGAATGGCTACATTCGTACAAATAAATTAGAATGGCTCATACGAAATAATTAGAATGGCTACCTTTGTACAAATGAATTAGAATGGCTACGTTCATACAAATGAATTAGAATAGCTACATTCGTTCATGTGAATGAAATAAAATAGTTATATTTATACAAATGAACTAGAATGGCTCGTATGAATGAATTAGAGTGGCTTCCTTCGTGCGAATGAATTAGAATGGCTATATTCGTACGAAAGAATTAGAATGGCTACTTTCGTTCATATGAATGAATTAGAATGGCTATATTTGAAATTATGAATTAGAAAAGCTCGTACGAATGAATTAGAATGGCCATATTCGATTGTACGAATGAATTAGAATGGTTACATGCGTATGAATGAATTAAAATGGCTCTTACGAATGAACTAGAGTAGCTACCTTCGTATGAATGAATTAGAATGGCTATATTCGTACGAATGAATTAGAATGGCTATATTCATTCGTACAAATAAATTAGAATGGCTATATTCGTACGAATCCATTAGAATTGCTCGTACAAATGAATTAAAATGGCTACCTTCATATGACTAGATTAGAATGGTTACATTCATTCGAATCAATTAGAATAACTCGTATGAATGAATTAGAATGGCTATCTTTGTACAAATAAATTAGAATAGCTACATTCAAACGAATGAATTAGATTGGCTATATCCGTTCATACGAATGAATTAGAATATCTCATACAAATGAATTAGAATGTCTCATACAAATAAATTAGAATGTCTCGTACGAATGAATTAGAATGGCTACCTTTGTATGAATGAATTAGAATGGCTACATTCATACGAATGAATTAAAATGGCAACATTCGTATGAATTAATTAGAATGGCTCGTACGAATGAATTAGAATAGCTACCTTTGTACGAATAAATTAGAATGGCTACATTCGTATCAATGAATTAGAATGGGTACATTCGTTCGTATGAATGAATTAGAATGGCTATAATCGTACGAATGAATTAGAATGACTATATTCGTGCGAATGAATTAGAATGGCTATATTCGTTCATACAAATGAATAAGAAAGGTCATATTCGTACAAATGAATTTGAATGGCTCGTATGAATGAATTAGAATGGCTACCTTTGTAAGAATGAATTTGAATGGCTATATTCGTTCGTACGAATGAAATAGAATGGCTATATTCATACGAATAAATTAGAATAGCTCGCACGAATGAATTAGATTGACTACCTTTGTACGAATGAATTAGAATGGCAATATTCGTACGAATGAATTAGAATGGCTAAATTCTTTCATACGAATGAATTAGAATGGCTATATTCATATGAATGAATTAGAATGGCTCTTAATGGCTACATCTATACGAATGAATTAGAATGGCTACATTCGTTCGTATGAATGAATTAGAATGGCTACATTTATACTAATGAATTAGAATGACTCGTACAAATGAAATCGAATGGATACCATTGTACGAATTAATTAGAATGGCTACATTCATATAAATGATTTAGAATATATAGCTCGTACAAATGAATTAGATTGGCTACCTTTGCACGAATGAATTAGACTTGCTATATTCATACAAATAAATTAGAATGGCTACATTTGTTCGCACGAATGAGTTACAATGGCTACATTCATATGAATGAATTAGAATGGCTCCTACGAAAGACTTAGAATAGCTACCTTCGTACGAATAAGCTAGAAGGGCCATATTCATAGGAATGAATTAGAATGACTACATTCATTCGTACGAATGAATTAAAATGGTTACATTCGGACGAATAAATTAGTATGTCTACCTTCATACAAATAAAATTGAATGGCTATATTCGTACAAATGAATTAGAATATCTTGTACGAATGAATTAGAATGGATACCTTCATACGAATGAATTAGAATGGTCACATTCGTACGAATAAATTAGAATGGCTATATTTATTTTTACAAATGAATTAAAATGACCATAATCATCTAAACTAATTGGAACGGCTTCATTCGTACGAATGAATTAGAATAGCAGTGCGAACAAATATAGTCATTCTAATTTATTCATACGAATGTAGCCATTATAATTCATTTGTACGAAGGTAGCCAATCTAATTCATTTGTACAAGCTATTCTAATTCATTCTTACGAATGTAGCTATTCTAATTCATTCGTATGAACGAATGCAGTCATTCTAATTCATTCGTTTGAATGTAGCCATTCTAATTCATTCATACGAGCTATTCTAATTCATTCATACGAATGTTGCCATTCTAATTCATTCGTACGAACGAATGTAGCCATTCAAATTCTATTGTAGGAATGTAGTCATTCTAATTCATTCTTACAAAGATAGTCATTCTAATTTATTTGTATGAGCCATTCTAATTCATTCATACGAATATGGCCATTTTAATTCATTCATATGAAGGTAGCCATTTTAATTTAATCATATGAGCCATTCTAATTCATTCGTACGAATATAGTCATTCTAATTCATTAGTTCAAACGAATGTAGTTATTCTAATTCATTCGTATGAATGTAGCCATTCTAATTCATTCGTATGATAGTAGCCATTCTAATTCATTCGTATGAATGAATATAGCCATTCTAATTCATTCTTATGAATATAGTCATTCTAATTTATTCATACAATGGTAGCCATTCTAATTAGTTCATACGAGTCATTCTAATTCATTTGTACGAATCTAGCCATTCTAATTCATTCATATGAACATTCTAATTCATTCGTACGAGTCATTGTAATTCATTCGTACGAATGAATATAGCCATTTGAATTCATTCGTACGAATATAGCTATTCTAATTCATTCATACAAAGGTAGCCATTTTAATACATTCGTATGAGCCATTCTAAATCATTCATACAAATATATCCATTTTTATTCATTCGTACGAACAAATATAGCCATTCTAAGTCATTCGTACGAAGGGAGCCATTATAATTCATTCATACGAGTCATTTAAATTCATTCGTATGAATATAGTCGTTCTAATTCATTGGTATGAACGAATGTATCCATTCTAATTCATTTATACGAATGTAGATGATATAATTCATTCGTACCAGCCATTCTAATTTATTCATTTGAATGTAGCCATTCCAGTTAATTCATATGAACGAATGTAGTTATTCTAATTCATTCATACGAATATAGCCAGTCTAATTCATTCGTACGAACGAATATAGCTATTCTAATTAATTCATACGAATGTAGCCATTCTAACTAATTCGTACGAAGGTAGCCATTCTAATTCATTCGTATGAGCTATTTTAATTCATTCATACGAATGAATGTTGCCATTCTATTTTATTCGTATGAATATAACCATTCTAACTCATTCTTACGAAGGGAGCCATTCTAATTCATTTGTACGAGCCATTCTAATTCATTTATACGAAGGTAACCATTCTAATTCATTCGTACGAACGAATATAGCCATTCTAATTCATTCGTACGGATTTAGCCATTCTAATTCATTCGTACGAAATTAGCCATTCAAATTCATTCATATAGGTCATTCTAATTCATTCGTACGAATGTAGTCATTCTAATTCATTCGTATGAACGAATATAGCCATTCTAATTCATTCGTACAAAGGTAGCCATTCTAATTCATTCGTATACGCCTTTCTAATTCATTCATATGAATGTTGCCATGCTAATTCATTCGTATAAACGAATTTAGCCTTTCTAATTCATTCGTACAAAGGTAGCCATTCTAATTCATTCAAACGAGCCATTCTAATTTATTCATATGAATGTAGCCATTCTAATTTATTCGTACGAACGAATGTCGTCATTCTAATTCATTCTTTCAAGTATAGCTATTCTAATTTATTCGTACAACGTAGCCATTCAAATTAATTTGTATGAGCCATTCTAATTCATTTTTACGAAAGTAGCTATTCTAATTCATTCATACGAACAAATATTGCCTATGTAATTCATTCGTACAAATCTAAACATTCTAATTCATTCGTACGAAGGTAGCCATTCAAATTCATTTATTCGAATGTACCCATTCTAATTCATTCATACAAACGAATGTAGCCATTTTAAATCATTCGAACGAATATAGCCATTCTAATTCATTCATATGAAGGTAGTCATTCTAATTCATTCGTACAAGTCATTCTAATTAATTCGTATGAATATAGCCATTCTAATTCATTCATACGATCCACTCTAATTAGTACGAATGTAGCCATTCTAATTCATTCGTACGAGCCATTCTAATTCATTCGTATGAGCCATTCTAGTTCAATCGTACAAATATGTTCATTCTAATTTTTTTGTACGAACAAATATTGCCATTATAATTTATTCGTACGAAGGTAGCCATTCTAATTCATTTGTACAAAGTTAGCCATTCAAATTCATTCATACAAAGCACTACAAGAAATAGCTTATTTACCGACGGACATTTTAAGTACCGTCAGTAATAATGTTCATTTTACCGACGGTTATAATAAATTCCGTCGGTATTATAACTTCGATTTTTTTAATATATTTTGCATATTTATTACCGACGGTTATACATAATCCGTCAGTACAATGTTTTATACCGACGGACCTATATTGACTGTCGGTACAATTAGTTTATACCGACGGACAAATAACGTCCGTCGGTAATATGTTACGACGAAACTCAGGGTAAAAACCGAGCCTCTGGAAAAAAATGGAACCCTGAGTTCCGTCGTGACATTTACCGACGAAACTTATTTTTCCGTCGGTATATGCCGACGGACATTATATCTCCGTCGGTAAAAATAGTTCCGTCGTGACATTTACCGACGGAACTTATTTGTCCGTCGGTATATGCCGACGGACATTATATATCCGTCGGTAAAAATATCACGATGAAACTCAGGGTAAAAACCGAGCCTCTGGAAAAAATGGAACCCTGAGTTCCGTCGTGACATTTACCGACGGAACTAATTGTCCGTCGGTATATACCGACGGACATTAAATATCCGTCGGTAAAAAGGTCACGACGAAACGGATTTGTACCGACGAATATTATTATGCCGTCGGTAACAAGTTATTATTACCGACGGAACATAACATGTCCGTCGGTAAAAACCCTGTCTTATATCAGATTCAGCGATCCCCCCTTCTGTTCTATTTCGATCTAAACCCCTCCCCGCCTCTCTCTCTCTCTCTCTCAATCTCCCCCCCCTCCCCGGCCTCCCTCCCCCCCTCCCCGGCCTCCGCCCCCCTCCCCGGCCTCCCTCCCCCCCTCCGGCCGGCCACCCCTCCCCTCTCGTGCGCGCCGGCGAGCTCTGCCTCCTCCTCCTCCTCCTGTGGACTCCGGTCCAGTGAGCTCCTCTCGTGCGCGTCGGTGAGCTCCTCCTCCTCCTCCTCCTGTGGACTCCGGTGAGCTCCTCCTCCTCCTCCTCCCTCTCTTGAAATTTGAAACCTGGCTATGTGCTCATGTGCCCATAGTGCATAAGATGAGTAGAACACGGATTTAATTAATAAAATATCTAAGAAATCAATTTCACCAATTTTCTGCCCAGGGTAATTTTTTTTTTCCCAAGAACTGTTGTGCCTAGAACTTAACAAATTAAGATAACTGCATCAGTACCTTTTTATAGCACTAAAAACTAAATCTTGCAGTAATTTTAATCTTTTAGTACTGGATTGGATTAGTTAATCAAAGCGCATTCTTACAAGAAGAAGAAGGAAAAAAAAACACAACTTCAGATAAGAAACAATATATTTGAAGCAAAATCCTATATAGATGACATCCAAAATTTCACACACGAAAAAGAAACCGCAATCAAACCAGACGTCCAGCGATTACCATATTACTCGAGACCAGCGTGAGCAGGCGTTCGACCCAGGCGTCGACGGCGGACCTCCACCCCTCGATCAGCTTCCGATCGGGCGGGTGCAGGTGTCTCTCCGAGAGGAGGCAGTGGGTCTTCACATAGGAGAGCACGGTGGATAGCCCGGCGGGGCTCGGGGAGGCGCGCTTCTCGTCTGGGAGGTGGTCCCTCACCATGGATCGGAGCATCCGCGGCTTTAGCCGGTGGTCGTTCATGCTCTCGCAGTGATCCGCCGCGAACGACATTGGGGATCAGAAGAGGCGAACGCCGGGGAGGGGGGGGGGTGGAGGAGGAGGCGGAGGCGGAGACTGAGGCGGAGGAGATTTAGTTTTTAGGGTTTTGGTCCGTTGAAACCAGGGGTACAATTCGGGTCGGGTCAGGTTGGTTTACCCCCAAACTGGAACCAATCCAACCTGGGGTCGGTTCAACATTCTTTACCGGAACCAACCCATCTAATCTAATCTAATAGTATGATACTAAATTGGAGTCCTCTCTCCCATGTTGTGATACGTAGACTATTTTTGAAGAGCCAGAATCCTTCTTCCATGTGTGAACACAACTCTCTGTCATAAATTTTATTAAAAACCGTCTATAAAGATGACATAGCTAGGTTTGGATTCGATCGGATCGTCATCGGCTCGGCATCCGATAATTCGAACTTGGAATTATTCCGAATTTCGAACTTGCGAGCGGGTTCTAATTGGATATTTGACCAATTTACGCTCCGATTCACCGGTTTAGAGTCTAAGTGTTGGAAAATCATAAGTTAGCGTGTTTCGGATATAAAATAGGTTTGGATTCGATCCGATCATCATCGGATCGGCATCCGATAATTCGAAGTTGGAATTATTCCGTATTTCGGACTTGCGAGCGGGTTCTAATTGGATATTTGACCAATTTACGCTCCGATTCACCGATTTAGAGTCTAAGTGTTGGAAAATCATAAGTTAGCGTGTTTCGGATATGAAATAGGTTTGGATTCGATCCGATCGTCATCGGATCGGCATCCGGTAATTCGAAGTTGGAATTATTCCGTATTTCGGACTTGCGAGCGGGTTCTAATTGGATATTTGACCAATTTACGCTCCGATTCACCGATTTAGAGTCTAAGTGTTGGAAAATCATAAGTTAGCGTGTTTCGGATATAAAATAGGTTTGGATTCGATCCGATCGTCATCGGATCGGCATCCGATAATTTGAACTTGGAATTATATTCCGTATTTCGAACTTGCGAGCGGGTTCTAATTGGATATTTGACCACTTTACGATCCGATTAACCGATTTAGAGTCTAACTGTTTTATATTGTTTCATATTGTTTCATATTGCGAGCGGGTTCATATTGTTTTATATTGTTTCATATGTAAATCATACTGTTTCATATGTAAATCAAACTGTTTCATATTGTTTCATATGTAAATCTTAAATCTTACTGTTTCATATGTAAATTAAATTGTTTCAGATGGCATCACGGTCATATGTTCGTAGAGGCAGAGGCAGAGGCAGGGGTGGGGTAGCTCAGAGCGCTCCGGCTGCCACCCCAGGGTCCGAGGCTGAGCCGTCCGGATCTGGTAGTGCTGTTCCTCTCTCCACACCAGCTCCTGCTGTGGTCGTAGCCTCCGGAGCTTCGAGCAGTGCTCAGCACTCGGCTGCAGCGTCTACGCCCACAGGTAATGTTTAGATCTAAAGTTTTATATATATTGTAAATACTTCTTCAGTACTGATGTATATTTTATTTGCAGGGTCGACCAGGTACGTAGGCGACCGGGGCGTGACGACGGCCCGGCGCTTGTCGGCCTTACGCGAGCCGCTGTCCCTACAGTGGAGCGGCCATACCTTTGTGGGCGAGCACGCTTCTGACACCGCCACGTGGGTCGGCATGATAGTACGGGAGGAGAGGAATGCCCCGATTGTGGGGTTAAGGGGGTGGAAGAACATTGATGCATCCTATAAGGAGAGGATGTATCAGCAGTTTTTGGTACGTTAGTTTCATTAAAGCATTTTAGAATAATATCGTACTTCTTTATAATTTGATTTGATAAAATGACTTGTTTCTAAATTGATTTTACAGGAGAAATTTAAATGGGTGAACATGGAAACCGACACCCATCGGGAGGACTTGTTGAAGACGATGGGTGAGCGGTATAGGGATTACCGTCACGAGCTCTACCAGCTTTACGGTTACTTGGTCGGCCAGCCGGCTGAGGAGGTACAGGCTGCGGCCGGGACGAGAGACGCGCCACCGCTGCACATTCTACAGTTTTTGGTCGCTCACTGGGCCACCCCTAGCTTTCAGGTATAATTATAATTTTGTTGATTCGTACTTGTTTTAATGTTATACTAAAAATTTGTATTGATGTTTCAAAATTTAATTGATTCACACAGAGGAAATCTGCTATAGGCAAGCAGAATAGAAGTGCCTCGACGACACCTGCTCCAGTGAAGGGGAGGACCTCCATGCCCCAGCTTGCCGAGCAGCTGGTAAATGATACAAACATTGTTATTATTTAAAGCTCTATACATGTTATATTAACTCGTCTATTTATTTTATATGTCCAACAGACACAGTCCTTGGGCCACGAGCCTAATAGGATTGACCTTTTTGAGGCCTCTAGGAGGCGGCGTATCGATGGGGCATTTCTGGACGACAGGGTTGCCTCGCAAGTGATAAGTAATTAAATTACTGTTAATATATTCTTATACATATACCATAAAATATCATTGAATATCATTGGTTGTTTTAATATAGGAGAGGATGCGACTTATGGTGACCCCGTCGGGCGAGGCCGGCTCCTCCTCCAGCTCAGTATCTGTCGACTCAGCGATGGATACTGTGCTGAGACCTGCCACGCACGGCCGTGTCCTCTGTACGGGCCTTGGAGTCACGCCCTCCTCCTACTTTGGACGAGAGGGTATGCGCTCGAGGGCACGGGACACCCAGACCGGTGCTATCACTCAGCTGCAGTCTGCGCTAGACGCGGAGCGAGAGCAGAGGCAGGCCCTCGAGCAGAGGATGGAGGCGGAGCGAGAGCAGAGGCAAGCCCTCGAGCAGAGGGTTGAGGCGGAGAAGAAGGCCCTCGATGAGGAAAGAGAAGCTCGCAGGGAACTGGAGCGTAAATTTAATGAATTCATAAGCCGGTCTAGCGGTGGCTCATCCTCATGATCAGGTACTTACTAATCTTTATAATATTAGCAAAAAATATGAATCTTACTAATTTGAGTTTTGATCATATTATCAAACTTATGATTTTCCAACACTTAGACTATAAATCAGTAAATCGAATCGTAAATGGTCTCTCTCTCTCTCTCATGGTAATGATGTAGCCTCTGTTTTTCTTTTAAATACGGAATAATTCCAACTTCGAATTACCGGATGCCGATCCGATGACGATCGGATCGAATCCAAACCTATTTCATATCCGAAACACGCTAACTTATGATTTTCCAACACTTAGACTCTAAATCGGTGAATCGGAGCGTAAATTGGTCAAATATCCAATTAGAACCCGCTCGCAAGTCCGAAATACGGAATAATTCCAAGTTCGAATTACCGGATGCCGAGCCGATGACGATCGGATCGAATCCAAACCTATTTCATATCCGAAACACGCTAACTTATGATTTTCCAACACTTAGACTCTAAATCGGTGAATCGGAGCGTAAATTGGTCAAATATCCAATTAGAACCCGCTCGCAAGTCCGAAATACGGAATAATTCCAACTTCGAATTACCGGATGCCCATCCGATGACGATCGGATCGAATCCAAACCTATTTCATATCCGAAACACGCTAACTTATGATTTTCCAACACTTAGACTCTAAATCGGTGAATCGGAGCGTAAATTGGTCAAATATCCAATTAGAACCCGCTCGCAAGTCCGAAATACGGAATAAATCCAAGTTTGAATTATCGGATGCCGAGCCGATGACGATCGGATCGAATCCAAACCTATTTCATATCCGAAACACGCTAACTTATGATTTTCCAACACTTAGACTCTAAATCGGTGAATCGGAGCGTAAATTGGTCAAATATCCAATTAGAACCCGCTCGCAAATCCGAAATACGGAATAATTCCAAGTTCGAATTATCGGATGCCGAGCCGATGACGATCGGATCGAATCCAAACCTATTTTATATCCGAAACACGCTAACTTATGATTTTCCAACACTTAGACTCTAAATCGGTGAATTGGAGCGTAAATTGGTCAAATATCCAATTAGAACCCGCTCGCAAGTCCGAAATACGGAATAATTCCAAGTTCGAATTATCGGATGCCAAGCCGATGACGATCGGATCGAATCCAAACCTATTTTATATCCGAAACACGCTAACTTATGATTTTCCAACACTTAGACTCTAAATCGGTGAATCGGAGCGTAAATTGGTCAAATATCCAATTAGAACCCGCTCGCAAGTCCGAAATACGGAATAATTCCAACTTCGAATTACCGGATGCCGATCCGATGACGATCGGATCGAATCCAAACCTATTTCATATCCGAAACACGTTAACTTATGATTTTCCAACACTTAGACTCTAAATCGGTGAATCGGAGCATAAATTGGTCAAATATCCAATTAGAACCCGCTCACAAGTCCGAAATACGGAATAATTCCAACTTCGAATTATCGGATGCCGATCCGATGACGATCGGATCGAATCCAAACCTATTTCATATCCGAAACACGCTAACTTATGATTTTCCAACACTTAGACTCTAAATCGGTGAATCGAAGCGTAAATTGGTCAAATATCCAATTAGAACCCGCTCGCAAGTCCGAAATACGGAATAATTCCAACTTCGAATTACCGGATGCCGATCCGATGACGATCGGATCGAATCCAAACCTATTTCATATCCGAAACACGCTAACTTATGATTTTCCAACACTTAGACTCTAAATCGGTGAATCGGAGCGTACATTGTACAAATATCCAATTAGAACCCGCTCGCAAGTCCGAAATACGGAATAATTCCAAGTTCGAATTACCGGATGCCGATCCGATGACGATCGGATCGAATCCAAACCTATTTCATATCCGAAACACGCTAACTTATGATTTTCCAACACTTAGACTCTAAATCGGTGAATCGGAGCGTAAATTGGTCAAATATCCAATTAGAACCCGCTCGCAAGTCCGAAATACAGAATAATTCCAAGTTCGAATTATCGAATGCCGAGCCGATGACGATCGGATCGAATCCAAACCTATTTCATATCCGAAACACGCTAACTTATGATTTTCCAACACTTAGACTCTAAATCGGTGAATCGGAGCGTAAATTGGTCAAATATCCAATTAGAACCCGCTCGCAAGGCCGAAATACGGAATAATTCCAAGTTCGAATTACCGGATGCCGAGCCGATGACGATCCGATCGAATCCAAACCTATTTCATATCCGAAACACGCTAACTTATGATTTTCCAACACTTAGACTCTAAATCGGTGAATCGGAGCGTAAATTGGTCAAATATCCAATTAGAACCCGCTCGCAAGTCCGAAATTCGGAATAATTCCAAGTTCGAATTATCGGATGCCGAGCCGATGACGATCCGATCGAATCCAAACCTAGCTATTTCATATCCGAAACACGCTAAGTTATGATTTTTCAACACTTAGACTCTAAATCGGTGAATCGGAGCGTAAATTGGTCAAATATCCAATTAGAACCCGCTCGCAAGTCCGAAATACGGAATAATTCCAAGTTCGAATTATCGGATGCCGAGCCGATGACGATCCGATCGAATCCAAACCTATTTTATATCCGAAACACGCTAACTTATGATTTTCCAACACTTAGACTCTAAATCGGTGAATCGGAGCGTAAATTGGTCAAATATCCAATTAGAACCCGCTCGCAAGTCCGAAATACGGAATAATTCCAAGTTCGAATTATCGGATGCCGAGCCGATGACGATCCGATCGAATCCAAACCTATTTTATATCCGAAACACGCTAACTTATGATTTTCCAACACTTAGACTCTAAATCGGTGAATCGGAGCGTAAATTGGTCAAATATCCAATTAGAACCCACTCGCAAGTCCGAAATTCAGAATAATTCCAAGTTCGAATTATCGAATGCCGATTCGATGACGATCCGATCGAATCCAAACCTAGCTATTTCATATTCGAAACACGCTAAGTTATGATTTTTCAACACTTAGACTCTAAATCGGTGAATCGGAGCGTAAATTGGTCAAATATCCAATTAGAACCCGCTCGCAAGTCCGAAATACGGAATAATTCCAAGTTCGAATTATCGGATGCCGATAATTCTACGATCGGATCGAATCCAAACCTATTTCAAAATCGAAACACGCTAACTTATCATTTTTTAACGCTTAGACTCAGTTATAGATATAAACCATTTTTTTAACAAATACATGTTAATTGCAGGAGCAGGGCGGCGTCAGGGGATCGATGAGAGCACCAGCGTTGGTGGTGGGCGGGCGTGGTTGAGATAGGGCGGCGTCAGGGGATCGATGAGAGCACCAGCGTTGGTGGCGGGCGGGGGTGGTTGAGATAGGACATGTATCATCTCTCAGTTCTGGATTGTGTAAATATTATTTTGTAATATATGGTTATGTTTTGTTCTTGTCTATAATTGTCGGCCGGGAACTGTGGTAATATTTGATAATTTGCTGTAATTTTTTATCAATTTAGGTAATATTTTATAAATTGTGGTAATATTTGATAAATTGTGGTAATATATTGTGGTATTGAATCACAGGAATTAAATAACATTATTTAGGTAAATTTATTAAAAAAAAAACATACTTATTACCGATGGAAATTAATTATTCCGTCGGTAATAATATTTTTATTTTTTTTAAATTATTAATGATTTGCCGACGGCATATAATATCCGTCGGTAATATATATATTATTACCGACGGGTAATATATATATCCGTCGGTAATATATATAGTATTACCGACGGTGATATGAATTTGGTCGGTAATATATATATTATTACCGACGGGTAATATATATATGTGTCGGTAATATATATAGTATTACCGACAGTATAAAATATACCCGTCGGTAAAATGGTTATATATTACCGACGGATTCTTATATTTCGTCGGCAATACTAAATTATATTAGTTTTAAATTGATTAAATATTACCGACGGCGTTAATATTACCGTCGGTATTAATTATTATTACCGACGGTAATATTTGGTCCGTCGTATTGTTTTCCCCGACGCCTTCTTTCCCGACAGCAAGCGACGGAAATATCTTCCGTCGCTATAGAATATTACCGACGAAATTTTAATATTACCGACGGATATTGTCCGTCGGTAATAACTGTTTTTTTTGTAGTGAAGGTAATCATTCTAATTCATTCATACGAATGTTACCATTCTAATTCATTCGTATAAATGTAGCCATTCAAATTCATTTGTATGAATGAATGTAGACATTCTAATTCATTCGTATGAATGTAGCCATTCTAATTCATTCATACGAGCTATTCTAATTCATTCGTATGAATATAGCCATTCTAATTCATTATAATTCATTCGTATAAATGAATATAGCCATTCTAATTCATTTGTACGAATGAATGGAACCATTCTAATTTATTCGTACGAATATAGCTTTTCTAATTAATTCGTATAATAGTAGTCATTCTAATTCATTCGTACGAGCCATTCTAATTCATTCAGATGAATGTAGCCATTCTAATTCATTCGTACGAACGAATATAGTCATTCTAATTCATTTATACAAATGTAGCTATTCTAATTCATTCATACAAAGGTAGCCATTCCAATTTATTCATACGAGTCATTCTATTTCTTTCGTACGAATGTAGTTATTCTAATTCTTCATATGAACGATTTTAGCCATTCTAATTCATTCGTACAAATATAGTCATTCTAATTTATTCGTACAAAGGTAGTCATTCTAATTCATTCGTGCAAATGTAGCCATTCTAATTCATTCAAACAAACGTAGCCATTCTAATTCATTCATACGAACGAGTATAGCTATTCTTATTCATTCGTATGAATGTAGCTAATCTAAATTATTCATACGAACGAATGTAGCTATTCTAATTCATTTGTCCGAAGAAAGCCATTCTAATTCTTTCATACTAGTCATTCGATTTCATTCGTACGAATATAGCTATTCTAATTCATTCGTACGAATGAATATAGCCATTCAAATTCATTTATACCAAGGTATCCATTCTAATTCATTCGGACAAACCTTTCTAATTCATTCATACAAATGTTGCCATTCTAATTCATTTGTATGAACGAATGTAGCCATTCTAATTCATACGTACGAATGTAGCCATTCTAATTCATTTGCATAAAGGTAGCCATTCTAATTCATTCGAACGAGCCATTCTAATTTATTCGTACAAATATTATCATTCTAATTCATCGTACGAATAAATGTAGCCATTCTAATTCATTCTTACGAATATAGCCATTCTAATTCATTCGTACAAGTTAGCCATTTTAATTAATTTGTAAGAGCCGTTCTAATTCATTCATACGAAAGTAGCTATTCTAATTCATTCGTACGAACAAATATGGTCATTGTAATTCATTCGTACGAATCTAGCCATTCTAATTCATTCGTACGAAGGTAGTCATTCTAATTAATCTGTAGGAAGGTAGCCATTCTGATTCATTTGTTCGAATATACCTATTATAATTCATTTGTACGGACGAATGTTGCCATTCTAATATATTCGAACGAAAATAGCCATTCTAATACATTCATATGAAGGTAGTCATTCTAATTAATTCGTACGAGCCATTCTAATTCATTCGTACGAATATAGCCATTCTAATTCATTCATACGAGCCATTCTAATTCATTCATACTAATATAGCCATTCTAATTCATTCGTTCGAGTCATTCTAATTTATTCATACGAGCCATTCTAATTCATTCGTATGAATGAGGCCATTCTAATTCTTTCGTACGAACAAATATAGCCATTCTAATTCAATCGTACGAAGGTAGCCATTCTAATTAATTTGTACGAAGGTAGCCATTCTAATTCATTCGTACGAAGGTAGTCATTCTAATTCATTCGTACGAATGTAGCCATTCTAATTTATTCGTACGAATGTAGTTATTCGAATTCAATCGTACGAATATAGTTATTCTAATTCATTCGTACAAAGGTGGCAATTCTAATTCATTCGTACGTGCCATTCTAATTCATTCGTACAAATATAGCCATTCTATTTTATTTATACAAATGAATGTAACCATTCTAATTCATTCGTACGATTGTAGCTATTCTAATTCATTCATACAAGCTATTATAATTTATTCGTATGAATATAGCCATTCTAATTCATTCGTACGAACGAATATAGCCATTCTAATTCATTCGTATAAATGAATGTATCAATTCTAATTCATTCGTACGAATATAGCTTTTCTAATTAATTCGTATAAAGGTAACCATTCTAATTCTTTCATACGAATATAACTTTTCTAATTAATTCATATGAAGGTGGCCATTCTAATTCATTCGTACGAGTTATTCTAATTCATTCATACGAATATAGCCATTCTAATTCATTCGTACAAACGAATATAGCCATTCTAATTCATTCATACGAATGTAGTCATTCTACTTAGTTCATACGAAGGTAGACATTCTAATTTATTCGTATGAGTCATTCTAATTCTTTCATACGAATGTAGCTATTCTAATTCTTCGTATAAACGAATATAGTCATTCTAATTCATTTATACAAATATAGTCATTCTAATTTATTCGTACAAAGGTAGCCATTCTAATTTATTCGTGCAAATGCAGCCATTATAATTCATTCGGACGAACGAATGTAGCCATTCTAACTCATTCGTACTAATGTAGCCAATCTAAATTTTTTGTACGAAAGAATGTAGCATTTCTAATTCATTCGTCCAAAGGTAGCCATTCTTATTCATTCATACGAGCCATTCTTATTCATTCGTACGAATGTAGCCATTCTAATTTATTTATATGAATATAGTCATTCTAATTTATTCGTATGAAGGTAGCCATTCTAATTCATTCATACGAGCTATTCTACTTCATTCGTACAAATGTAGCCATTCTAATTCATTCATATGAACGAATGTAGCCATTCTAATTATTCGTACAAAGGGAGCCATTCTAATTCATTCATACGAACAATTCTAATTCATTTGTATAAATATAGCTATTTTAATTTATTCGTATAAACGAATGTAGCCATTCTAATTCATTCGTACAAAGGTTGTCATTCTAATTTATTCGTACGAGTTATTCTATTTTATTCGTATGAATATAGCAATTTTAATTCATATGTGGAAACAAATGTAGTCATTCTAATTCATTCGTACGAAGGTTGCCATTCTAATTCATTCGTACGAGCCATTCTAATTCATTTATACGAATATAGTTACTCTAATTCATTCTTACGAAGGTAGTCATTCTAATTCAGTCATACGAGCCATTCTAATTCAGTCGTACGAATGTAGCCATTACAATTTATTCGTACGAACAAATATAGCTATTCTAATTAATTCATAAGAATGTAGCAATTCTAATTCATTCGTATGAATAGAGCCAGTCTAATTCATTCGTACGTGCTATTCGAATTTATTAGTATGAATGTAGCCATTCTAATTCATTCGTACGAACGAATATAGCCATTCAAATACATTCGGACGAATATAGCTATTCTAATATTCATTCGTACGAAGGTAAGCCATTCTAATTCATTCGTATAAATGTAGCCATTATAATTCATTCGTATGAATGAATGTAGCTATTCAAATTCATTCGTATGAATATAGCCATTCTAATTCATTCATATGAAGGATGCCATTCTAATTCATTCATATGAGCCATTTTAATTCATTCATACGAATATGGCCATTTAATTCATTCATACGAACGAATGTAGCCATTCTAATTCATTTATACGAACGAATATAGTCATTCTAATTTATTCGTATGAATATAGCTACTCGAATTCACTCTTATGAAGGTAGCCATTCTAATTCATTCGTATGAGATAGCTAATTCATTCATATGAATGTAGCTCTTCTAATTTATCCGTACGAACGAATGAAGCCATTCTAACACATTCATACAAATGTAGCCATTCTAATTTATACATACGAACGTAACCATTCTAATTTATTCATACAAGCCATTTTAATTCATTCGTAAGAATATAGCCATTCAAGTTCTTTGTACGAACGAATGTAGCCATTATAATTCATTCATACAAATATAGCCATTCTTACAAATATAGCTATTCTAATTCATTCGTACGAATATAGTTATTCTAATTCATTCGTACAAAGGTAACTAATCTAATTTATTCGTACGAATGTAGCTATTCTAATTCGTTCATACGAGTCATTCTAATTCATTCATACAAATTTAGCCATTCTAATTCATTCGTACGAACGAATATAGCCATTCTAATTCATTCATACGAACGAATGTAGCCATTTTACTTCATTCGTACGAGTGAATATTGCTATTTTAATTCATTCGTATGAATGTAACCATTCTAATTCATTCGTACGAAGGTAGCCTTTCCAATAAATTCATACGCGCCATTCTATTTCATTCATACGAATATAGCGATTGTAATTCAGTCGTACGAGCAAATATAGCTATTCAAATTTATTCGTACACAGGTAGTCATTCTAATTAATTTGTACGAGCCATTCTAATTCATTCATACGAGTGTAGGCATTCTAATTCATTCGTATGAATGAATATAGTTATTCTAGTTTATTCGTACAAATGTAGCCATTCTAATTCATTCGTACGAAGGTAAACATTTTAATTCATCCGAACGAGCCATTCTAATTCATTCGAATGAATGTTCTAATTCATTCGTACGAACGAATATAGCCATTCTAATTCATCCTTATGAATGTAGCTATTCTAATTCATTCGTACAAGTTAGTCATTCTAATTAATATGTATGAGTCATTCTAATTCATTCGTACGAATGTAGCCATTCTAATTCATTCGTACGAACAAATATAGCCATTGTAATTCATTCGTATGAATCTAGCCATTCTAATTCATTTGTACGAAGGTAGTCATTCTAATTCATTCTTACGAATATCACCATTCTAATTCATTCGTTCAAATGTAGCCATTCTAATTCTTTCGTACGAACAAATATAGCCATTATAATTCATTCAAATGAATATAACCATTCTAATATATTCGTATGAAGATAGCCATTCTAATTCATTCGTATGAGTCATTCTAATTCATTCGTACGATTGTAGCTATTCTAATTTATTCGTACGAGCTATTCTAATTCATTCGTAAGAATGTAGCTATTCTAATTTATTCATACGAAGGTAGTCATTATAATTCATTGGTACGAGCCATTCTAATTCATTCATACGAATGTGGCCATTCTAATTCTTTCATACGAACGAATATAGTCATTCTAATTCATTCGTTTATAATTCATTCGTACGAAGGTAGCCATTCTAATTCATTCATACGAATGTAGCCATTATAATTCATTCGTACAAAGGTAGCCCTTCTAATTCATTCGTACGAAGGTAGCCATTCTAAGTCATTCGTACGAGCCATTCTAATTCATTCGTACAAATGTAGTCATTCAAATTCATTCGTACGAATGTAGCCATTCTTATTCATTCGTAAGAAGGTAGCCTTTTTAATTCATTCGTACGAGCTATTCTAATTCTTTCGTACGAATTTAGTCATTCTAATTTGTTTAAATGAATGAATATAGTCATTCTAATTTATTCATATGAATATAGCCAATCTAATTCATTCATACGAAGGTAGTCATTCTAATTCATTCGTACGATCCATTTTAATTCTTTCATATGAATGTAGCCATTTTAATTCATTCGTACGTACTAATGTAGCCATTCTAATTCATTCGTACGATTGTAATCATTCTAATTCATTCGCGTGAAGGTAGCCATTCTAATTCATTCGTATGAGCCATTCTAATTCATTCGTACGAATATAGCCATTCTGATTCATTCGTATGAACGAATGTAGCCATTCTAATTCATTCGTGCGAAGGTAGTTATTCTAATTCATTCGTACAAGTCATTCTAATTCATTCGTAAAAATATAGCCATCCAAATTCATTCGTACAAGCGAATGTAGCCATTCTAATTCATTCGTACAAACGAATATAGCTATTCTAATTTATTCGTACGAATTTAACCATTCTAATTCATTCGTAAGAAGGTAACCATTCTAATTATTTCGTTCGAGCCATTCTAATTCATTCGTACGAATGTCACCATTCTAATTCATTCGTACGAACAAATCTAGTCATTCTAATTCATTCATACGAATGTAGATATTCTAATTCATTCGTATGAAGGTAGCTATTCTAATTCATTTGTACGAGCCATTCTTATTTATTCGTACGAATGTAGTTATTCTAATTCATTCGTCCGAATGAATGTAGCCATTCTAATTCATTCGTACGAATGTGGTCATTCTATTTCATTCGTAAGAAGGTAGCTATTCTAATTCATTCGTATGAATGTGGCCATTCTAATTCATTCGTACAAAGGGAGCCATTCTTATTCATTCGTACTAGCCATTCTAATTCAATCGTACGAATGTAGCCATTCTACTTCATTCGTACGAACGAATGTAGAAATTCTAATTCATTCTTACGAATGTAGTCATACTGTAAAATGACATAAATATCATTGAAATGGACCAATGAGAATGTTCCAACCTCTTTTATTGAGGTTGAAACAAAATCACTCTCCTGTAGAGTTCAGGAAAATTTTGAGCACATCATGCATTCCCTACAACCGCAGGGCCCACTGCGACTCAAGAGAGATGAGGTAGCAGGCTCAGCACATGGGGCGGGTAGTGGCCCCCAGCACTTAGAGCCTGCTAATAGGCTTTAGCCCTCTGGGCAACGGTACTACTGAAAATTTTCCCCTAGGGCTCATCCATGACCCTTGACCCACCAATCAGCCAGCTGGCTCTACTCCATGGACACGTCATAGTCCCCAGCTATAGAAGTTTTTTTTTTTGGCAGAAGCTATAGAAAAGTCGTTGATATCTCATTGGTCCATTTCTAGGGCTTTTTGTCATTTCACCGTGATTAAAAACATGAAATGATAAAAAGCCCTTGAAATGGACCAATGAGAGCAAAGAATGCTCCAACCTGTGGAACAAAATCGTTCTCAAAGTCAGTCGTCAAATATTTGAACGCAAACTTCGGTCGTGTGCCGCGACTAAATATCGTGATCAGTTGACGCCTGATCAAACGGTGAATGAGTCTGCGTACATTTAGTCAGCGGCATTTAATCACGTAGAAGACCTGCTTTCCAAATCTTTACGTGTTTCAAAGAAGGTTGGCATTGTCCTCAACATGCAGGCAGGAACGGAATTCTATTCCTAAGCCTAAGAACTTATTATATAACCAGCATCTTTGGGTACAACTGCAACCCACAACACACAAACCTACCTCTCTCTCTCTCTCTCTCTCTCTCTCTCTCTCTCTCTCTCTCTCTCTCTCTCTCTCTCTCTCTCAATGGAGTTTTCGATCACGAGTGATGAATTTCTTTTGATGTTTGTGCCGGTGGTGCTTTACTGGGCCTACTCTGGGCTGTATATGATGTTGGGTCCATCCACCAAATATCGGCTACACACCAAGAGAGATGAGGATCTCAAGAACTTGGTCTCCAAGAAGGACGTCGTTAAAGTTGTTATCCTTCTACAGGCGCTTAATGCCGCCATCTCCTACCTCGTCGTCAAGGTGTGCTATCTTCGTCACCTTTATCACACCCCTCTCTCTCTCTCTCTACATAGGTCAGTCATCTGAAGTTTATCAATGTCGCTTAATCCTACGTTTTGGTTATTCTCATCAAATTAACAGCTAACAAGCCGCGATCAAGCGGTGGCGGCGAGCCCGGATTCTTCTCTTATGGTGGTCGCTTGCCGGTTCTTGGTCGCCATGTTCGTCCACGATTCATGGCAATACTTCATGCACCGCTACATGCACCACAACGAGTTCTTGTACCGCCACTTCCATTCATGGCACCACCGCCTCGTCGTTAGCTACGCCTTCGGAACTCTATACAGCCACCCACTGGACATGCTCCTGATCGACACTGTGGCGGGCGCGCTGGCCTTCACCGTCTCCGGGATGTCGCCACGGACGGGGATCTACTTCTTGTCCATCGCCACCATCAAAGGGATCGACGACCATTGCGGCTACATGACGCCGTGGAATCCCTTCCATATGCTCTTCGCCAACAACGCCGCCTACCATGACGTCCACCACCAGCTCGCCGGCAACAAATGCAACTTCGCGCAGCCCTTCTTCGTGATGTGGGATAAAGCCTTCGGAACCTATGTGCCTTACTCTCTCGAGAGGAAACCCGATGGAGGGTTCGAAGCACGGATCTTGAAGGAGGGGCATGAGTCGTAATTAATGACAATCCTCAAGCATTAGCACTTAGGATCTTGTTCTTGAGATCATTGTTGGAATGTAAGCTTAATTATTTTTGTGGTGGAAATATAATTATAGCAAATTCGGTCTTAATTTAATTTTATGGTTAAGAGCAGTATTAAATAAAAAGAGTGACTTTGGTTTTGGGGGGTTGAATCCCAAAAAGTTTTACTCCAACCGGTCCCCCCATCGTCCCGGCCCCCTTCCCATTTATAGGGATGCCACGGTCAACCCCATCTTTGGGGAGCAGTGTCGAACTCCCATTCCTTAATAAAAAATAAAAAGATATCTCATGGTGTAAACTTACTTGTGGAAGCCCGTGTCTGTCGACATGCTGTCTTTGATGGAAAAAAAAAAAAATACACTCGGAGGGGGCCGATGCAGATGCATAACGTCCCAGGCCACGCTGGGCCCCGCCCCCACTCCATAGGTCTGGTTTGTCGCTGTATAAGTGCAGCAAATCAATCCGGCCAGCGAGAATGCTCTCAGTGAAGAGTAGTGCAATTCAAGGGATGCCGATTTAATGGACAATGTGGCACTCCATGATTGGGTCGTAAGAAGTCTATGTTATTTCGAAAAATATTTTATTGCAAGATTATTTAAAAATAAATATCATTCATAACTAACGTCTTAAATTTAGGAAGAATTTTTTCTTAATTTGGTAGTAAGAAGTACAGCAAATCAATCGGCTAATAATAATGCAATCAACATAAAAGAGTGTAATTCAACGGAAGCACATTTAATGGATAATGTGGCATTCCACAATTGGTCTATAAGAAGTGCAACAAATCAATTGGGCTCAAATAAGTGCAGCAAATCAATTGACCAACCAGCTCTTAGTGAAGAGTAATGCAATTCAATGGATGCCCCTTTAATGAAAAAAGTGACACTCAATCAAGATTAGGCCGTAATAAGTGCAGCAAATCAATTTGGCCATAATAAGTACAGCAAATCAATGGGATTTGATTTAATTAATAGATTTGAAAGGTAGCTACGATGAATCGCACTCATCTTATTATTAATGCGAACAACCAAATCTATTCGGTTCATTTTTGTCTAGTCATCTTGTTCGTTTTTATCTAGTCAGCTTGTTGTTTCATTTTGTCCTAATCAGTTTGTAGATCATCGTTCCATGTTTTATAGATATGATAAGGATAAAAATAAATCTAATATTTTAATATCATTTCAAAATAGGGATAGATAGATGGGGGGTTCAGTTGGAAACACATGTTGTAAGCCCTCCACCCCCACCCCCCCCCCCCCCCCCCCCCCCCCCCCCAATCAGTTGGAAATACTCTACTGATAGGTTCTGACAAATTCCTACTTGCAATAAGTCCTAAGTCATTGGTCGATCTTTGGTCCTATTGATTGAAGGTGAATCGTTTTCTACAATTCAACTCCTACTCTCAGATGAAGCTAACCTTGACCCGATCTTAGAAGACCGTCGTGCGTTAATTCAACTCCGGAGACATAATGCATTTATCACAAATTTCGGAAAGCTAACACGGTGGTGGACTAGCTAGCCACGAGAGGTAGAATCTGCAAGCACTCTCAAGTTTAGTACAACGACTTTCCCGAGCCGTTGATAGATCTAGCAGGACGTGATATGAGAGCGACTTGGATGGGGAGGCCTTAGAGCATCTCCAACCCACTCCGAGCAAGGAGCTCCCAATGGGACCACATAGGATGGGAGGGGGTGGGGAAAAATCGGGAGACAGGTGGTCTCCAACCCTAGCCAATAGGGAGCTCCTAACATTTTTACACCCAACCCCCTAACATTAATATAAATTAATCTTGTGTTGACCACTCGTGTGAGGACAACGGGGTGTGGAACCAACAGTCAAAAGAAAAAAAAATGTTGTAAATATTAGAGGTTTTTACCGAAATGGCCACCAACTCTCAACTATTGTTGAGAATGGGTCAAGATGCTTTTGGCTTTACCCTACCTTCCTTCACTTCACCCGTTCGGGCGGCAGCTTCCTTCACTTCACCCGTTCGACAGAAACCTTTCGACGGTGGCTGTGGGACAACCGGTCACCATTTCAACGGAGATCATCAAAGCTCATGAGTCTTCCTTCACTTCACCCAGGAACAACCGGGGCTCATCAAAGCCATGACTGTGTATTTGTCGAGACGAAATATTGACGAAATATTATATTTCGTCCCACTTTCGTCTAATTCTTCACAGACAGAAGTTGGCTAGTCTCGGCAAAGATATGATTGTGTATTTCTCGAGACGAAACATTAACGAAATAGTATATTTCATCCCACTTTTGTCTAATTTCTCATAGGTCGAAGTTGGCCAGTCTCGGTTAAGCCATGTTTGTGTATTTGTCGAGACAAAACATTAAAGAAATATTATATTTCGTCCCACTCTCGTCTAATTTTTCACAGGTCGAAGTTGGCCAGTTTCGGGACTGTGTATTTGTTGAGACGAAATATTGGCGAAATATTATATTTCGTCCTACTTTCGTCTAATTTTTCACAGGCGGTTCGACAAAGCCTCAACGACGGTTGATCGAGACAAAAACCAAACGAAAATCTGGATTTTTCTGAAATGGGTAAGAAACCTAGCCACAATGGGTTTTTACAGTGGCAATTAAGGATCAAAATGTCGTTTTACCAGTTTGGTGTCACCGTGTTAATTGTTTCATACGTGCTAAATGCCATTTTTATTCAGATTTCTCAATGGGGTTCATTCTCAACAATAATTGAGAGTTGGTGGCCATTTTGGTAAAACCTCTAAATATTAAATTTGGTAGGGCTGAATTGCAAGCTAGTAATGGAGGGTAAAAAATTTAAAAATAGGGGACCACTCATTGGGAGCTCCCAAGAGCATCCGAACTGCCACGAGGCTTTTGGAGCTCCCAATGCTCACATATATGCCACGTCATTGCAAATAGGTGTTGGGAGCGGTACTCGGAGTGGATTGGAGATGCTCTTAATTGACTATAATTTTGTCTGTTTAAAGGTTTTCCACCGTATATGCAATTGCTTAAGAAAGAAAAGGATAAATTACTCTTTGCCCCCTGAAGTTTAGATAAAAAACACTTAACCCGTCTTAGTTCATTTTGTTCCAAATCGAACCCTAAAATTTGAATTGTTAGCACAATACCCCCTTTTGTCATCTAGTTAATTTCCTCAATTGGTAACTTGTTTTCAGATCAAAACTAAATTGACGGGTGCAAAATGTAGGTTTTAAACTATAGAGGGGTTAAGTGTTATTTAGTTAAACTTCAAGGGGGTAAAGTATAATTTACCCAAAAAAAAAATCAAGGTTTCAAAAGAGAATGACTTAAAATGGTCGTCCCGAACCATGGAATCAACGTGGTTCAAGGTCTAGCCATCGACAACAACTTTTCCCACCCGTTTGATCAGTCGGCCCTTATGATGGGAGCCCCTTGGGGTTCAGTTGGCGCCCGGTAGATCACAACAATCTGAAATTGTCCACGGAGACGAAAAAAACAGGTGTTGATGGCTGGACCCCGAACCACAGTTATACCGTTGTTTGGGGTGACCAAGTTAAGGGCTTTTTATTGCAAAAGTGCAATGTTAAGAAGTTCTTATGATTTCTTATTACATTGGTTTTGGTAGAGCATGTGTTGGGTAATAATATGTGTCGGTTAAAGTTTGGCTATGTCACCACGAGTTCATAGTCAAACCGTATTATCTACTAAACACCAGTTAGAGGGGCAATCGAGTATCGATTTTCGGGTATGTGTATTTGGTGGGGACACCGGTGCTACTCTGCTGACGACGCGTGTCTACAGCCGGCACCAACGGAAGACAGCCCAACAAATTCAGATTTGATTCGAGTAAACTATGGGCCAGCCCGTCATGGAGATGGGCTCGTGGGACTAGATTATCTTCATTTTGTTGCTTTAATTAGTTAATTTTGGATGGGTTAAAAACATGGTATTTAGGGATCAGTTTTATTTGGATTTCGTCAGGATTGTGATTGTAATCTCTAAGGATTGATGGTTATCATGTAAAGCTTTATAAAGTCCAACAGGTTTTGTTATTTGGTTAGTTGATGAATGAAAAAAAAATTGTTTGCTAAAATCGTCCAGATTTTGGTTGCTTTTTTGTGAGAGAAAAGAAGGTGTGCCTCTGCATGAGGCCGGAAACTCGTCAGTGTGATGCTGGCGAACACCACACCCCCCTTACATATCTTTCCCATCCTTCTACGATTGTCACCATCATTACCACTATTACCAAACCCCATTTCAATCCCCCATTACAAAATCCACAAATAAGCCATAACAGAAAATTACGAAAAGATAAAGGAAGCAGAGGAAGGGGATCGGTCTTTCCCTTCATGTGTCCGACGTGCTTGCTCGTTGCGATCAGGCCCGACCAATCGAGCGACATATCGTCCAGGCTGCCAGTGAAGATACGGTATAGAACCTGGTTGGTATGATCGTACAACATCAATGCTTACTTGAAGGCCAAGACGTGCAACGTCGGGTCTCCCATTAGGCAGTTGAACTTGGGGAGAGTTGGAGTTCTCTAGCTTCGGTGGAATGGAGCTCGGAGAATTTGGCAATGAAGCAGACCTTCGGACCTGCGATCGCCTCGTTGGCGGGAGAGGCGTCTCAGAGGGAGGTGAGGTAGAGAGGACTCTAAGATCCTTTTTCCTAGGAGATGCTTCGCTAGAGCTCGGCCGGTGTTGTAGTGCTGCCGAATTCTGGGGCGATGTTCCTCATTCAAAACCTCCCTCTGATAGTAAGGGTCGAAGGATGATTCAGAACTGAGGGGCTCGGGATATCGAGCTGACTCGTCAAGACGCTCCCCTCCCAGATCGTCTGTCTAAGAGGGATGGGTGAGGGTCCCCTCGAAAGAGGTTCGAGAGACCGTCAAGAGATATCGATGACGGACAGTCTGGAAGGAGCGGGGGATAGGTCAAGCGACCAGCGGACGTTTGCTCCGTTGTTGATATCGACTGCTGACTTTGGGAGATTGACTCCTACTTCGACGGCAACCCGTCGGATAGAGTCTCTCAATCATGAGAGCATCATTCTGCTTCATGAGAGCGAGGAGTTGGAAGTCCTCCGCCATGATCTGATATGTTGCTTGAGGGTCGATGATGGGTGAGACGTGCGCTTTCCCCAGGCGTTGAGGAGTTGCATCGACAAACTGAGGGGATTGCCTTGGTTGAGTCAAGGCTGCACGGTCGATTGACCAATGACTCATAGAATCCACAACAGGTTGTTGCTCAGGGCGTTAACTCGTTGCAAGCCTATGACTCATTGAGCGAGTCATAGGATACTGAACGTCTAAATACATGTTGCTTCCCTACGGCTGGTCCACGGGTCATGTCTTCGCCATTCAAGTATAGCGATGGAGACAGACAGATTGATCAGGCAATCGGTACAGGCAATCGGTAATTACTGTTTGATCAAAGGATCCAGAAAGGTCGGAGGTCACAAATTGATAGGGAGAAATCCCACAGAAGGTGCCAAACTATGGAGGGAAATTACGGTCGTCGTACAATTTCCTCCAACAATCGATTGAGGGTGGAGTTTTAAATATGGTGCACTGTAGAGTGCCGAGCTATCGTCTGCTGAGCTGTCACTCAGACACTGTTGAGTAAAAAGAGAGAGAGAGTTAATACAAGATATGGTGATGAAGTTCGACCAAAGCCTACTCCTCCGTCCTGTAAGACGCAACCTTTGAATCACTATCTCTAAAAAAGTAGAGCTACTCTCGACAGCTTGAGGAGCACTTATACAAGTAGACAAAGCGTGGAGTTGTCTTGACTAGAGTGTGATTACTTGAATGCTCGAGGAGCTCTGGAAAACAGAAAGTGGAGTTAGAAATAATGAATTCTGGATAGGAATATTTATAGGGTCTGCTATTTATAGAGTTTCAGGAATATCTAGAGTTTTAGCAAATATCTGAGGAGGATCTATTAGGCCCCAGACCTTCTTCATGGGCCCCAAGGAGTCTTGGCCGGTCCCACCGTCATCTCTGTGGGACCCAATCAGGGCTGCCGGGTCCCACAACCGTCTTCGTGGACCCCAGGCAGGGTTGGAGAGTCCCACCGTCAAGCGTTAGCCTGATTTTGCACCTACGGATGGGTATCTACTTCTTATCCATCGCCACCATCAAAGGGATCGATGACCATTGCGGCTACACACTACAAGAAAGAGGGTCTTTGCCGACGGACATTTTTAGCACCGTCGGTAATAATACACTTTTTACCGACGGTGACTATAATATCCGTCGGTATTATAACTTTAATTTTTTAATTTTTTTATGCACATTTATTACCGACGGTCAAATAAAGTTCGTCGGTATAAATATTTATACCGACGGTACATATATGTCCCGTCGGTAATATACTTTATACCGACGGTTACATAAATACCGTCGGTAAAATGTCACGACGAAACTCAGGGTAAAAACCGAGCCTCTGGAAAAAAATATGACCCTGAGTTCCGTCGGAGAGTTTTACCGACGGATGTTATATAGCCGTCGGTATAACTAATTATACCGACGGTAATTTAATGGCCGTCGGCAAGATACCGACGGTAGATAAATATCCGTCGGTAAAATTGTCCCGACGAAACACAGGGTAAAAACCGAGCCTCTGGAAAAAATGGAACCCTGAGTTTCGTCGGTGATTTGTACCGACGGAAATTATTGTTCCGTCGGTAAATGTCGACGGACATTATATATCCGTCGGTAAAAATATCACGACGAAACTCAGGGTAAAACCAAGCCTCTGGAAAAAAATGGAGACTGAGTTTCGTCGTCGTTGTTTACCGACGGAGAGTATAGTTCCATCGGTAAAAATGTTATATTTACCGACGGATGTAAAAATGTCCGTCGGTAAAAATCCAGACATTAGTTACAATCAGCGATCCCCCCCCTTCTGTATTGTTTCGATCTAACCGGCCTCCCCGCCCCTCTCTCTCTCTCTCTCTCAATCTCCCCCCCTCCCCGGCCTCCCTCCCCCCCTCCCCGGCCTCCCCCCCCTCCCCGGCCTCCCTCACGTCGCGTCCCTCCGGCCGACCGATCGACCGGCGGCAAGCTCCTCCTCCTCCTCGTGGGCTCCGGCCGGTGAGATCCTCCTCCTCCTCCCCCCGGTGAGCTCCTCCTCCCCCCGGTGAGTTCCTCCTCCTCCTCCTCCCTCTCTCCCCAAACTAAATGATGATCTGTGGGTTAGGCATGGGCAAACCTTTCAACCCTCCCAAGTCCCACCTCTTGCTAGAGAGGAAGCACCACTTGGACAAAAAGCTAGCCCGCTGGTTTTTTTTTTGTTGAGAAATCCCTCTTAAAGGATAAGCGATTGTTCGGCCTAGATCCCAACCAGTGTATTAAAAAAAAAAATCACCACTCAGAGAGAACAAAATTCAGACACGAAGGTTAAGATCGAAGGTACAAGAGCCCTTGGGTAAGATTTCTTTTTCTTGATGATACAAAACACTCACAACCTTCCTTCACTTAACCACTACCCCCACTTCCCCTAACTACTCATCAAATGTTACTATCATTGTCACTATCTCATTACTATTTCACAATCTTTATACTTCCTTGTACACATGTTCAAGTGCCCCAATTAGAAGCTAAGCTTGCGGTTAGCTACACTTCTCATTTTTCGTATTCTACGCAAGAAACGTCTTTCGTTTACTTTGTTAGTTTTTAATTTCTTAAAAATGATAATATGTTATGTAGATTGTTTGATGGGACATGGCTTACTACTTCTTCGGTACAACGAGCCGAAGAAGTATTCCCCCGATCGCTTGTCACGACCCGATTGGAAGCAGATGAACCCAATGGATTTTGCCGCCCAACAAAGAGTCAAACACCAAAAACTTCAAGAACAAAAGAGAATTTCTCCGTCCACTATCAAGACAATGATCTTGTTACTATAGGGCTGTAAAACAAACCAAGCTGTTCGTAAGCAGCTCGAAAACAAGCTCGATAAAAGCTTGTTCGAGTTCGTTCATTTACTAGTCAAGCCAAGCCCAAGCCTAGAGTTTAGGCTTGTTTAATAAACAATCCAAGCTCAAGCAGACCAAAGCTCGGCTCAGTTGGGCTCGCAAACATGTCTGTTTAGAACTCGTGAGTAAGATCATGAGTAGGTTCATAAATGGCTTGAATAGACCCAACATATACAGTCCATTCTTTTGACTGATTTTGGAGTTCAAGAGCAAGCTCGATAAAGGATTGTTCGATCACTAATTCAGCGTATCCTAGCCTGAAGTTTATCGATCACTAATTGATCGTATCCTAGCTTGAAGTTTAGGCTCGTTTAATAAACGAGCCAAGCTTAAGCAGACCAGAGCTCGGCTCGGCTTGTTCGCAGCCCTACTTGCGAGAAGCAGAGAAACAAAAAAAATTAAAAGAGACCCAGAGGGCTAGCTTGCCTCATCTTATATAGGCTTTTGAACCTATAACCGAAAGAACCAGAGGGCTTGCTTGCCTCACCTTAAATAGGCTTTTGAACCTTAAAGAGCATTGAAAGGGTTTCAAGCAGCTCAAAACGTTTGGGTCTTAAATGCCCAACTTTCTCCCCATTCAAGAGAGTGTAGCAACAGTCAGTACCACAAACTAACGTTTGGGCCATTCAAAAGGTTGCAACTCCAAGCTGTTACCACCCCATGCAAGAGGTGTAACAACAACTCTTGTTATGGGTTTTGAATGCCCCAAATGGTGTAACATCACCCATTGTTCTCTCAAAAGGTCAACCCTTCAAGAGCCAGTAACAACAGCTCAAAAATGGGGGTTAATTACAGGTTTTTGGGGTATGAAAAAAATTTCCCTTTTATTTTCTCACACCCCCACTTTTATGTTGAAATTTGAGTTACTCCCCTAAATTTTTAAAATTTGACTTTACCCCCCAATATGATCTGATCGTGAGTAACCCGTTAAAAGTAGGGGTGTGCATCGGTTCGAAATCAACCTATTTAGACAAAACCAAAACCGATCCAATCTTGGTCGGTTTTGAGGATTTTCAATCCGATCCAAACCGAACTATGATTGGAATCCAATCGAATCCAACTCAATTAAAGTTGGTTTGGATTGGATCGGATGGTCGGTTTAGGTTTTGGACCATGGTCCTAGGTTCAAATTATATTGTCTCTATTTGTTAATTTCAGTATTACCCCATCTATTTAATTCTCTACCTACTCGGGAACCGAAATCGAAATTGTGCGGAGTCTTATAACATTGTTTGAAATTACTTCAGGTGTTGTATAGCCAGATAGACGAAGATGGCTTCGATCGATAAGAGTTGGATGCGTAATTCGAATCGCATGAGCCAAGAGTACAGAGAAGGAGTCAGGAAATTTCTGGATTTTGCATTTGAGCGTCTTGCACCGCTTGATGGAAAAATTGTGTGTCCCTGTATAGACTGCGGAAGGGTGATTAGGAAGGTTCGAGAGGAATGTGAGGTTGATCTGGTAATGCGTGGCATTGACATTACCTATACCCGTTGGTTCTCGCACGGTGAGGAGCTAGATGCAGTCCCCATGGCAGCTCACGGTGAAACTTCAAACACAGTGATCGCTGATGATAATATTAATACAGACGATGACGATGACATGCAGGGTATGATACATGATTTGCAAGGTGGAATAGGCACGGAAACACCGTCAGGTGATCATCCCAATATCGAAGCGGACAAGTTCTACAGATTGCTTAAAGATGCCGAACAACCTCTATACCCGAGGTGTGAGAAGTTTTCAAAACTCTCTTTCACTGTAAAGCTTCTTCATTTGAAGTGCCTCAATGGTTGGAGTAATAAGTCATTTAATATGTTGGTAGAGTTGCTGAAAGAGGCTTTTCCTATAGGTGAGACAGTACCGAAATCATTCTACGAGGCGAAGAAGACAATTAAAGATCTCGGTCTGGGTTATGAGAAAATTGATGCATGCGTGAACGATTGTATGTTGTACCGGAAAGAGTACGAACATGCGCGGTCATGCCACATATACGGAGCAACGAGATATAAAGAGACGAATGCCGAGTCTAGTATCAGTCGAAGGAAGAAAAATATATCTGCAAAGGTTCTCCTATACTTCCCGCTCAGGGACAGGCTTCAGAGGTTGTTTATGTCATCGAAGACTGCTGAGCACATGAGGTGGCATGCACGAGAACGTACAAATGACGGGATTATAAGACATCCGGCCGACTCTCTGACGTGGAAAGATTTTGATCATATATATCCTGAATTCGCATGTGAAGTTCGCAACGTCAGGTTAGGGCTTGCTAGCGATGGCTTCAATCCCTTTGGGAATATGAGTGTGTCGTACAGCATTTGGCCAGTTGTCCTAGTTCCATACAATTTGCCTCCCTGGATGTGCTTAAAAAAGCCATACACAATGCTCTCCTTGCTCATTCCCGGACCCAGGTCGCCTGGTAATGATATTGACGTTTACTTACAGCCGTTGATTGAGGAGTTGAACGAGTTATGGGAAGTTGGGGCCGATACGTATGATGCCTCGTTGCGCCAGAATTTTCAGATGCATGCGGCACTTCTATGGACCATCAACGATTTTCCTGCATATGCCAACTTATCCGGGTGGAGTACTAAAGGAAAATTGGCGTGCCCTACATGCAATAAGGAGACAGATTCATTACGGTTGAAGAACGGAGGCAAGTTCTGTTATATGGGCCATCGAAGATTCCTTGTTGACGGCCATAAGTGGAGGCAGAACAAAAGAGCTTTCAACGGCAAGAAGGAACTTGCAAAGGCCCCGGAGCAGCTTTCGGGGGTAGAAGTCTTATGCGAATTGGATCAGCTTGATGCCGTGGCACTTGGAAAAGGTAAAAAGAAGAGAACGCATGAAGATTCTACGCGTGAGCATAACTGGAAGAAGAAGAGTATTTTCTTTAAACTACCGTACTGGAGCAGCCTACTCTTGCGGCATAACTTGGATGTCATGCATATCGAGAAAAATGTGTGTGACAACATTATAGGAACACTGCTGAATCTCGACGGTAAGACGAAGGATAATCTTAAATCTCGTCTCGATCTTAAGGAGTTGGGCATCCGAAAATCACTTCATCCCCAAGAGATTGGGGATAAGTATGTGTTGCCAGTTGCATACTACACCATGAGCTCACAGCAAAAGGCAGCCTTATGTGCATTCCTACGGTCTGTGAAAACGCCAGACGGTTATTCTTCGAATATCGCACGATGCGTGCAAGAGAACGGCCGGAAGTTGTCTGGATTAAAGAGCCACGATTGTCATGTTCTTATGCAGCGATTGTTATCTCTTGCTATACGTGGGAATTTAACCGAAGAGGTGTCCGGTCCGTTAATTGAGCTCAGCACTTTTTTCAGATAGTTGTGCTCGAAGGTACTTAGAGTGGACCAACTTGAACAGATGGAGAGGGATATTGCGCTCACATTGTGCAAGTTAGAGATGATATTTCCACCTTCCTTCTTTGATGTCATGGTGCATTTGACCGTTCACTTGGCAAATGAGGCCAAACTCGGCGGCCCAGTTCATTACCGGTGGATGTATTTTATCGAGAGGTAATCGTCTCGTCTCATTCGCACAATGTATTTGATCGTTCTTGATATATTCATCCAAATATTTTTTTCTCAAATTAGGTACTTGCGAACATTGAAATCATATGTTCGTAATAAAAGTCGTCCGGAGGGATCAATTGCTGAAGGATACCTAGCAGAAGAATGTCTAACATTCTGCTCAAGATACCTACATGGTATAGACACGCGATTCAATCAACTTGAGCGGAACTATGACGGTGGTCCAATAGACTTCGATGGGGGTCTGTCTATATTTGCCGAAATGGGTAGACCTGTAGGAGGAGGCAAAACCCGTCGATTGTCTGTAGATGAGATTCAACAGGCACATATGTATGTGTTGCGCCAATGTGATGAAGTGTGGCCATTCATTGAGTAAGCATTTTACGATCATTTACTCATTCTTTTAGTCCATTCATTAAGTATATGTGCTAATTATAATCTAATTCATAACCGGTAAAACAGGAAGCATAAAGCCATCATTAATAATCGGGGTACTCGAAATGCTCCCCAAATTCATGATCGTGAATTCCCATCGTGGTTCGAGAAACACGTAAGTATTCACATCATTACTGAATTTCATTGACATCCATTACCGAACAATAATTATGTGTTCATATCATGAATGTCGTGTGGTTATTATAGGCACAGGAGCTGCACGACAACCATGATCTGCTGATGAATGAGGATCTCTGGCGCTTATCTTGTAGTCCTTTGCAAGACGCAATATCGTACGATGGTTATATCGTGAACGGTTATAGATTTCGGACGAAAGATAGTGAAAAATCACGAAGAACCCAAAATAGTGGGGTTGTCGTCAACGGTGAGCAAGAAGAATTAGAAAATATCGACTTCTACGGCGTCCTCAACGAGATTCTCGAGATTAAATTCCTTGGCCAAAATCGGATCGTATTATTCAAATGCGATTGGTATGATGTTAATAATCGCGGGACTGGTTATAATGTCGACAAATACGGTTTTATCAGCATCAACACTGCCAAGAGATTGAATACCCAATATGAAGATCCATTCATTCTTGCCTCTCAAGCGCAACAGATATTTTATGCACCGGATAATACCTCTCCAGGTTGGCAAATTGTAGTCAGGTCACCACCCAGAGATTTTTACGACATGGGAGACAAGGATGCGGGGGTCGTCGATGATGATTTGGATGCATACCAGAATGATGAGATAATCATTGTTGACGCAGTGCACGACGAAAATGAAGATGTCGACAATATAAACTGGACAGCGAATGCAGATCAAATAATAGAAGAGGGAAGCGATGAGAGTGACAGAGATGAGACAGAAAATGACTAGACCGTATGTAAATCAAATTGTTTCATATTTAAATCAAATTGTTTCATATATAAATCATATTGTTTCATATGTATATCATATTGTTTCATATGTAAATCATACCGTTTCACCGATTCATATGTAAATCATACCGTTTCATATGTAAATCATACCGTTTCACCGATTTACGATCCGACCGATTCACCGATTTAGAGTCTAAGAGTTGGAAAATCATAAGTTAGCGTGTTTCGGATATGAAATAGGTTTCGATTCGATCGGATCATCATCGGATCGGCATCCGATAATTCGAACTTGGATTTATTCCGTATTTCGGACTTGCGAGCGGGTTCTAATTGGATATTTGACCAATTTACGCTCCGATTCACCGATTTAGAGTCTAAGTGTTGGAAAATCATAAGTTAGCGTGTTTCGGATATGAAATAGGTTTGGATTCGATCTGATCGTCATCGGATCGGCATCCGGTAATTCGAACTTAGAATTATTCCGTATTTCGGACTTGCGAGCGGGTTCTAATTGGATATTTGACCAATTTACGCTCCGATTCACCGATTTAGAGTCTAAGTGTTGGAAAATCATAAGTTAGCGTGTTTCGGATATGAAATAGGTTTGGATTCGATCCGATCGTCATCGGATCGGCATCCGATAATTCGAACTTAGAATTATTCCGTATTTCGGACTTGCGAGCGGGTTCTAATTGGATATTTGACCAATTTACGCTCCGATTCACCGATTTAGAGTCTAAGTGTTGGAAAATCATAAGTTAGCGTGTTTCGGATATGAAATAGGTTTGGATTCGATCCGATCATCATCGGATCGGCATCCGGTAATTCGAAGTTGGAATTATTCCGTATTTCGGACTTGCGAGCGGGTTCTAATTGGATATTTGACCAATTTACGCTCCGATTCACCGATTTAGAGTCTAAGTATTGGAAAATCATAAGTTAGCGTGTGTTTCGGATATGAAATAGGTTTGGATTCGATCGGATCATCATCGGATCAGCATCCGATAATTCGAACTTGAAATTATTCCGTATTTCGGACTTGCGAGCGGGTTCTAATTGGATATTTGACCAATTTACGCTCCGATTCACCGATTTAGAGTCTAAGTGTTTGAAAATCATAAGTTAGCGTGTTTCGGATATGAAATAGGTTTGGATTCGATCCGATCGTCATCGGATCGGCATCCGATAATTCGAACTTGGAATTATATTCCGTATTTCGGACTTGCGAGCGGGTTCTAATTGGATATTTGACCACTTTACGATCCGATTAACCGATTTAGAGTCTAACTGTTTCATATTGTTTCATATTGCGAGCGGGTTCATATTGTTTTATATTGTTTCATATGTAAATCATACTGTTTCATATGTAAATCAAACTGTTTCATATTGTTTCATATGTAAATCTTAAATCTTACTGTTTCATATGTAAATTAAATTGTTTCAGATGGCATCACAGTCATATGTTCGTAGAGGCAGAGGCAGAGGCAGGGGTGGGGTAGCTCAGAGCGCTCCGGCTGCCACCCCAGGGTCCGAGGCTGAGCCGTCCGGATCTGGTAGTGCTATTCCTCTCTCCACACCAGCTCCTGCTGTGGTCGCAGCCTCCGGAGCTTCGAGCAGTGCTCAGCACTCGGCTGCAGCGTCTACGCCCACAGGTAATGTTTAGATCTAAAGTTTTATACATGTTGTAAATACTTCTTCAGTACTGATGTATATTTTATTTGCAGGGTCGACCAGGTACGTAGGCGACCGGGGCGTGACGACGGCCCGGCGCTTGTCGGCCTTACGCGAGCCGCTGTCCCTACAGTGGAGCGGCAAGACCTTTGTGGGCGAGCACGCTTCTGACGCCGCCACGTGGGTCGGCATGATAGTACGGGAGGAGAGGAATGCCCCGATTGTGGGGTTAAGGGGGTGGAAGAACATTGATGCATCCTATAAGGAGAGGATGTATCAGCAGTTTTTGGTACGTTAGTTTCATTAAAGCATTTTAGAATAATATCGTACTTCTTTATAATTTGATTTGATAAAATGACTTGTTTCTAAATTGATTTTACAGGAGAAATTTAAATGGGAGAACATGGAAACCGACACCCATCGGGAGGACTTGTTGAAGACGATGGGTGAGCGGTACAGGGATTACCGTCACGAGCTCTACCAGCTCTACGGTTACTTGGTCGGCCAGCCGGCTGAGGAGGTACAGGCTGCGGCCGGGACGAGAGACGCGCCACCGCTGCACATTCTACAGTTTTTGGTCGCTCACTGGGCCACCCCTAGCTTTCAGGTATAATTATAATTTTGTTGATTCGTACTTGTTTTAATGTTATACTAAAAATTTGTATTGATGTTTCAAAATTTAATTGATTCACACAGAGGAAATCTGCTATAGGCAAGCAGAATAGAAGTGCCTCGACGACACCTGCTCCAGTGAAGGGGAGGACCTCCATGCCCCAGCTTGCCCAGCAGCTGGTAAATGATACAAACATTGTTATTATTTAAAGCTCTATACATGTTATATTAACTCGTCTATTTATTTTATATTTCCAACAGACACAGTCCTTGGGCCACGAGCCTAATAGGATTGACCTTTTTGAGGCCTCTAGGAGGCGGCGTATCGATGGGGCATTTCTGGACGACAGGGTTGCCTCGCAAGTGGTAAGTAATTAAATTACTGTTAATATATTCTTATACATATGCCATAAATAATCATTGAATATCATTGGTTGTTTTTATATAGGAGAGGATGCGACTTCTGGTGACCCCGTCGGGCGAGGCCGGCTCCTCCTCCAGCTCAGTATCTGTCGACTCATCAATGGATACTGTGCTGAGACCTGCCACGCATGGCCGTGTCCTCTGTACGGGCCTTGGAGTCACGCCCTCCTCCTACTTTGGACGAGAGGGTATGCGCTCGAGGGCACGGGACACCCAGACCGGTGCTATCACTCAGCTGTAGTCTGCGCTAGACGCGGAGCGAGAGCAGAGGCAGGCCCTCGAGCAGAAAATGGAGGCGGAGCGAGAGCAGAGGCAGGCCCTCGAGTAGAGGGTTGAGGCGGAGAAGAAGGCCCTCGATGAGGAAAGAGAAGCTCGCAGGGAACTGGAGCGTAAATTTAATGAATTCATAAGCCGGTCTAGCGGTGGCTCATCCTCATGATCAGGTACTTACTAATCTTTATAATATTAGCAAAAAATATGAATCTTACTAATTTGAGTTTAGATCATATTATCACACTTATGATTTTCCAACACTTAGACTATAAATCAGTAAATCAAATCGTAAATGGTCTCTCTCTCTCTCTCATGGTAATGATGTAGCCTCTGTTTTTCTTTTAAATACGGAATAATTCCAACTTCTAATACGGAATAATTCCAAGTTCGAATTATCGGATGCCGATCCGATGACGATCGGATCGAATCCAAACCTATTTCATATCCGAAACACGCTAACTTATGATTTTCCAACACTTAGACTCTAAATCGGTGAATCGGATCGTAAATTGGTCAAATATCCAATTAGAACCCGCTCGCAAGTCCGAAATACGGAATAATTCCAAGTTCTAATTATCGGATGCCGATCCGATGACGATCCGATCGAATCCAAACCTATTTCATATCCGAAACACGCTAACTTATGATTTTCAAACACTTAGACTCTAAATCGGTGAATCGGAGCGTAAATTGGTCAAATATCCAATTAGAACCCGCTCGCAAGTTCGAAATACGGAATAATTCCAAGTTCGAATTATCGGATGCCGATCCGATGACGATCGGATCGAATCCAAACCTATTTCATATCCGAAACACGCTAACTTATGATTTTCCAACACTTAGACTCTAAATCGGTGAATCGGAGCATAAATTGGTCAAATATCCAATTAGAACCCGCTCGCAAGTCCGAAATACGG
Organism: Chamaelirium japonicum; assembly: GCA_947650365.1. Classification (NCBI taxonomy): domain Eukaryota; kingdom Viridiplantae; phylum Streptophyta; class Magnoliopsida; order Liliales; family Melanthiaceae; genus Chamaelirium; species Chamaelirium japonicum. The sequence goes on along the minus strand of OX393553.1, from coordinate 21,643,223 downwards.
AATAATTCCAAGTTCGAATTATCGGATGCCGATCCGATGACGATCAGATCGAATCCAAACCTATTTCATATCCGAAACACGCTAACTTATGATTTTCCAACACTTAGACTCTAAATCGGTGAATCGGAGCGTAAATTGGTCAAATATCAAATTAGAACCCGCTCGCAAGTCCGAAATACGGAATAATTCCAAGTTCGAATTATCGGATGCCGATCCGATGATGATCCGATCGAATCCAAACCTATTTCATATCCGAAACACGATAACTTATGATTTTCCAACACTTAGACTCTAAATCGGTGAATCGGAGCGTAAATTGGTCAAATATCCAATTAGAACCCGCTCGCAAGTCCGAAATACGGAATAATTCCAAGTTCAAATTATCGGATGCCGATCCGATGACGATCGGATCGAATCCAAACCTATTTCATATCCGAAACACGCTAAATTATGATTTTCCAACACTTAGACTCTAAATCGGTGAATCGGAGCGTAAATTGGTCAAATATCCAATTAGAACCCGCTCGGAAGTCCGAAATACGGAATAATTCCAAGTTCGAATTACCGGATGCCGATCCGATGACGATCGGATCGAATCCAAACCTATTTCATATCCGAAACACGCTAACTTATGATTTTCCAATACTTAGACTCTAAATCGGTGAATCGGAGCGTAAATTGGTCAAATAACAAATTAGAACCCGCTCGCAAGTCCGAAATACGGAATAATTCCAAGTTCGAATTATCGGATGCCGATCCGATGATGATCCGATCGAATCCAAACCTATTTCATATCCGAAACACGCTAACTTATGATTTTCCAACACTTAGACTCTAAATCGGTGAATCGGAGCGTAAATTGGTCAAATATCCAATTAGAACCCGCTCGCAAGTCCGAAATACGGAATAATTCCAAGTTCGAATTACCGGATGCCGATCCGATGACGATCGGATCGAATCCAAACCTAATTCATATCCGAAACACGCTAACTTATGATTTTCCAACACTTAGACTCTAAATCGATGAATCGGAGCGTAAATTGGTCAAATATCAAATTAGAACCCGCTCGCAAGTCCGAAATACGGAATAATTCCAAGTTCGAATTATCGGATGCCGATCCGATGATGATCCGATCGAATCCAAACCTATTTCATATCTGAAACACGCTAACTTATGATTTTCCAACACTTAGACACTAAATCGGTGAATCGGAGCGTAAATTGGTCAAATATCCAATTAGAACCCGCTCGCAAGTCCGAAATACGAAATAATTCCAAGTTCGAATTACCGGATGCCGATCCGATGACGATCGGATCGAATCCAAACCTATTTCATATCCGAAACACGCTAACTTATGATTTTCCAACACTTAGACTCTAAATCGGTGAATCGGAGCGTAAATTGGTCAAATATCAAATTAGAACCCGCTCGCAAGTCCGAAATACGGAATAATTCCAAGTTCGAATTATCGGATGCCGATCCGATGATGATCCGATCGAATCCAAACCTATTTCATATCCGAAACACGCTAACTTATGATTTTCCAACACTTAGACTCTAAATCGGTGAATCGGAGCGTAAATTGGTCAAATATCCAATTAGAACCCGCTCGCAAGTCCGAAATACGGAATAAATCCAACTTCGAATTATCGGATGCCGATCCGATGACGATCGGATCGAATCCAAACCTATTTCATATCCGAAACACGCTAACTTATGATTTTCCAACACTTAGACTCTAAATCGGTGAATCGGAGCGTACGTAAATTGGTCAAATATCCAATTAGAACCCGCTCGCAAGTCCGAAATACGGAATAATTCCAAGTTCGAATTATCGGATGCCGAGCCGATGACGATCGGATCGAATCCAAACCTATTTCATATCCGAAACACGCTAACTTATGATTTTCTAACACTTAGACTCTAAATCGGTGAATCGGAGTGTAAATTGGTCAAATATCCAATTAGATCCCGCTCGCAAGTCCGAAATACGAAATAATTCTAACTTTCAATTATCGGATGCCAATCCGATGACGATCGGATCAAATCCAAACCTATTTCATATCCGAAACACGCTAACTTATGATTTTCCAACACTTAGACTCTAAATCGGTGAATCGGAGCGTAAATTGGTCAAATATCCAATTAGAACCCGCTCGCAAGTCTGAAATACGGAATAATTCCAACTTCGAATTACCAGATGCCGATCCGATGACGATCGGATCGAATCCAAACCTATTTCATATCCGAAACACGCTAACTTATGATTTTCCAACACTTAGACTCTAAATCAGTGAATCGGAGCGTAAATTGGTCAAATATCAAATTAGAACCCGCTCGCAAGTCCGAAATACGGAATAATTCCAAGTTCGAATTATCGGATGCCGATCCGATGACGATCGGATCGAATCCAAACCTATTTCATATCCGAAACACGCTAACTTATGATTTTCCAACACTTAGACTCTAAATCGGTGAATCGGAGCGTAAATTGGTCAAATATCCAATTAGAACCCGCTCGCAAGTCCGAAATACGGAATAATTCCAAGTTCGAATTACCGGATGCCGATCCGATGACGATCGGATCGAATCCAAACCTATTTCATATCCAAAACACGCTAACTTATGATTTTCCAACACTTAGACTCTAAATTGGTGAATCGGAGCGTAAATTGGTCAAATATCAAATTAGAACCCGCTCGCAAGTCCGAAATACGGAATAATTCCAAGTTCGAATTATCGGATGCCGATCCGATGATGATCCGATCGAATCCAAACCTATTTCATATCCGAAACACGCTAACTTATGATTTTCCAACACTTAGACTCTAAATCGGTGAATCAGAGCGTAAATTGGTCAAATATCCAATTAGAACCCGCTCGCAAGTCCGAAATACGGAATAATTCCAAGTTCGAATTACCGGATGCCGATCCGATGACGATCGGATCGAATCCAAACCTATTTCATATCCGAAACATGCTAACTTATGATTTTCCAACACTTAGACTCTAAATCGGTGAATCGGAGCGTAAATTGGTCAAATATCAAATTAGAACCCGCTCGCAAGTCCGAAATACGGAATAATTCCAAGTTTGAATTATCGGATGCCGATCCGATGATGATCCGATCGAATCCAAACCTATTTCATATCCGAAACACGCTAACTTATGATTTTCCAACACTTAGACTCTAAATCGGTGAATCGGAGCGTAAATTGGTCAAATATCAAATTAGAACCCGCTCGCAAGTCCGAAATACGGAATAATTCCAAGTTCGAATTATCGGATGCCGATCCGATGACGATCGGATCGAATCCAAACCTATTTCATATCCGAAACACGCTAACTTATGATTTTCCAACACTTAGACTCTAAATCGGTGAATCGGAGCGTAAATTGGTCAAATATCCAATTAGAACCCGCTCACAAATCCGAAATACGGAATAATTCCAAGTTCGAATTACCGGATGCCGATCCGATGACGATCCGATCGAATCCAAACCTATTTCATATCCGAAACATGCTAACTTATGATTTTTCAACACTTAGACTCTAAATCGGTGAATCGGAGCGTAAATTGGTCAAATATAAAATTAGAACCCGCTCGCAAGTCGGAAATACGGAATAATTCCAAGTTCGAATTATCGGATGCCGATCCGATGATGATCCGATCGAATCCAAACCTATTTCATATCCGAAACACGCTAACTTATGATTTTCCAACACTTAGACTCTAAATCGGTGAATCGGAGCGTAAATTGGTCAAATATCCAATTAGAACCCGCTCGCAAGTCCGAAATACGGAATAATTCCAACTTCGAATTACCGGATGCCGATCCGATGACGATCGGATCGAATCCAAACCTATTTCATATCCGAAACACGCTAACTTATGATTTTCCAACACTTAGACTCTAAATCGGTGAATCGGAGCGTAAATTGGTCAAATATCCAATTAGAACCCGCTCGCAAGTCCGAAATACGGAATAATTCCAAGTTCGAATTATCGGATGCCGAGCCGATGACGATCGGATCGAATCCAAACCTATTTCATATCCGAAACACGCTAACTTATGATTTTCAAACACTTAGACTCTAAATCGGTGAATCGGAGCGTAAATTGGTCAAATATCAAATTAGAACCCGCTCGCAAGTCCGAAATACGGAATAATTCTAAGTTCGAATTATCGGATGCCGATCCGATGACGATCGGATCGAATCCAAACCTATTTCATATCCGAAACACGCTAACTTATGATTTTCCAACACTTAGACTCTAAATCGGTGAATCGGAGCGTAAATTGGTCAAATATCCAATTAGAACCCGCTCGCAAGTCTGAAATACGGAATAAATCCAACTTCGAATTATCGGATGCCGATCCGATGACAATCGGATCGAATCCAAACCTATTTCATATCCGAAACACGCTAACTTATGATTTTCCAACACTTAGACTCTAAATCGGTGAATCGGAGCGTAAATTGGTCAAATATCCAATTAGAACCCGCTCACAAGTCCGAAATACGGAATAAATCCAACTTCGAATTATCGGATGCCGATCCGATGACGATCGGATCGAATCCAAACCTATTTCATATCTGAAACACGCTAACTTATGATTTTCCAACACTTAGACTCTAAATCGGTGAATCGGAGCGTAAATTGGTCAAATATCCAATTAGAACCCGCTCGCAAGTCCGAAATACGGAATAATTCCAAGTTCGAATTATCGGATGCCGAGCCGATGACGATCGGATCGAATCCAAACCTATTTCATATCCGAAACACGCTAACTTATGATTTTCCAACACTTAGACTCTAAATCGGTGAATCGGATCGTAAATTGGTCAAATATCCAATTAGAACCCGCTCGTAAGTCCGAAATACGGAATAATTCCAACTTCGAATTACCGGATGCCGATCCGATGACGATCGGATCGAATCCAAACCTATTTCATATCCGAAACACGCTAACTTATGATTTTCCAACACTTAGACTCTAAATCGGTGAATCGGAGCGTAAATTGGTCAAATATCCAATTAGAACCCGCTCGCAAGTCCGAAATACGGAATAAATCCAATTTCAAATTATCGGATGACGATCCGATGACGATCGGATCGAATCCAAACCTATTTCATATCCGAAACACGCTAACTTATGATTTTCCAACACTTAGACTCTAAATCGGTGAATCGGAGCGTACGTAAATTGGTCAAATATCCAATTAGAACCCGCTCGCAAGTCCGAAATACGGAATAATTCCAAGTTCGAATTATCGGATGCCGAGCCGATGACGATCGGATCAAATCCAAACCTATTTCATATCCGAAACACGCTAACTTATGATTTTCCAACACTTAGACTCTAAATCGGTGAATCGGAGCGTAAATTGGTCAAATATCCAATTAGATCCCGCTCGCAAGTCCGAAATACGAAATAATTCCAACTTTGAATTATCGGATGCCAATCCGATGACGATCGGATCGAATCTAATCCTATTTCATATCCGAAACACGCTAACTTATGATTTTCCAACACTTAGACTCTAAATCGGTGAATCGGAGCGTAAATTGGTCAAATATCCAATTAGAACCCGCTCGCAAGTCCGAAATACGGAATAATTCCAACTTCGAATTACCAGATGTCGATCCGATGACGATCGGATCGAATCCAAACCTATTTCATATCCGAAACACGCTAACTTATGATTTTCCAACACTTAGACTCTAAATCGGTGAATCGGAGCGTAAATTGGTCAAATATCCAATTAGAACCCGCTCGCAAGTCCGAAATACGGAATAATTCCAAGTTCGAATTATCGGATGCCGATCCGATGACGATCAGATCGAATCCAAACCTATTTCATATCCGAAACACGCTAACTTATGATTTTCCAACACTTAGACTCTAAATCGGTGAATCGGAGCGTAAATTGGTCAAATATCCAATTAGAACCCGCTCGCAAGTCTGAAATTCGGAATAATTCCAAGTTCGAATTATCGAATGCCGATCCGAAGACGATCCGATCGAATCCAAACCTAGCTATTTCATATCCGAAACACGCTAAGTTATGATTTTTCAACACTTAGACAATCGGTGAATCGGAGCGTAAATTGGTCAAATATCCAATTAGAACCCGCTCGCAAGTCCGAAATACGGAATAATTCCAAGTTCGAATTATCGGATGCCGATAATTCTACGATCGGATCGAATCCAAACCTATTTCAAAACCGAAACACGCTAACTTATTATTTTTTAACGCTTAGACTCAGTTATAGATATAAACCATTTTTTTAACAAATACATGTTAATTGCAGGAGCAGGGCGGCGTCAGGGGATCGATGAGAGCACCAGCGTTGGTGGTGGGCGGGCGTGGTTGAGATAGGGCGGCGTCAGGGGATCGATGAGAGCACCGGCGTTGGTGGCGGGCGGGGGTGGTTGAGATAGGACATGTATCATCTCTCAGTTCTGGATTGTGTAAATATTATTTTGTAATATATGGTTATTTTTTGTTCTTGTCTATAATTGTCGGCCGGGAACTGTGGTAATATTTGATAATTTGCTGTAATTTTTTATCAATTTAGGTAATATTTTAAAATTTGCGGTAATATTTTATAAATTGTGGTAATATTTGATAAATTGTGGTAATATATTGTGGTATTGAATCACAGGAATTAAATAACATTATTTAGGTAAATTTATTAAAAAAAAACATACTTATTACCGACGAAAATTAATTATTCCGTCGGTAATAATTTTTTTATTTTTTTTAAATTATTAATACTTTGCCGACGGCATATAGTATCTGTCGGTAATATATATATTATTACCGACGGGTAATATATATATGCGTCGGTAATATATATATTATTACCGACGGTTATATAAATGTGGTCGGTAATATATATATTATTACCGACGGGCAATATATATATGTGTCGGTAATATATATAGTATTACCGACAGTATAAACTATACCCGTCGGTAAAATGGTTATATATTACCGACGGATTCTTATATTTCGTCGGCAATACTATATTAAATTAGTTTTTAATTGATTAAATTTTACCGACGGCTTTAATATTACCGTCGGTATTAATTATTATTACCGACGGTAATATTTGGTCCGTCGTATTGTTTTCCCCGACGCCTTCTTTCCCGACAGCCAGCGACGGAAATATCGTCCGTCGCTATAGAATATTACCGACGGAATTTTAATATTACCGACGGATATTGTCCGTCGGTAATAACTGTTTTTTTTGTAGTGACATGACGCCGTGGAATCCCTTCTATATGCTCTTCGCCAACAACACCGCCTACCATGATGTCCACCACCAGCTCACCGGCAACAAATGCAACTTCGCGCAGCCCTTCTCCGTGATGTACGTGGGACAAAGCCTTCGGAACCTATGTGCCTTACTCTCTCGAGAAGAAACCCGATGGAGGGTTCGAAGCATGGATCTTGAAGGAGGGGCATGAGTCGTAATTAATGACAACTCTCAAGCATTTGCCCTTACGATCTTGATCTTGAGATCGAGGATTACTAGCGAAAATTCCTCATGATCTCATTGTTGGAATGTAAGCTTAATTAGTTTTGAGGTGGAAATATAATTATAGCAAATTCGGTCTTAATTTAATTTTATGGTTTAGAGCAGTATTAAATAAAAAGGGTGACTTTGGTTTTAGGGGTTGAATCTCAAAAAATTTTACTCCAACCGGTCCCCCCATCCTCCCGGCCCCCTTCCCATTTATAGGGAGGCCAAGGTCAACCCCATCTGTGGGGAGTACTGTTGAACCCCCGCTCCTTAATAAAAATAAAAAAGTACTTCATGGTGTAAAGATACTACAGTAAGTGACATTCGGACGGCCGCCTTTAGTGGCAAAAAAAAAAAAACACTCGAAGGGGGCCGATGCAGATGCATAGAGCCCCAGACCCCGTTGGGCCCTGCCACCACTCCATATGTCTGGTTTGTCGTTGTATAAGTGCAGCAAATCAATCGGCCAGTAAGAATGCTCTCAATGAAGAGTAGTGCGATTCAAGGGGTGCCGATTTAATGGACAACGTGCAGGCACTCCATAATTGGGCATCCATGTTATATTTGGAAACATTTTATTACAAAATTATTTAAAAATAAATATCAGTCATAATAACGCCTCAAATTTTGAAAGAATTTTTTCATAATTTGGCAGTAAGAAGTGTAGCAAATCAATTGGCTAATAATAATGCTATAAACATAAAGGAGTGTGATTCAATGGATGCCCATTTAATGGACAATGTGGCATTCCACAATTGATCTGTTAGAAGTGCAACAAACAATTGGATCCTAATAAGTGCTGCAAATGACTCGGTCAGCAAGTTCTCAGTTAAGAGTAATGTGATTCAATGGATGCCCATTTAATGAAAAACTTGACACTCACCGATTGGGCCGTAATAAGTGCAGCAAATCAATATGGCCACCATAAGTGCAGCAAATCAATCGTCTTGGCAATAGGGTGTACAATTAATGGAATTTGATTTAATTAATGGACATGAAAGGTAGCTACAATGTGTCGCACTCATCTTGTTATTAACGCGAACGACCAAATCTATCCGGTTCATTTTTATCTAGTCAATTTGTTTGTTTTTGTCTAGTCAGTTTGCTGTTTCATTTTGCCCTAGTCAGCTTAATTGTAGACCGTCATGCCATGTTATATAGACTAGTGCATGCCCGTGCCTGTCGGCACTCTAGGCCGCCTTTGGCGGCAACACAGCTGTCGGCAAATGCAGCGAGCCGCCTTCGGCGGCAAAACACCCCCCCCGGCATAACCACCCCCATCCGGGTTGGGGTGGGGGACTGAGTGTGATTTTCCTCTAGGGCTCCGTCTGCCTTGATCTCCTCCTCAACATCTCCTTCCTCCGGGCGGCGACGGGCGCGGACGGCAGGTGGCATGTGGCTGGGATCTTTCACGCCAGAGGTTTCGCAATGGGCTTCCCATCGAGGGATTTCATGATGGGGGTTTCCATCAGGGGTGGGGGAGCGCGATAGGGGTTTCCATCTGGGGAGAGGGAGCAGGATTTAGGGGGTTCCATTTGGGGACGGAGAGAGAGAGAGATCAGGGGCAACGGACGGCTGTGCATGGGTGTGTGACCCGATTGAGAGAGGGAGAGGGCAGAGAGAGAGAGAGAGAGGAATAAGAGAGGAGAGGGGCTGGAATTAGGGAGGATTGGAAGTTGGGGCTGCTCTCTGTCTGTCTGTCTGTCTCTCTCTCTCTCTCTCTCTCTCTCTCTCTCTCTCTCTCTCTCTCTCTCTCTCTCTCTCTCTCTCTCTGAGATCGGACTGTGCGGGATTTGGGAAGCGGAGTGGAATTTGGGGAGGGGATGGTGAGGACGGCTGTAATCAGGGGGTTTTGTGCATCGGACGGCTTTGAGATTAGGAAGGGATGGAGCTATGCAAGATTTGGGACTCGGATCGATCGGGCTCTGTCTCTCTCAATGGTTGTGATCATAGGATTTTAAATTTTGAATTTTGGATCAGCTCTAATATTTAATTAACGGGATTTAAACCGAAGCCCCATATTTAATTTTAGTGGAGTATTGCATTGAAACAAACATATTAGCTGCTAACATTTTTTAGAACAAACTAATCCGTTCATCTTCCACCTAACACATCTAAAAATCAAAATTAACCAATTGAAAAAAAAAATCAAATCCAAGATAATCTATACCTAATTGTAATACCTGATAGTGGCTTGCTTCGGAACGGATGCAACAATCATTTGATCGAAGGAAAGGAATGGGCTGCAAATTTTTGTAATACCTGATAACATCCAACAAAAAAGAAAGTGGTTTGAGTATTTGTAATTGGATCAGTAATTGGGTTGACAGGTTTGAGAATTTCTATAGATGGATTCTTTCAATAATGTGTTGGGACAATAAGATGTGGGGAGAAAATAATTAGATCAATAATATAACACAGAGAACAGTTTCAATGCTAAAAGAATGATAGAGAAAAACTAAAAAGCAGAAGAAAAAAGACACTTGTTGAGACACATGCAATGATTCGTTGATGATGACCCTTTCTCAATGCTGGCCGGTGATGGAACTCTCTTCATGCTGAAATGCAGAGGAATTTTAAACAACAAATTAGATAAAGGAAAGAAAAGAAACCGTAGACAGAGAAGAAGGAATGAAACAAATTGACAAACAAAAACTGAAAGGGGATGAACACAAAATTAAACTGAAAGAAAAAAAAAATTAAACAACATAAAATAAAAAAATCCACCTGTTGAGACATCAATTCACTGGGAATGATTATCTTCATGCTAAAATGCGGATCATTTTCATTAAAAAAACAAAAGAGAAGAAGGAAAGAAAAGTAACAGAGAGCTGATTGCAACATCGGAGAGAAGCATCAAGTGGGGGATGGCATGATGCATCATATGACAGATTGCAGAGGCAACCAATCTTGTGGTGCATTCGTCTAATTTTGCGGGGTTGATATTATATTGCACTTCCTTGGCTGGAGATTTTGATGGCGGCGTTGGCAGAGGCTGACTCATTGCATGGTAGTCAGTGACGACCAGCTCGTGCAATTGCCTGGCATAGTGGGGTGTCGCAACCGACGGACCTACTCACAGGGACGACCATAGGGAGCATAACCAATATTAGAAAAAAAAAACAATATAAATTAAAATGGATCAGAAGGAGACTAACTGACAATGGGAGAATGCGCTCAAGATTGGTGCTTGGAACTGATGAAAATGGGGCTAAACCCTAGCGCCATCTACATGAGAGAGAGAGAGAGGTGGGTACCTGCAGCCCGTACACTACCGCCACCTGCGCCGACACAATCGCCACCATGTTCTGCAGTCCTGGGTTGGGGTGGGGGACTGAGTGCGATTCTCCTCTAGGGCTCCGTCCGCCTTGATCTCCTCCTCAACATCTCTTTCCTTCGGGCAGCGACGGGCGCGAGCGGTAGGTGGCGGGTGACTGGGATCCTTCAGGCTGGGTGTTTCGCAATGGGCTTCCCATCGAGGGATTTCGTGATGGGGGTTTCCATCAGGGGTGGGGGGAGCGCGATTTGGGAGTTTCCATCTGGGGAGAGGGAGCAGGATTTAGGGGGTTCCATTTGGGGACGGAGAGACAGAGAGACAAATCAGGGGTAACAGACGGCTGTGCATGGGTGCGATGACCCGATTGAGAGAGGGAGAGGGCTGAGTGAGAGAGAGAGAGAGAGAGAGAGAGAGAGAGAGAGAGAGAGAGAGAGAGAGAGAGGAATGAGAGAGGAGATGGGCGGGAGTTAGGGAGGATTGGAAGTTGGAGCTGCTCTCTCTCTCTCTCTCTCTCTCTCTCTCTCTCTCTCTCTCTCTCTCTCTCTCTCTCTCTCTCTCTCTCTCTCTCTCTCTCTCTCTCTCTCTCTCTCTCTCTCTCTAAGATCGGACTGTGTGGGATTTGGGAAGTGGAGCGGGATTTGGGGATGGGATGGTGAGGACGTCTGTGATCAGGGGGTTTTGTTCATCGGACGGCTTTGAGATTAGGAAGGGATGGAGCTATGCAAGATTTGGGACTCGGGTCGATCGGGCTCACTCTCTCAACGGTTGTGATCACAGCATTTTAAATTTTGAATTTCGGATCAGCTCTAATATTTAATAAACGGGATTTAAACCGAAGCCCCATCTTTAAATAGACTAAAGAACGTGTCTCTCTCGAAAAAAAAATCTGAGAATTCATAATCCTGAAGAGAGAGAGATTGACGGCTCTGATCAAGTTTCTTTTTGTCTAATCAGCTTTTGATTCCATTTTGTCCTAGTAAGCACAAAACCATCCTGCCTTGTTATATAGATGTGATCAGGATAAGAATAAATATAATATTTTAATATCATTTCAAAATCGGAATTGATAGATGGGGGGTCTGTTGGAAACACATGGTACACACTCATAAGTTTGGGCCAGGCCTGGTTTTGGGGTGGCCCGATCCGAACCCTGCCCATTAACAACCCTAGGGAGCTCCTGACATTTTTACACCCAACCCCTTAACATTAATATAAACTAATCTTGTGTTGGCCACTTGTGTGAGGACAACGAGGAGTGTAGCACCAACGGTAAAAAATTAAAACGTTGTTAATATAAAATTTGGAAGGGCTGAAGTGCAAGTAATGGAGGGTAGGGGTGGCAATCCTTGACCCGACCCGCCAACCCGACCCGAAGTTAGCGGGTTTGGGTTTGGCCTAAACGGGTTCGAGTTATAAACGGGTTGACCCGATTGACCCATTTATTTAATGGGTCGGGTTCGGGTTTGTACTTACCTGATTGACCCGACTTGACCCGTTTACCAAATGGGTCACGTCAACTCGACCCGACCCGAGCCAACCCAACCCAACCCGATCAAACCCGGCCCCATCCGACTTGTCTTGACCCAACCCGGTAGGTTTACATGGGTTCTATTGACCCAACCCGAGCCAACCCAACCCGACATGACCCGACCCGTTTAGTAAACGGGTTAAACGGGTCGGGTTGGGTCAAACTGTTTATTCGACGGGTTGGGTTTGGGTTTAAGTGTTTGACCCGTTTATTAAACGGGTCAGGTTCAGGTTGGGTGTTTTGCCCTTATACCTATGTCTCAACCCGACCTGAACCCGACCCCACCCGACCCATTGCCACCCCTAATGGAGGGTAAAAAATTTTGGAAATAGGGGGACCACTCATTGGGCGCTCCCAAGAGCATCCGAAATGCCACGAGGCGTTTGGAGCTCCGAATGCTAGAGGTGGGACTTGGGCGGGTTGGGCAGCCAGCTAATGCCCAACCCGACTTGCACAAACCTTAACATGTTTTGTCCTTGGAACCCGTGGAAGTCCAATCCGTGCTTGCCCATTCTGGTTGTTCGGATTGCTAGGGTTGCTCAGGTTGCCCAATTTGCAAAATAATAGGGGGGTTGGGCGGGCTGGAAAAAAAACCCAATGTATTTTTGAATTGCATAAAAAAAATCTTTGATTTGCATAACGAAAACATAAAGTCCAACCCATATCCTCACATATTTCAAATGATTCTTAGCATTCAACATCAAATAGACAGTCTTTGATTTTCATAAAAAAAAACTACCAAAGCATTCCAACTTAGTGTGTCACTTTCTCGGGTTCCTCGGCTTGGGAAGATTAGTGCCCAAACCTGTCCAAATTAAAATCGGGTTGATCTTTTTTTGTCCAAATCCGTCCAAGTTTTTAACCAGTTTTGCCCATGTTTGTCCATTGTTCGGGTTGGGCGGGTCGGGTTCGGGTCAGACCCGCCCAAATCCCACCTATACTCAATGCCACATATATGCCATGGAGAAATTTAATTCAGCCCGAAGCTTTGTCCCGATTTCGTCGGCCCGATTGACGTGGCTGCATGCAACTTGTCGCTGAAACCCACTAGCGAATTTAAAATCTTTAACAACACCAGTTGCATGCTGCCACGTCAATCGGGCCAGCAAAATCAAGAAAACCTTCGGGCTGAATTTCATTTCTCATATGCCATGTCATTGCAAATAGGTGTTGGGAGCAGTGCTCGGAGTGGATAGGAGATGATCTTAATTGAGAATAATTTTGTCTCTTTAAAGTTTTTCCACCATGCAATTGATTGAGAAAAAAAGGGTAAATTACTCTTTGCCCCGCTGAAGTTTAGATCAAAAACACTTAACCCCCTTTAGTTTATTTTGTTTCAAATCGCACCCTAAAGTTTGAAATGTTAGCACAATACCCCTTTTGGCATCTACGTAATTTCCTCATTTGGCAATAGTTATCGTATCAAAACACAATTGAAGGGAGCAAAATGTAGTTTTTAAACTATAGAGGGATTAAGTGTTACTTCAGGGGCAAAGATGTAATTTACCCAAAAAAATCAATATTTCAAAAGCAAATTAATGACTTAAAATAGTCACCCCGAACCATGGAATCACCGTGGTTCGGGGTCAAGCCATCGACAACACCTTTCCCCACCCGTTTGATGGGAGCCCCTTGGGGTTCACTTGGTGCCTAGTAGATCACAACAAACTCGAACCGTCCATGGAGACGAAAATAACAGGGGTTGATGGCCTGACCAAGTTAAGGGCTTTTATTTCAAAAGTGCAATGTTAAGAAGTTCTTATGATTTCTTATTACATTGGTTTTGGTGAAGCATGTAAGTTGGGTAGTGATATGAGTCGTTTAGAGTTTGGGTATATCACCCGATTTTGAAGTCAAACCGTATTATCTACTAAACACCAATTAGAGGGGCAATCAGGTATCGGTTTTCTGTTTTCGTGTATGTGTATTTGGTGGGAACACCGGTGCTACTTCGCCGACGACGTGTGTATACAGCCGGCACCAACGTAGGATAGCCCAACAGATTCAAATTTGGTTCAAGTAGACTATGGGCCAGCCTGTCATGGAAATGGGCTCGTGGTACAAGATAATCTTTATTTTGCTGCTTTAATTAGTTAATTTCGGATGGGTTAAAAACATGGTATTTAGGGATCAGTTTTATTTGGATTTCGTCGGGATTGATTGTGACTGCAATCTCTAAGACATTGATGGTTATCATATAAGGGTTTATAAAGCCCAACATGTTTTGTTATTTGGTTAGCTGATGAATGAAAAAAAAAAAAATTTGTTTGCTAAAAGTGTCCATATTTTAGTTGTTTTGCTGTGAGAGAAAAGAGGGTGCAACGCCCACCGGCACGAGGCTGGAAACTCGTCGGTGTAAGTCTAGCGAACACCCCCCTTACATCTTCCCCATTCGTCTGCGATTGACGTCATTACCACTATTTCCAAACCCCATTTCCATCCCCCATTACAAAATCCAAAAATAATCCATAACAGAAAAGAAAAGATAAAGGAAGCAGAGGAAGGGGATCGGTCTTTCCTTTCGTGTGCCTGACGTGCTTGCTCGTTGTGGTCAGGTTCGACCAATCGTGCAACATATTGTCCAGGCTTGCTGTGAAGGTGCGGCATAGAACCTGGTTGTCATGATCGTATAGCGTCAATGCGCTTGAAGGCCAAGACGTGCAACGTCGGGTCTCCTGTTAGGCAGTTGAACTTAGAGAGAGTTGAAGCTCTCTAGTTTCGAGGGAATGGAGTTTGGAGAATTTGGTAGTGAAGCGGCCCTTCGGAGGCGTGGTCATTCCTGCGATCGCCTCGTTGGTCGGAGAAGTATTGCGGAGGGAGTGGAGGCAGAGAGGACTCTGAGATCCTTTTCCTCGAGAGATACTCCGACAGAGCTCGACCGGTATTGTAGTGCTGCCGAATTCTGGGGCGATGTTCATCATTCCGAACCTCCCTCCGATCGTAAGGGTCAGAGGATGATTCAAAACCGAGGGGCTCAGGATAGCGAACTGACTCGTACGTCAAGAAGCTCCCGGACTGTCTGTCTAGGAGGGATGGGTAAGGGTCCCCTCGATAGAGGTTCGAGAGACCGTTAAGAGGTATCGACGACGGATCTTCTGGAAGGAGCTGGGGATGGGTCAAGCGACAGGCAGACATTTGCTCTGTCGTTGATACCGGCTGCTGCCTTTGGGAGATTGACTCCTTCGACGGTGACCCGTCGGATAGAGTCTCTCTCAATCAAGAGAGCAGCAACGGATGAGACGTGCGGTTTCCCCAAGCGTTGAGGAGTTGCATCGGCGAACTAAGGGGACTGCCTTGGTTGAGTCGGGGTTGTACGATCGACTGACCGATGTACTCCTAGAATCCACAACAGGTTGCTGCTCAGGGCATTGACTTGTCACAAACTTATGACTCATCGAGCGAGTCATTGGATGTTAAACGTAGGGATGCATTTGCTTTCCTCCGGCTGGTCCACGGATCGTGTCTTTGCCATCCTAGTATAGCAATGGAGACTGACAGATTGCTCAAGCAATTGGTAGTTACTGCTTGATCAAAGGAGCCGGGAAGCTTGGAGGTCTCAGATTGATAGAGAGAAATCCCACAGACGGCGCCAAACTATGGGAAAAAAGTACAATCGTCGTATGATTTCCCTACAACAATCGATTGAGGGGTGAGTTTTAAATATGGTGCACTGTAGAGTAATACGATGCACTGTAGAGTGCCAAGCTGTCGTCTGCTGAGTTGTCATGCAGACACTGTTGAGTAAAGAGAGAGAGGGACAGTGAGTTGACATAGGATGTGGTGACGAAGTTTGACCGAAGCCTACGTCTCCGTGCGGTAAGACACAATCTTTGAATCACTAACTCTGAAAAAGTAAAGCTACTCTCGACAGGCTGAGGAGTACTTATACAAGTAGACAGAAGGTGGAGTAGTCTTGACTAAAGTCTGATTACTAGAAGCCTCGAGGACCTCTGGAAAATAAAAAGTGGAGTAGGAAATAATGAATTCTGATTTAGAATATTTTCAGGGTCTACTGTTTATAGAGTTTCAAGAATATCTAGAGTTTTGGCAAATATCTGGGGGTGATCTATCAGGGCCCAGACTGTCTTTATAGGCCCAAGCAGGACTGGCGGGTCCCACTATCATCTCCGTGGGACCCAGGCATGGCTACCAGATCCCATGACCGTCTTCGTGGGACCCATGCAGCGCTGGCGGGTCTCATCATCAGGCGTTAGTTACATTTTGCACCCACAAACGTGCTTTGAGAATGTGTTGTGACTCTGGGTCCCAAGGATCTTTCTTGCCATTGTTTTTTCCTTTTTTTTTTTGTTGCTGTCTTCTCTTCCTCTTTTTAATAAACTGAGGGGTCTAGGCCGAACCCCCCTCATTTGCTAAGAGGGACTTCTCAAAAAAAAAAGACCCCAATTATCTCAAAACCTTATCAGATAGTAGTTATTTTATGGAATCCCAATCTGTTGCATGTGTATCAATCTACCATGCATCAATCAACTCGAATATCTTTGGTAGTATCCTTCAGATCATTTATCTATCACCCATTTCACAATCATATATATATATATATATATATATATATATATATATATATATATATATATATATATATATATATATATATATATATATATATATATATATATATATATATATATATATAGACCAAGTGGTCATAGGACAGGGCACCAGAGCAAGGACTCAAATTGGTCATTAGTGTTGTGCGCAGCGGAAGTTGGAGTATCACATGCACAAACCAGGAGTATAAAATTAAACCAGAACAACCAGAGAGAACATGGTGAATACTCAAAATTCCTTTTAATGTGGTTTATTCCCAGGGATACATTCTTGAAATTTGGGACTCCGCACACATCTGCGCTTGGTCCCCCAAACAGTTGCGGTTCTGACATTGCCAATACGACAGACGTCGTAACCAATGTGCTGCTCGTCGGCAACCAATTTGGGTTTGACACTGTGGGGGAGGATTTCGGCCACCATACGTAACCCCCCACCAACATTCGATTGAAGGGTTGAATCTTCAAGATGTGGCGCACTGTGGAGCACTGAGTTGTCAAATGTTGAGCTGTCACTCTAGCATTGTTGCAACAGAGAGACAAAGAAGGATAAAGAGATAAAGAGAGAGTTGACACAAGATATGGTGACGAAGTTCGGTCGAAACCTACGTCTCCGTGGGTAAGAAGCAACTGTTGAATCCACGAACTGTAAGAAAGTAGAGCTACCCTTGACAGGCCGAGAAGTGCTTCTTACAAGTATTCAGAGGGTGGAGGGGTCTTGAGAGTCTGAAGACCAGAAGGCTCAGAAAGCTCTAAAAAACAGACAGTGGAATTGGGAATAATGGAATTGGATCTGGATTGTTTATAGGGTTGGCTATTTATAGAGATTTGAAAATATCCGAGGAATATTCTAGGGATATTCCTGAAAATATCCAGGATTCGAGAAATCATATGGGGATGTTTACCAGACCTCGGATATATACTGTGGGCCCTAGGCATGGCTGCGGGTCCCACTATCGTCTTCATGGGCCCCAAGCAGGGTTGCAGGTCCCATTGTCATCTTTGTGGGTCCCAGACAGAACTGCAAGTCCCACAATTAGGTGTTAGCCAGTTTTTTGCACTCACATTTACCCCCTTCTAGCTAGGCAGGAGATAACCTAGCTAGCTGGGACTCTATGGTGCAAAACCGCTTTGTTGATGTCAAGGTAGTTTGGCGAGCATTGAAATGTCAGCCCACCCCCTACCAAGGGCCGACCAGGCCGTAGTTTGTCTGTCGACCCGTTAGTCAGGGTCAACCGTTGCACCTGCCGACCCCCTGCTACGAGCCGGCCGGGTGTGCATCTACCGACCCGCTGTCCAGGGCCGACCGTTGCGCCTACCGACCCCCTGCCAAGGACCATCCGAGTGTGCGTCTGCCGACCCGCTGTCCGAGGCCTACCGTTGCGCCTACCCAAGGGCGTTGCCAGGAATTTTTTTTGGGATGGGCTGAAGCTAAGCTTATTTTTTTTACAATGAAGCTTTTACTATATATAGTAAAGAAATATTTAGCAAAAATTTTTAAACGAACATCAACGATATAAGAAAATTTTATTAATATAAAAAATTGATATATAAATTTTAAAAAAATGACAATGCAAGAAACAAACACGTAATCTAAATATAATACATTATTGAAATTGTAATACAAACAATATATAAGTTGGACATCCTTGTGCTCACAGGTTATGCGATCAATTGTAGGATTGGTTTTGAAGAAAATTAAGCCCATATAATCCAATTCAGGTTTTTAATCTAATCCATGATATAGAGAAATTCAGCCTCAATAACAAATAAACCCAAATAATCCAATTCAGGTTTTTACTACATTGTATACCAAAATAAAAAATAAGTGCAATGTAGTTCCCCAGCAACTAGACTGTCGCCCGTTGGTAACTACAATGCCAAGGGTGGGTGGATGTCCTGTGTCTAGGTAATCCAAATCGATCAACAAAAAAAGAGAAAATGGGGAGAGATGAGAGAGGGACTGATCGGACGTTGGGGGCCTTAGGAGTTGGGCCTCCTCTCCGCGTAGCGCCGGCTCCGCCGAGCACCACCGCTAGGCACCAGTTGACAGATCCATCACCACACCACGCTGTCATCAGCTGCTGCTCCTCACTTTGACCTCCACGCCTACTGTGAATTCTCTTTGCCACCATAGGGAGATCGAGGGAGAGGGATCGGGAGTATGATCGAGGGTGAGGGGAGATCAAGGGAGAGGGGATCGGGATTTCAATTCGAGAGAGAGAGAGGAATTGGGGCGTAATGTATTCTGCTCAAAGTCGGTAAATAGGATTATCGACTTACTGCATGTTTTTTTTGGTATTGGTGGGCTGTGGGCTGGGCTGGGCCTGCTGTAGGGCGGGCTGCTGTATGGGATAGGACTGGACTAGGCTGGGTATTTAGGGGCTTTCTAAAAACTCGATCGGGCAATAGCCCGACCAAGCCAACTCTTGGATCCGCCCCTACTCCTACTAACCCCCTGCCAAGGGCCGACCGGGTGTGCATCTGCCGACCCGCTATCCGAGGTTGACTGTTGCACCTGCCGACCCCCGGCTAAAGGCAGACCGGATATGCATCTGTCGACCCCCTACCAAGGGTCAACCGAGAAGGTGCGTGGGAATAACGTCGTTGGAAGGGCAAACTGATAGGGCGGATGATCGGCAGAAGAGGCGACCGATCCATTGGGCAACACGGTCGGTCGGGCGATGTCAACCGGTCACGATTGAGGCAGTCGAGTGCCAGAGGGGGAGGATTTTCAGCCGCCGTACGTAACCCCCTACCAACAATCGATTGAAGGGTTGAATCTTCGAGATGTGGCACGTTGTGGAGCGCTGAGCTATTGAATGTTGAGCTATAACCCAGGCACTGTTGTAATAGAGAGACAAAGAAGGATAAAGAGATAGAGAGAGAGTTAACACAGGATATAATAATGAAGTTCGGCCGAAGCCGACGTCTCCATGCGATAAGACGCAACCGTTGAATTCACTAACTCTGAGAAAGTAGAGCTACTCTCGATAGTCTGAGGAGTGCTTCTTACAAGTAAACAGAGGGTGGAGGGGGCTTGAGAGTCTGAAGACCTAATGGCTCAGAGAGCTCTGGAAAACAGAAAGTAAAATTGGGAATAATGGAATTGGATCTGGATTGTTTACAGGGTTGGCTATTTATAGAGGTTTGGGAATATCCGAGAAATATTTTGGAGAATATTCTAGGAATATTCCTAGTAAAACATGGGGTTTGGAAATGTTTACCAAACCTGGATAGATACTGTGGGACCAAGGCAGGGCTGCGGGTCCCACTGTTATTTTCGTGGGCACCAAGCAGGGCTACGAGTCCCACTGTCATCTTCATGGGCCCCAAGCAGGGCTGCGGGTCTCACAGTTAGGCGATAGCCAATTTTTGCATCCATAGACACCACCAACACAACAATCGTCACAACTAATTGATGCCTATCGACATCCAACATGCTGCTCGTCAACAATTAACCATTTATAGGAGACCGATAATGACCAGGAGGATAACACCATTCGCGTATCTTGCTCAGTCCTTAAGGGGATTACTCACACGACAACCTTCCTTAACAGTGATCACTCCTCGTGCATCCCCTATTGGGATCCTCCTATGATGTCCAATCATAGCATCCCACCCAGCTGCATCTGCATGCATGCCTGCAGCCAAGATCACCGCCACCGATGACCCCTGCTGACGCCTAATATGCCTCTGTAGAAGCCTCCAACGATGATGCCCGTCGGTACTCGATCAACATCTGTCGAAGCCTCCACCAATGACGCCTGCCTACGCCTGATAGGCCTCTGTAGAAGACTCCAACGATGGTGCCCGTTGGCACCCGATTGGCAACCGTTGATGCCTCCTCAAATGACGCTCGTTGATGCCCGATAGGCCTCCGTAGAAGCCTCTAACGATGGTACCCGCTGGCATCTGATCGGATGCTTAGTCATAATGTTCCCACACTCACAGCTTATCACATGCAGCAATGGTTCCCGCACTGAAGAGCATTCACTACTCTATCGGGTGTAACGATGACATGCGATAGTGCAGAGGCCCAGGTTCAATGAACCTCACTCAGTCTTGTTAAGCGTGTAACGGTAGGAATAACTCTCTATTAAAAATTAAAAGTCAATGTAAAAGAAGGCCCAAAGCCTGAAGCCCATTCACGTCCATGTGACTCACGAGCTGCAGCCTGGGCCCGAGCCTGACCTGACCCGGCCGGCTCGGCTCGGTGCGTGTGTGTGGTGGGCTATGGCATGGCACTTAGGAAGCTACAAACCCAATGGAGGGAGATCTATTAAAAATGCATTAAAGGTTCTCCCCCCGGGCAATATGGTACTAAACATAAAAAACCAATTTTTTTATTCTCTTATCAAAACCAATTTTTATAACAATCCCCCACAAGAATGAAAATATCGAAAGTCAAATCGAAAGAAGTTTTCTGGAGTACTTATGAGAAGTATGTATAGACAAAAGGTGTCCGTCTTTCGACTTGAACCTTTGCTTAGTGTAGACTTGCGGGACATACAAGCTGACAGTGAACTTACCTCTTAAACTGTACAACTATGTATTGTAAATCTAGTCGACAGATCTCACCCATACCCTCAAAATTATCATTGAATCTCATACGGTTGTGCTCTATATGGCCATGAGCCATCCCCAGTTTTTTTGAGTGTTCTATAGAATTGGTCTCAATTCTCATAGAAGCGACCACACTTCTACACTCATATAGGTGCTTACTATCATGAGTGATATGTATATATGCACCCAACTGGTATACCAGCTATAGTTAGTATTAAGAGTTTAAAACTCAGTCTCTCCGTGATACAGAATGTACTATCATATCATAGGGAGGGGTAAAAAGTCCCTCGAATAACTTATTTTTTCATTAAACCTTGATATTGGAATCTCCAGTCACATAGGTTGGGTTACCGTTATCTGAGACTTATTAGTTTATAGGCCCCATCTCCATCTCCCTCAATGTACTTAGAACTAACTCTCTAGCTAGTCCTTTAGTTAAGGGATCTGCTAAATTATCCTTTGACCTAGTATAATCAATAGCAATTATCCCGTTTTTCAACATATATTGGATAGTTTTATGTCTACGATAAATATGTCGTGACTTTCTGTTATAGGAGTTATTCATGTCTCTCATTATAGTTGCTTGGCTATCACAATGAATTGGAACAGTAAGAATATATTTTGGCTAAAAGGAAATATCTATAATGAGATTTCTTAGCTATTCACCATTTTCACTGGCCTTATCTAGGGCTATGAACTCTGACGCCATAGTGGATCGAGCAATGCATGTTTGTTTGGATGATTTTCAACAAACTATACCTCCTCCAAAAGTAAATACATAACCATTAGTGGATTTGGTTCCTAAAGAATCTACAATCTAGTTAGCATCGTTGTACGCCTCTAGAATAGTGAGATACCTATCATAGAAAATGCCATAATCTAAGATATATTTTAAGTACCTCAGAACTCGAATTAGAGCACCTCAATACTTTAGGTTAGGGTTAATAGTGTATCTACTAAGTCTACCTATCGCATGGCAATATCGGGTCTCGTGCAATTCATGATATATATAAGACTGTCAATTATCCTATAATATTTAAGTTGAGATACACTAGGCCCTAAATTTTTCTTCAGGTGTACTAAAGGAACATATGGCATTCTGGCAGGTCGACAATTATACTCATCGAACTTCTTAAGCACTTTCTTGATATAGTGGGATTACGATAAAGTTATGCCATTGGAATCTCTCTTTATTTTGATTCCAAGAATTATATCTGCAACTACTAAGTCCTTCATATCGAAGTGCCTACTCAAGAAGTCCTTAATCTTGACTACTAATTCTAAGTTGGTTCCAAAGATCAATATATCATCTACATAAAGACATATAACCACACAAGTCAAGTTATTGACCTTAGTGTAGATATATTTGTCTGATTCATTAATCTTGAACCCACTTGAAGTTAATACAAGGTCAAACTTCTCGTGTCATTAGTTTGGAGCCTGTTTGAGACTATAAAGAGATTTCTTCAGTCTATAAACCTTATTCTCTAAGCCCTACACTATGAAGCCTTCAGGTTGATCCATATAAATATCTTTCTCTAATTCTCTAATTAGGAATACAATCTTTACATCCATTTGGTAAATTATATGGTCATGGATAGCGGTTATAGCTATAAGCATTCTAATGGATGTAATCCTGGTCACTAGAGAGTAAGTGTCAAAGAAATCCACTCCCTCTCGCTGTTTATAGTCTTTAGATACTAACCTAGCCTTATATCTTTCTATGGATCCGTCTACCCTAAACTTCTTCTTGAATATCCATTTGCATGCAACAGTTTTGCAACAGAAGGTAGCTCAACTAGCACCCAAGTGTTGTTGGATGTTATGGACTCAAGCTCACTAGTTACAGCTTCCTTCCAAAAGATAGAGTCAGCTGAGGTCATAGCTTCATCATAACTAGTTGGATCCTCTTCCACTACATATGTGATGAAGTCAGGACCAAATGAAGTACCAGTCCTAGTTCGCTTGCTCCTTCTAGGTTCGATTTCTTCATTATCTGAAGAGTCATTCCTCTATCTAGGAGCAATCCTCTCAAGCGTACTAGGCTCCTGAGGTCTCTCAAACCTCTTTCTAAATGGAAACCGACCTTCAAAGAACTCGGCATCCCTAGTCTTGATGATGTTATTATCATCTATATATGGGTTCTTATAATGGATTACTAACAACCTATATACATTATTGTCTGGGATATCCTATAAATATAGAGTCAACTATTTTAGGACCCAGTTTGCATTGGTCCTCTTCGGGTTAGGTATGGATATATTCGCTAAACACTCCCACACTTTGAGGTGTTTGTAGGATAGATTCCTACCTCTCAAAATCTCATAAGGTATCTGCTCAGACTCCTTAAATAGGATCCTATTAAGGACATGTTGTTGAAAGCATAACTTTTCCCCACAGGTTTGTAGGTACCCTTGAATTGATCATCATGGCATTGCCTATGTCCTTTAAGGTCGTGTTCTTCCCCTCAGCTACTCCATTAGACTGAAGGGAATATGGAGCAGTAATCTGATGAATTACACCGTTGTCTTCACAGAATTTAATGAAGTCTTTAGACTCATATTCATCTCCTCTGTCCGAACTAAAGACTTTGATCCTCTTTCCTAACTCATTTTTCATTTCAGACTTATAAGTAATGAACTTGGACAAACTTTTATCTTTACTCTTAAAAAGAAAGATTGAACAATGTCGAGAATAATCATGGCATATTTTATCTCTACGTATATACCACACTTTTCCATCCGATAATAGAATACATTTAGGTATACTATCTAAGTTAACTAGCCTTTTAAGTGATGTAGAGCAAATGTGTCCTAGTCTAACATACTACAGATCAAAAGACTCAGATAAGTAAACAGAAGATAAAGCTTTATTATTATTATTAATGAAAGAGGTTATATTTAGCTTAAACAAGCCCTCATTAAGGTAACCCTTTCTTACAAAGGACCCTCCATTAGTCTGGACAAATTTGTCCGACTCAAATACAAGCTTGTAGCCCTTTTTGCTTTGCATCGCTCTGGAGATCAGATTCTTTTGGATGTCTAGGACGTGCAACACCTCCGTCAGAGTCAAAAGATTTTTGAAGGTGAACTTCAAAATCAAGTTCCCTTTTCCAAGAACTCGAGCAACCGAGGAGTTCCCCATATATAGCGATTCCATGATCTCTTTCTATCGCAGGTGAGTACGTAAAAAATGAGCTCTTTGACCCGCAAATATACCAAGCAGCTCCCGTATCCACCCACCAATCTGCAAGGTTGCTCACTAGGTTGGTCTCCATAACTACTGCTGAGAAGTAGCCGCTCTGGGTCACGTTCACCTCGGACTTGTTCTTCTATCGATTAGCTACGTTGAAGCGACACTCCTTTCAACTTCTTCTTAAATTGGGGCTTGGATAGCTTGTCTTATCAAATGACTTGGGATCTTGAACCTTCTTCTTGGAAGACTTCCCCTCCATGAGGTTAGCATTGCCTTTTATCATATAGGCTCGCTCCTTTTATTCTAACACTCGGTTGTCCTTCTCTATATAGATTCAGACAATGTGGTCTTCCAGGGTCATCTCCTTACTCTTGTGCTTCAAATTGTTCTTATAAGGCTTCTAAGAGGGAGGCAACTTCTCGATGATGGTTGCCAGTTGAAATCCTTCGCAGATAGAGTAACTCTCTGCAAGGACCTCATGCATGATTATCTGTATCTCCTCTAGTTAGGAGACTACGACTTCATGTTCTCCATTTTGAACTCCAGCAGTTTTTCGACCATGAACTTCTTCAAACCGGCGTCCTCTATGGCGTACTTCTTCTCTAAGGAGTTCCACTTGTCTTTAGTGGATTTATAGGTGAAGTACACATCATAGAGGTGGGGACTAGGCAGTTAAGAATATAATTCCTATAAAGATAGCATTGCCTCTCCCAGGAGTCTATATCAGTTTGGTTAGAGGAGTCATCACCTTTAGTGGTTAGGGTAGAATTTTCTAAAGAGATAAGGTCGACAACCTTAAGGACAGTCAGATAGAACCTAAGTTTCATCTGTCATCTCTTAAAATTCTTATCGAAAGGTTCAGACTTCTCACTAAACTTGTTAGATTTCCTCTCCATCTTAGTAATCATCTAGGAAGAATTCATTTTGACTTTTCAAAAGTTTGACGGCCAGGTCAGCTTCAGGAATAAGGTGGAGCACTTGGTTCGCTTAAATACCAAGCTTCCTAGGACAATTTAATGCCTGTTTGTGAAGCTTTTCTTGACACCGTCAAACTTAAAAAAATTCAGACGAAGGCCAACAGTTAACAAGAGACTACATTTAAAACTCTCGAATAGGATCTAAATCTAATCGGAATAGAATAGAACGAAATAAAATAAAGTTCAGATTGTTGGGATTCTACTATATATAAGCATATAAGTGATGACTAGCAAGATAGTAATGAGGTTACAAATCTATTAAGAAAAGCAGTAGAACAATGGTTGAGGTGTTTAGCATGCAAAAGTTGAATCTAGAATCAAACAAGATTTAGGTGGGATCCTTAGGCCTTCTACAGATATGGCAAAAAGGAAAGAGAGGGAATGATGAAAGATAGACTTAGCAGTTGTCGAGGCTAGTGCTAGCACAATGCCCTGAAAGCTATTTCACCGCCTCGGTAAGTGCTTGTGTTGTAGCTCGTGTGTCCTTAGCGTGGATTTTCTGTATTAACATTAATAAAGATGACTTTGGTTATTGCTTTAATTAGAATACTACTCTGGTATATGATAATACTCATATATTAAAAGGACCCTAGCGAACACAGTAGGCCACTGAGGCGCATGGTGGATCCATGCTTGGGAGACCCAGTGGACCAGTTCTGTGTAGACCTATAACTAGTTCGCAACTTAGGTGATGTCGGTCGCTTCACCGAGAACAAGCTGTTGGCAATTAGAGGATGTGGTGAAGTCTCCACCACGAGAACATGGGATTCTCATTCACCTGACCAAGCATGATGATCGTCTTGAATAGGTACCAAGACGGTGCACAGTTCAGTGATTCAGACACTGGTGCATAAATCGTCTTACTACTATAGATAATTTATCCTTAACCCTGAGGGACCATGATTACTGGCCAACCAGTTGTGTGGTGCTTTAATGTGTCAACATGTGCGGACCTTCCATAGTCCAATACCACGATACGTTGGGTTACCCGGCTGGCGCTTGAGTGACATGTAATCCCTACAGGTTATCTGACGTCCAGTGTTGGATGGGTGCGTTTTGATGAGTCAATCTGTCCACACAGTTAACACAGGCTTGGTGGTTGTCAATATGACTGACGATGTTCCGGATGCTAGGCATAGCACCGGAAGGTGTGTGGTGTTATAGATGACAAGTCATCAAACCCTAGTCAGATGATCGATCGGGATCTGACGGTGCTCCCCACCGCCCGAGTCGAATCATGGCACCAGTAATAGGAGGGACTGAGGATTATCGGAGTAGTAGAAAACAGGGTTACAAGGGAGTAACATAAGTTTAGGACCACTAGAGTTCAACTCGCATCGCACTCTGGGTGGCTACGCGGGTTAATCGGATTAGTGCTGATTAACGGAACTTTCGGTGTGTCACCGGAATAGTTAATCAGGGATCTAGTTGGAGCTAGAGATCTCGAACCCTGAAGGTTCCACCCTGTCGTTGCGTATAGGAATTGTTCCCTGACCTAGTTGGATACGTTGGATGTGAAGTAGTGCGATGGAGCGCAACCCTGGAGCCTAAGAACCTAATTCATATGTGTTACGGGCTATAGGGGTATTTTGGTAAATACTGAAATATGGCTTAGAACACATTGAATATGGATCTTAGAATGAGCGGAATAATTCCAGGAGCTCACAGGCGCTGACGGAACTCGATTCCGAGTAGCGCACCTCACTCAGTCTCTCTTTCAGTTTTTCACTTTTCGTGAAGGGCGTTTTTGTCCAGGCTTCACGATAGACACTTGGAATCCCTAAAAACCGCCCCCCTTTATCCTAATCTACTAGGGGCCGGCCCTAGCTTCCTTGAAGCTATGGGAGACCGGCCCTATAAGAGGATAGGGAGAGGGAGGGCCGACCCTAAGCTTCCCCCTCTCCTCCAAAAATCCGAACCCCCCTTTGCCTCCTCCTTTGTGGTTTCGGACAAGGAAAAGAGAGGAAGAAGAAGGGAGAAGAAAGAGGAAGGAAGGAGAAGGAAGAAGAGAGAAAGATAAGGAGGAAATCTCGCGGCTCGACATCGTCTTCGCAACGAATTCCTCCGTCGGCTTGTAGTCCTTGCACTCAGAGAAGGGACTTCGAGGATTCTTCAATTCGCAAAGGACAAGGTGCTGTCGACAATTTTTCTTGCGATTCTAGTGCGGTTCTTCATCGTTCCGTCATCTCCGGATCATAGATCCATAAGGTATGATGATTCTAAATATCTAACTAGATGCATGCATGTCTTCTGTAGATCGTAATATGCCTCTAGGGTGTCCGTACATATGCTAAGATCATAGATTTGCATGTACACTGTTTTGTAGAATTAATTGTAATGAAACATACACCGTATGATCTTTGAATCTATCTTTTGCTTCCGCTGTGACTCTGATAAGCGGATCTAATTCCAACAGTTTGAAGGCCTCCGATGAATGCTCCCCAAGGTACAATGACTGGACTCATCTTCAGCACCGAAGGAAACCCCTTTGGGACTCTCAGCGTACTCCAAACAGCAACTGAATCACGAACGAGAGAAAAAGAAACAGAGAGAGTGGAGAGAGCTCTTGACTTTTTGGTGTGTGCTCTTTGGCTTCACTGGACCCTCGCTTATATAGAGGTCCTTACCTATAACGTTCCCACACTCACAGCCCATCGTATGCAACAACGGTTCCCACACTGAAGAGTATTTACTGCTCTGTCGGGTATAACGGTTGCATGCGACACCGCAGAGGTGCATGTTCAATTAACCTCACTCAGCCTCGTGAAGCATGTCATGGTAGGAATAACTATTCATTAAAAATTAAAATTCAATGTAAAAAAAATGCACAAAGCCCATTCGAGCTTCGATCTCGGCCCAACCCGGCTCGACACATGTGCTCGCGTGTGTGGTGGGCTATGGCATGGCTCTTGGGAAGTTACAAAGCCCAATGAAAGGAGATCTATTAAAAATGCATTAAATGCTCTCCCCCCCGGGCAATATGGGACTAAACAAAAAAAATGATTTTTTCATTCTCTTATCAAAACCAATTTTTGTAACAGAAGCCTCCAACGATAGTGGCACTCAATCTTCATCCGTCGATGACTTGCACCGTTGCCTGTCAGTATCTCAACCAGCCACCCATTAGCAACCCCCTCAGCATGCTCGTCGATGTCTGGAATAGTTGTCCGTCGGTGACTCAATGCCCTTTAGGTGCTCCCCCTTGACGCAAGCACTTGCACTTGTCCGTGCTATCATGGCTCTACTCCACAATTCTTCATGGCCGTCGCTCGTCACAGACTGGTGTCGATCATCTCGGGTCCGAGGTGGCTCCCCCGTGATCGCCTTTCGTTGATCACCACGAACCAAACAATCCTGCGAGGCATTGTGCCCCGGCCTCCCACCAAATTGTTGTCAGGATTAATTTTGGCCTAGGGCGCCGGGCCGTCCAGCACCTGCCTAGATCTGGTCTTGTCTCCGTCAAGTCTGCCGCCGCCTCGGTGTCCTTCTCTACAGTTTCGGTCAAGAGAGAGAGAGAGGGGGCAGCACCTCTGCTTGACGGCACACCCATGTCTATACAAATCTTTTCCAAACCAACTCAACCAACCTTTCATCTTTATCCAAACCATTCATCCAGCCTTCATCCAAACCCAATTTAGCCAACCCTCCAAGCAACAAGGCTAGCTCCTATAATTAGGATTGTCAATTAAGCTGGGCTAGCCCGATACCCGCCCGTCCGACCCGAAAAAATTTGGACTGAGCCTTAAATGGGTTTGGGCTGGGCCGAGTTCAGACATAATTTATACCCTAAAATTAATTCGGGCCGGGCTCGAGCCAGATTCAGCCCAGCCCATATTCAGTCCGAACCCGAATGCTTATATATTCAATTTAAAAACCCATAAAGTATTGAACACGCACCCGAAGTTTAGAAATCTGTACAAACTCCTGACCATGAACTTACCCGTGGAAGTCCATCCCCGGTCCGAACTATTCGGCTCTTCAGTCAGAGTCACTTGGGTCAGAATGTCCAGAAGGTTGCCCAGCTCCGATAGTAATTCAGTGGGGAAAGGTTCAGTGAAACGCGGACTCCATGTCATAAGAGATCCCCTGATAGAAGCTTGAGATCACACGGTGGCACTCTTGCTCGGCTTCAACTCATAGAGGTCATAGAACATAGTACGTAAGGAAAGATCCCCTAGCCAAATATCCTTCCAGATTCAGACTTTGGAGCTGTTCTCAATGATAAATCGGTTCCCACAGAGGAATATAGCTGAAACACGGATCCCTTTATGCCAGAAGGGCGAGACGTATTGCACTTAATTATCTATCGGCTCCATCAATTGTGTATCAAATATTTTGTAATTAGGGTAATTAATCCAAATCGTTGTTGGAGCATTGGTCAAAACATGGATTTTGAGGTTGGTGTTTAGTTGACCAAGTTGTTCGAAACCAGCTGATCGGATGGTCCTAAAACTAAAACTATGGGTGCTTTTAGTGAATAAAGGATTAAAGGTTGACTCCTAAAAGCTCGTTGAAAAAAAAATATTTTATTATTTTTCTTCTTTTCCAAGATATCTTTTTTTTGTCTTTACGTCTATTTTTCTAAAAAGAATTAAATATTTTTTATTACTTCTTTTCTTCATCTCGAAAAAAATAAAATAAAATAACGATAGTCCTTATAAAGAGAAATGTTATTCAGCCTGAAGATTTTTTTTATTTTGCTAGTCCGATTGACTTAGTAGCATGTAATTGGTGGCTGAAACTCACTAGCGATATTTAAATTTTTTATACCACCAGTTGTATACTGCCACGTCAATCAGGCTGAGTGGGAAAACCTTCGCGCTAAATACCATTTCTCTTTGATAAAAACGGGATCCATGGAGCCGCTTTTCAACGCTTTATTAAATTTTATAAGTTTGATAATGCTGAAGGGATTTTGCGTTGATCCATTTTTCATCAAAATCATAAAAAATCTCTCTCCAAGCCGATCCTCGGATGTATTTTTCAACGAAATCAATTGTAGCGACCCACAATACGTGTTATCAAACAAGGGCTTAGTAAAGAAATTGTTTTAGTCTAGACTATTCCTACAAGCTGCTCGGTGATGCATTTAGACTAGAGGTGGCAATGGGTCGTGCCTGGTTATGTTTGTGTCGTGTCCAGTTTCAGGTTGTGTCCAAAACCCCTAGACCTCGACCCGATCCGTTTAACCAATCGTGTCTAGACCCTAAATCCATACCCAACCCGCTTATAAACCGGTAGACCTGATAAGACCTGTTTACCACACGTACGGGTCTATTCAGTTGACCAGACCCGACACGATCCAACTCGACCAGTCCTAACCCAATAAGACCCGCTGATACTACTATCCTATATACTACATTATCAGATTGCGGGTAGACCCGAACCGACCTGAAACGACTCGTTGAATTTTAAAACGGGTCTTCTCGGGTCTACCGTGTCTAGACTATAAACCCGGATCCGACCCATTTATTAAACGGGTTAGTCGTGTTGATCCGTTTACAATCCAAACAAGTTTAACCCAAATCCAAACCCGCTAATTTTGTGTCGGGTCTAGTCTACGGGTCCACAATTCCCAGCCTTAGTCTGACCTCTTTCTAAGAAGCAGCGAGCCGCCAGAACTAAACTTTCGGTCCCGCCACGACCTGTGCAGGTCTCCCGGACGTTTTCTCCATGTCATCCCCCTCTTCCACACTATCCGATCTATCAGACGACACCCTTTCTCCATGTACTTTAGGAAACTGTCTAGAAGCATCAGTCCTGATGACGTACCAACTGATCGTTGCATGCGTCTCTCTGACGTACCATCTGATCGTTGCACGTCTCTCTCTCTCTCTAACGTACCATCTGATCGTTGTATGCCCCCCCCTCTCTCTCTCTCTCTCTCTCTCTCTCTCTCTCTCTCATAATCTTCAAGAATCCGTGTTATGGCTAAGGATTTTTAACTGTCAATTCGACGACATTGGGTTTGGTCGAGTTGGGTATCGGTAAGCCCACGGACCTCTCGGGTTGCCTCCGCGTAGTATGCGGTTGCCTCACAATTTCTTTCTTCGGGGTTTGGGGTCCATGCCAAAACCGCCGCCCTCCTCGATGGTTCTCGAAAAAAAAAAACCAAAAAAAAAAAAAAAACCAGAACTCCATTAGTAACACTAATTACTTTTCTTAATCTAGCACATCTCTCTATATAACTAGCATCTTTGGGTACATCTGAAACCCAGAAACACAACCCTCTCTCTCTCTCTCTCTCTCTCTCTCTCTCTCTCTCTCTCTCTCTCTCTCTCTCAATGGAGTTTTTCAGGAGTGATGAATTTCTTGCGATGTTTGTGCCGGTGGTGGTTTACTGGGCTTACTCCGGTCTGTATATGATGTTGGGTCCATCCACCAAGTATCGGCTACACGCCAAGAGAGATGAGGATCTCAAGAACTTGGTCTCCAAGAAGGATGTCCTTAAAGGAGTTCTCCTTCAACAGGCACTCAATACCGCCATCTCCTACCTTGTCTTCAAGGTACGTACGTGTATGCTAGCTAGCTTCGTCACCCCTCTCTCTCTCTCTATCTCTCTCTCTCTCTCTCTCTAGGTTCAAATTGCTTAATCGGTTTATTCTTATGAAACAGCTAACTAGCAGCGTTCAGACGGCGGCGGCGGTGAACCCGAATCCTTCTCTTATGGTGGTGGCTTGCCAGTTCATGGTGGCCATGTTCGTCCACGATTCATGGCAGTACTTCATGCACCGCTACATGCACCTCAACAAGTTCTTGTACCGCCACTTCCATTCATGGCACCACCGCCTCGTCGTCAACTACGCCTTCGGAGCTCAATACAGCCACCCACTGGACGGGCTCCTGATCGAGACCGTGGCGGGCTCGCTGGCCTTCGCCATTTCGGGGATGTCGCCACGGACGTCGATCTACTTCTTCTCCTTCGCCACCATCAAAGGGATCGACGACCATTGCGGCTACATGATGCCATGGAATCCCTTCCATATGCTCTTCGCCAACAACGCCGCCTACCATGACGTCCACCACCAGCTCGCCGGCAACAAAAGCAACTTCGCGCAGCCCTTCTTCGTGATGTGGGACAAAGCCTTCGGAACCTACATGCCTTACTATCTTGAGAAGAAACCCGATGGAGGGTTCGAAGCACGGATCCTGAAAGAGGGGCATAAGTCGTAACTAATGACAACCCTCAAGCATCTCCAAACGGGCTCCTAGCTAGGCCTTTCATCTTTCGGTGTTGTAGCAAAACAATTGTGCAATGGATTTAAACAGTGCTCCAGAGGTTTCAATAAATATTTCTCTATTTTAAATTTTGCTACTGCTCATGCTATAGCTGGCGAGCCAAGTAGGGAATCTATATAACATGGCACGGCGCTTTCGTGCTGATTAGACAAAATGGCACCAAAAGCTGACTAGACAAAAAAATTGCTGACTAGACAAAACGAAACAAGTTGATTAGACAAAAAAAATAACTACGCATCATCACAACCATCCATACATAAAGGAATAGAAGCTGCACTTAATGGCTCATTCAGAAATTAAATAAATGCTCTTTATAGAATATTAATTACATTTAATTGCATGCATATAAGGTATTAATGGTGGGTGTAAGGGACGGTTATGTAAGGAGATTAATGGGGATAGAGAGAGGATCACAATGGGTGTTTGCGGGATTTAGATAAGGAGAGAGGGAGGGAGGTTCAGTTACATGGCAAAAGAGAGAGAGATATCTGAAGAGAGGGACGGTAAAATAAGTAAAGAGAATCAATTAGAAAGAAAATATGAGAGATAGGAGGGGGTGCGATCAGATGGTTTTGAATAACATGGACGGCTACGATCAGGTTTTGATTAAATGGAAATAAAGGCAAAAAAAGAGATAGGGGATAGTGGGGAGTTGTTATTAGGTTGGGCGGTTGGGATTTAAAAGAGAGAGACTTGGATAAGAGCATGCATGCATGGCTTCGCATGGGTTGATGCGGCCATGGATGGCTATGATGTGTGCTGTAATGCTTGGGATGGATTTTTGAGAGCTGTGATTAGGTTTCAAGAGATAGAGAGAAAGGATGGAGTCATGTGCATGAGATGTGGACTTGCATGGGGTTGGATTTTTTGTTCACTACCTAGAGCTCGAATGAGCTGGTAAGGATGGGTCGACAGCTAATAGCGAGTAAGTTCGTACGTGTATGACTTTGAGATTGGGTGAGATGTCTACAGATATGGCAAAAAGGTGGGGAGGAGAAAAAAGAACAGTGGACTTAGCAGTAATTCGCACGTGTGACATGTGTGTGTGAGAGAGAGAGAGACGTATGTGTAGGGGTGGCAATGGGTCGTGTTGGGTTGGTTTTACATATGGTATACCATCGCAGTGCGGTGCGGTTTCGGTGTTGCGATGCAATTTCGGTTTTGCCCAAAACCGCACCGAAACCGCACCGTTGCCATTCCTAAACGAAAACGCTAACTTCGTGCCAATCGGCACGGGCGAGAAAATGGGTGTCCCTATGAATGCCATTGTTGTCGTCGAAAGTGTTTTATTGCCAAAGACGTTCAAGTGTGTTGGCACCGAAGACGGCCTGCTGCAGTGCCGACGGGCACATGCACTATCCTTTTAAAAAAACGGGTAAACCCACTAAGACCCAATAAGATCCGTTTAAAAATTTAATCTTTTATTTTTTTTTATTTTATCTTTCGTTGCAGCTCATCATCATGGGTGTCCTGATCACAGGCGTCTATTGAACCCATCGCATACTATGATCGGATGTTGGGTAGATCATTGGAGGGCCAATCACATCTGTTTCTTTACCTGTCGATTCGGACTGAGTGCGATGCACGGGTCGGGTATAGGTGCAACGGACGGCTGTGATTTGGGGTACAGATAAATGGTGTAGAAGATTTGGATTCGGGGTTGGGGGGTGGGGTGGTGGTTGTCCGCTTCGTGTCAGTTGGGGGGTGTCTTGTCGCCGAAGACGGCCTGACAAGTGTATTGCCACCGAATGCGGCCCACTGCAATGCCGACGGCCAAGTGTGTTGTCGTCGCACCGAAGGCTCCCACTTCGTGCCAATCGGCATGAGCATGCTTAAGGCGGTCAAGTGTGTTGTCGTCACATACGACGGTGGGGAAGGAGGTGGGGGTGGTGATGCCCGGGGGGTGTTTTGCTGCCGAAGGCGGTCCGTTGCATTGTTGACAGGTGTGTTGCCGCCGAAGGCGGCCCGCTGCAGTGCCGACAGGCACGGGCATGCACTAGTATTTAATAGTGGATCCCGTGGGCTTGAATAAAACGCTTTGTGTAGTTTGCTGAATAGCCTCGCAAGAGTTTAAAATAAGATAGCCGAACCAATAAGCATTTAGACTTTTCAAGAAAAAAAAATAAAAAGGTTGAGGAGCCTATTAGAGCATCTCCAACGGGCTCCTATGATCTTTCTATATTTTCGAGGCTGCTAGCTGTCACGTAAGTAAAGTATGGAGTGAATTTTAGAACACTCCAATGGGGCTCCTCAAAAGTATCTCCAACGGGCTCACAAGTAATTTTCATATTCTTTGTGCTTCTAGATACCACGTAGGCAAAATTAGTGAATGCCCGTGCCAGTCGGCACTGCAGCGGGCCGCCTTCGGCGACAACACAGCCCTAGGCATCGCCACCCCCAACCCCCGAACCCAAATCATCTACCCCATCGTCTGCCCCCTAAGTTACAACCGTCCATTGCACTGTACTCGACCGGTGCATCGCACTCAGTCCCATCTGGCAACCAAAGAAACGACTCTGATTGAACCAGCGACATAGACACCAATATATACCTGATCACTGCGTCCCTTTGCCTACCGGTTGGGGTGAGTGCGATACACCGTCAGGTATGGGTGTAACGTAGGGTTGTGACTTGGGTGTAGACGATTTGGGTTCCTCCCCTGCCACCCTCGGAAAGAGAGAGAGAGAGAGAGAGAGAGAGAGAGAGAGAGATAGATAAATCTATGGTGGCTGCCATCGTGTGGCTATGATCCAATTATAGTTGTGCTAAATGGTTTGATTTGCCTGTGATACCAGTGATCTGGCATCACGGTTACACCATAAATTTTCTCGATTGTGGGAGAAAGAAAGAGTCAGTTAGAGAGAGGGTGCGTGCGCGCGCGCGCGCGCGCGCGAGAGAGAGAGAGAGAGAGAGAGAGAGAGAGAGAGAGAGAGAGAGAGAGAGAGAGAGAGAGAGAGAGAGAGAACTGGGGAGCAGTGTTTTGAAAACTGGACTAGACCGGGTGGTCCGACCGGGTTGGACCGAAACCGAAACATGTTTCGGTTCGATATTTCAATAAACCGATTTGTCTTTTAACCCAGGAATCAAAATTTTTATTGGAGAATTTAGTAAATATCTACTTAAAAAAACCTCTTTTATGTAGTTCAAACGGTTGAGCCAGCGGTTTGAACCGATTTGGATCAAACCGGATGCCTTTTCAGTTTGCCTTCCGGTCCGACTTTAAAAACAAATGCAACTTTGCGCAGCCCTTCTTCGTGATGTGGGACAAAGCCTTCGGAACCTATGTGCCTTACTCTCTCGAGAGGAAACCCGATGGAGGGTTCGAAGCACGGATCTTGAAAGAGGGGCATAAGTCGTAACTAATGACAACCCTCAAGCGTAATTAACGATTGTAGCAAAACAATCTCGCAATGGATTTAAACAGTGCACCAATGGGCTCAATAAATATTTCTCTATTTTAAACTTTGCTACTTCTAATGCTATAGCTGGCGAGCGAAGTAGGGAATATTTAATAGTGGGTCGATCCCACGGCTTGAATAAAAAGTTTTGTGTAGTCTGTCGAGCAGCCTCACAAGAGTTTGAGATAGCCGAACCGAGGTGCATTCGATCTTTTCAACAAAAAAAATAGAAAGAGATTGAGGAGCCCGTTAGAGCACCAACAGGCTCCTTGGTCTATTTTTGGGGCTTTTAGCTGCCACATAGGCAAAGTAAGAGTTGGAATTTTAGAGCACTCCAACGGGCTCCTCAGAGCATCTCCAACGGGCTCCTATGTCACTTCCATATTCTTGGGGCTTCTGGATGCCATGTAGGCAAGTATGGAAGGGGAATTGAAGTGCACTCCAACGGACTCCTCACAAATCTCTCCCTAATTTTTGAAAGGACCAAATGCTTCAAACAGGTTAGCACACCAAGAGCAAGAGACAAGTGGCTGCTCAGGAAATTAGCAATGAAAGGGACTCTTATCATTTTGTTTTTATTCAAACCAGAGGGAGCCCCACCATAAGATTTTACCCACTACTCTTACCAGCACCAAGAGAGAGGAGTAGGGAAATTGGACTCTAGTGAAACATGAAGAAGCTTGTTGGAGTTCACTTTTCACCGTGGGCCCACATCTTTTCGATATAGTGCCAAAGGAAACTTGTGTCTGGGAGCCCATTATAGATCGATACTCTCAAATCTCTTCATATTTCTTGTAAAGATTATTTTATCAAACCAAAGGGGGGTTGCCACAAAATTTTCTCTACGACTCTTGTCAGCAGCAGCGAAAGGGCATAACTCATTATGACCTTTCTTTTGTACGATGTGGTAGCCCATGATTGAGCTGTAAGCAAGTGCAACAAATGAATCGGGTAGCAAAAATGCTCTCGATCAGCAAGAGTAGGGACATCGGACCCTGGCGAAACACGGGGGAGCTTGTTCGAGCATGACTTTTCACTGTGGGCCCAAATCATTTTGCTATAGTTCTGAAGGAACTTTTGTCTGGGAGCTCGTTTCAGACGCTCTGAGAGTGCTCTTCAGTCCCCCATACTTCATACTTTGCATGTGTGGCTGGCAGGAGCTTCAAGAATAGGAAAGGTACCTAGGAGCCCAGTGGAGATGCTAACTCTTCATGTTCCTTTGCCCTGACTGCCTACTAGAAAAGAGACAAGTGTGAATCATCAGTTGGGTTAGACTCCTTGACGAAATGTACGGCTGTGACAATTGCCACACCAAATTGGTAAAAGAAAGTAGGCAAAGTAGGTTTGCAAAATAACATCTTTATAGCCAGCAGTTTTGGAGACATCTTTATAGAAAAATAATTAGGGCTGTTGTGGGCCTTTTTTTAGATAATTGGTTATCAATCCTTGACAAAAAAAAAATTTAGCGTAAATGATAGTGAAATTTTATTTATTACGTTAGGTCCTTGTCTATCAGATGTTGTTCACGTGATGTTCCTATTTGTGGTCCCGTGGGAGTATATTCAGTTATGGCTCTCCATATATGATTGTTTTTAAACCCTTTAAATATCTAAAATGTATAGAATAGACACAATGTAATCTATCGGATACTATGCCACTATAACAAAATATAACATAGGATCCCTATTTGTGGTCCCACGTGAATATTAATCTATTGAGTAATGATATTTAACTAAATCCATCACCAAACTGATAGAAGGCATCCCATGATTGGTGTAATTATGGGCCATGGGATGAATCCTAAGGGGGATGCCACCACCATCGGTCACCGCCGCCCCATCGACCACTTTTTACTATCACAGCCCGGATCCGACTACAAGGGTAAACCAGTCAAACCCGGGGGTGATGGAGTTTTAAGGGTAAATCAAGGTTATAAGGTCGCAAAGTTGATTTTATTATTTTATTATTTATTACTAATTTATTATGAATTACTTACTAGCTGATGGGATACGACTTTGAGGAGAAGCCTACCAATAACTTGGCCTTGAGGAAAGGCCTACCGGGCATATGAAGCTTGAGGAGAAGCTTACCAGGGAAACAATACTGATTATGGCATTATTCAGAGCATCTAAAACGTAGTTCCACAGTTATTACATAATCTATTGGAAATAGCACAAAAACTAACTAACATCTCAAGTGTCATTCTCTCTCAACCGCTAAACTCCTCTAGGAAGCACTTGTGAAGGCTCTATGGTACCTGAAAAGCGTGTGCAATAATAGGTTGAGTTTACAAAAGTAAACTCAGTGAACAGTTAACCCTAAACTAGCTAGGGTAAACCATAGTCGTATCCCGCCCTCCTAGAAATCTACGCAAACGATAACACATAAATACATATATTGCAAATAAGGCAATTCAACTATGTAATATGGTGGTTCTACTATATTACAACTATAACTAGTAAATGTAAGACGAGAAATCATCCAGATTTAAAAGTATGCACTAATCACTGAAGGTTAGTTCTACCTACTCCTAAAGTGAACCGATAGTTTTTTAACTGAGTCTGCCAACAGAAACCTAGGTCCAAGCATACTTGGAGAGCCAGAAATACCCATATGGACAAAAGGGGGCATGGTCTTTCACCATAGGGCACTCCCGCCCAACTTGCTTCTTCAGGGTCATTACCCAGGGGTAAACTACTAGGTCGCTCTTTACCGTATGTCCAACCCTATGACCCTACCTACTTTATTTGGATTGTGTACAGGCGGTGGTTCACCTCCCATCCTGTGCACTCGGGTCCCCTACCCATGCCCGTGAGTAGTGAGTCTTCTCTCTGGAAAAAGAACCTCGACTGAGGAAGTACAACACCGGGGTTGGCTGCGACTTCGACGATGGGAGGCCGGCCTGGAGGCACCGACGAGTGCTCGGCCGGTCCCCCCGCACCACCTCCACGGAGGAGACGCGGGCAGAGCCACCGGAGCGACCGTCGAATCCCCAGATAGACCTAATCAAGGAGGGGTCGAGCGTGAGGTTTTCGTCGGCTTCGATGGGGCTCGGTTACACCGATGGTCGGATGTGAGGCCTAGGGTGGCCTTCAGTTGTGTCTCCACCCGTTTGGGCCGCGGGCAAGGGAGGAGGGAACGGTGGAGATAGGTTGGGTCGCGGAGAAGGAGGAGAGTGGAGGTCTGACCTGGTGCTTGCCGGAGTTGCGGGAGGAGGGGACTGCTTCTCTTCTCTCTGTAGTCCTCTCCCTTGAACTCTCTATTCTTTCCCTTCTCTCTCTCTCTCTTTATAATTATCTCTCTCTTTTTTTTTCTATCGTTCTCTCTCTTGGCTCTACCATTCTCTTTCTCTCTCTAGGTTCTTCATAAAGACAGGAATGGATTGTTATGGTGGTAAATAGTGATGGGGATCAGGTTGTTAATCCCTTAATTCCTAATAAAGAGAAATGAATAAAAGAAACGAAAGATTTTGGGCTTATTACTCCAAATCTTGCTCGATCCTTTCCATCTGAATTTTAACTTTTAAAACCTTGGGGAGGGATACCTATGAGGCCTAAAGCCAGCTAGGAGGTTAGAAGTCAGGTCCTATGGCTGGTCGGGCTCGGTCCCGCACCCTGAAGTCGGCTCGGTTGGAACCCGGTGCGATTCATCTATCTACAGAATTGAAAGAATAATTAGCCATAACTCACCAACCGGAGGTCAGAATAGGACTTAAGAGGATTCGTTAGAAAGGACTTGTCAACGTGGAAGCATCAGCGCTTGGTACATAATTTTCTGACTTATAGATCTCTTGAAAAGAAAGAAATACTCCAAAAATTTAAAATAGCAATAACTCATTATCCGGGTGTCAAATCAACCCCAACATAGGCTCGTTGGAAAGCTCTATCAGAGTCCCACCCAACATATCCAACCTTGCTACGATCCATTTACCCAAACTCCTGTGGTGAACAAAATAATGTCGAAGGTCGGCTAATTATCAATATTCTAGCGTATAACTAAATAATTGTCGAAACTAGTTGCGCATACACCCGATTACTGCACAGGATGCACCACTGCGACGTGTTTGAAGCCATAGAGAAAGTGACTGTAAAATATTTTATGGGTTTATGACTTATTCTTCCAGAACAAGCCCAGAGAAAAAGTCTGACTAAAAATAACAAAAATACCCAAGGAGAACTTTTATTATTCCCAAATCTAACACCACATGTACATGTGTTACAACCTACACACCTTAAAAAAAAATTCGTCCTCAAAAATTAGTTAGTAGCAAAAGTCAAACATCAAAAAGATCAAGGTACAATCGCAACATATCGGACTCCACTTCCCAAGTAGCCTTATCCTCACCTCGATGACTCCACAAAATCTTGACCATCCTAAATGGTGATCTTGATGCGAAGCACCCTATCTTCGGAAGCTAAAACGCGGATCGGCTGCTCCTCAAAAATAGCATCAGCATTTAATTCTAAGTCCTGCCAATCTAGCACGTGTGTCGGGTCTGGCATGTACCTCCGTAGCATCAACACGTGGAATACTGGGTGCACTGTCGAGAGCCGTGGTGGAAAAGCCAGACGATACGCCACCTCTCCGACTCGATCTAGAATCTCGAACGGTCCCGTAAACCTCGGTGCTAGTTTTCCCTTCTTTCCAAAACGAAAGACGCCACGCTTAGGGGAAACCCGCAAAAAGATATTGTCACCGACCTCAAACTCAAGTGGCCATTTACGAACATCTCCATAGCTCTTATGTCTACTCTGAGCTGTACGGAGCCTTTCTCTAATAACTTATAACTTCTTTGTAGTCTCCTGTACTAAGTCTGGTCCCAGAAGACTATGCTCTTCGACCTCTGTCCAACAGATGGGGGATCGATAAGGCCACCCATACAGAGCCTCATAGGGAGCCATGCCAATGCTCACCTGATAGCTATTGTTGTACGAGAACTCCACCAAGGGAAAGTGCTTATCCCAGCTACTTCCAAAGTCTATAGAACATGCTCGAAGCATGTCTTCCAATATCTGGATGGTTCGCTCTGATTGACCGTCTGTCTGGGGATGGAAGGCTGTGCTAAAGCTGAGCTGGGTCCCCAATACGGTCTGCAAACTCTTCCAGAACCCTGAGACAAATCTGGGATCTCGATCCGAGACAATGGTCACTGGAATCCCATGCAATCTGACTATCTCTGCAACGTAGAGTCTGCTCAGCTCCTATAAAAAGAAAGTCGTTCGGACTGGAAGGAAGTAGGCAGACTTGGTCAGTCTATCCATAATCACCCATACCGAATCATGCCTGCTCTTGGTTAGTGGCAACCCCGAGACGAAGTCTATCGTAATGTACTCCCACATCCACTCTGCTACTGGAAAGGGATGAAGGGGTCCCACAGGCTTCTGGTGTTTTGCCTTAACCTGCTGACAGGTCAGGCACTTGGCCACAAACTCAGCTACATCTCTCTTCATGCCATTCCACCAGAACTTGCTCTTCAAGTCCCGGTACATTTTGGTGCTGCCAGGGTGTACCATGTATTAAGAGTGATGAGCCACTGTTAGAACCTCATCTCGAAATTCCAGATCCTTCGGTAGATATAGCCTCCTCTTATGCCTCAGTCTGCCATCAGAATCAAGCAACCATTCCTCTACTGCCTCTCCCCTTATCAGTCAAGAACGCATCTCTTCCAACTCCTCATCATCTTCCTGAAAGGCTATCACTTGTTTGACCACCATAGGCTGCACCCGCACACTGAATAATTGAGTACATGTGGGATCTTCTCGCACCAACATGTCATGCCTTTCAACTACTACAATAAAGCTCTATCTATCTGCAATTAGTCGAGACATCATGCTCTTGAATGTCTTGCTGAGCGCATCCGCAACTACATTGGTCTTCCTAGGGTGATAGAAGAAGTTGCAGTTGAAGTCCTTCAAGACCTCAATCCACCTCCTCTGTCAAAGATTCAGATCCTTCTGAGTACAAATGTATCTCAGACTACTCTCACCAGTACCAAGGGAGAGGAGTAGGGAAATTGGACTCTAGTGAAACATGAAGAAGCCTGTTGGAGTTCACTTTTCACCGTGGGCCCACATCTTTTCGATACAGTACCAAAGGAAGCTTGTGTCTGGGAGCCCATTATAGATCAATGCTCTCAAATCTCTTCATATTTCTTGTAAAGATTATTTTATTCAAACCTAAGGGGGGTCGCCACAAAATTTCCCCTACTACTCACGTCAGCATCAGCGAAAGGGGAGAGCATTTTTGCTACTTGATTCATTTACTGCTCTTGCCTTACTGCCCAATCGTGGGCTATCGCGTCATCCAAAAGAAAGGGCATAACCCATTATGACCTTTCTTTTGGACGACGTGGTAGCCCATGGTTGAGTTGTAAGCAAGTGAAACAAATGAATCGGGTAGCAAAAATGCTCTCGATCAACAAGAGTAGGGACATCAG
Source organism: Chamaelirium japonicum (assembly GCA_947650365.1). Lineage (NCBI taxonomy): Eukaryota > Viridiplantae > Streptophyta > Magnoliopsida > Liliales > Melanthiaceae > Chamaelirium > Chamaelirium japonicum. The sequence continues at coordinate 21,600,504 of OX393553.1, read as the reverse complement.
ACTCTGGCGAAACATTGGGGAGCGTGTTCGAGCATGACTTTTTACTGTGAGCCCAAATCATTTCGTATAGTTCTGAAGGAACTTTTGTTTGGGAGCTCGCTTGAGACGCTCTGAGAGTGCTCTTCATTCCTCCACACTTCATACTTCGCATGTGTGGCTGACAGGAGCTTCAAGAATAGGAAAGGTACCTAGCAGCCCAGTGGAGATGCTGACTCTTCATGTTCCTTTGCCCTGGCTGCCTACTAGAAAAGAGACAAGTTTGAATCATCAATTGGGTTTGACGCCTTGATGGAACGTACGGCTGTGACAACTGCCACACCAAATTGGTAGAAGAAAGTAGGCATAGTAGGTTGGCAAAATAACATCTTTATAGCTAGCGGTTTTGGAGACATCTTTATAGCAAAATAATTAGGGCTGTTGTGGGCCTTTTTTTTAGATAATTGGTTATCAATCCTTGACAAAAGAAATTTTTAGCGTAAATGATAGTGAAATATTATCTATTACGTTAGGTCCTTGTCTATCAGATGTTGTTCACTTGATGTTCCTATTTGTGGTCCCTTGGGAGTATATTCAGTTATGACTCTCCATGATTGTTTTTAAACCCCTTAAATATCTAAAATGTATAGAATAGAGACAATGTAATCTATTAGATACTATGCCACTATAACAAAATATAACATAGGATCCCTATTTGTGGTCCCACGTGAATATTAATCTGTTGAGTAATGTTATTTAACTAAATCCATCACCAAACTGATAGGTGGCATCCCATGATTGGTGTAATTATGGGCCATGGGATGAATCCTAAGGGGGATGCCACTACCATCGGTCACCACCGCCCTATCGGCCACTTCTTACCATCGCTATTGGCCACCACCTCCGTCGCCCACCGATCGTCCCCATCGCCGCTTGCCACCGACCACTTCAATTTACTTGATGAATTATGAATCATAAAATCAACACATTATCATGTCTATATTTCACATGCACTCCGGTTGAGCTTCATATGATGAACATCCGTACATAACCAAATAGCAATACCAAAGATAAATTGATTCAATATTCAAATAAGGAATGGACTAGGCAAATGATTATATATTCTTAGTCTTCCTAGCCCGAGCTAGTAGGTCCTTAGAGGTGTCTCCACACCCAATACCCTGAATCCATCTGGCTAAGAAGTCATGTGCAACACCAAAGATTTCTAGTACTCAGTGTAGTGACTTTGTATCAGTTGGAACTTAGGCGAAGTGTCATTTCAGTCAAGCCTACGTCTGGGGCACGTAACTTTGTACTATTATAGATCAGTCGACCGTGTCGCAACTTGAACCGAACTAATTGTGGCAACGCATGGGAGCATGTCTCCTTACGTGACAGTGGGAGCATGTGCAACGCCAAAAATTCGAAGTATTCATCGTAGTGCTTTTGTATCAGTTGGACTTAGGTTAAGCGCCGTTTCAATCGAACCTATGCATGTCTGGGCCATGTAGCTTTGCACTATTGCATGTTAGTCGACCGTGTCGCAACTCGAACCAAACAAATTGTGGCGGCGCACTCGAGTATGTGTCCTTATGTGACAGCGGGACAATGTGCAACACCAAAGATTCAGAGTACTCAGCATAATGCTTTTGTATCAGTTGGATTTAAGTAAAGCGTCGTTTTAGTCAAACCGACGTCTAGGGCACATAGATTTATACTGTTGCAGGTTAGTCAGCCGTATCACAACCCAAACCGAGCTAACTGTAGCTTTGAATGCTAGTTGATCGTGGGGAGATCTTGTGCGATCAAATTAGTCTTGTCTTCAAGTGCCAAGGCTGTTTGCTTGGACTTATTGCTTGAGTGTCTAAGCGACGGTGTCTGCTCGCTCAGACTTTGTCTTCGAGGGTTGGCTGTTCCACCGTCGTCTTCGTGGGCCCCAAGTAGGGCTGGCGGGTTTCACCGTCGTCTTTTTGGGCCCAAGGCAAGGTTGGCGGGTCGACCCACCATCATGCGTTAGCCACCCATACTAGCTATAAGCTGGTCCACCGTCCACATCATCCAGTCAACGGAGGGGTGGGGAGATAATTTAAATGCAACAATGAGTCCCATCACATTTGATCTTTTGGCTAGATAGAATAGATAGGCTTCTGGAGTTGGATTCCGAGTATGACTATCTATTCTAGAAAAATAATCGATCGTTTCTCTCTATTTTTGACCAGCTATAATAGATAAATAGTTGTAGATGGTCTAAGCCTCCCCCAGATTAGCCTCGCTTACCTAATTAGGAATAGAGGGAATTAGGGAGGAGGTTAGGGGTGATCCGGGCTATATATGACTTTTCCACAACGTCGACGCCCTCCTGCCGGACCTTGTCTCGACTGATAGTCCATCCAGGGCATTAGATTTTGCATTCCCACCATGGGGTAGAAGAGAAAGGCTGTTAATTAGTTCAATGTTAACCGGTGTTCCACCGTAAGTATATTAGATTTACTGCAGTTTTACCGATTTTGTTTGAGTTTGAAGTTAACCCCATAGCAGCTCTCTCTCTCTCTCTCTCTCTCTCTCTTTCTCTCTCTCTCAACCTTTTTCCGCACCATCGGATTGATCAGATGGCTCCCTTTCTTCTTGTACTTAATTTAAGGAACGGTCTAGATGCATCACTGAACATCTCCAGCCTCCATTGACGACTGGGGCTATATTTCCTTATATCCCAAGTTAAGTCACCATCAGCCCTCATGAGGTACCATCTGACGTTGACACCATGAGAGATACACCATGACGAATGACTTTAAATAGTCGCGACTAAGTCAAGGGCTTTACATATCTCTACGTATCTGTCTCTCTTTCTCTTCAAGAGATAAGAATCCATGTATTTTGACAAACCCTAATGTTAGAATTTTTGGGAGTATGTTTCAAAGGACTTTTAATTAGCAGTCAATTTGTCAAACCCAGGAGCGATAAAGTTTCAAAATATCAGGACGATATTCAAACTATGTTGTTGCCTAATTTAATACTTGTCTTAAAGCTAGTACATCTCCCTCTATATAACTAGCATCTTTGGGTACGTCTGAAACCCAGAAACACAAACCTCTCTCTATCTCTCGCTCTCTCTCTCTCTGTGTCTCTCTCTCTCTCTCGCTCTCTCTCCCTCTATTTCTCTCTCTCAATGGAGTTTTTCAGGAGTGATGAATTTCTTGCGATGTTTGTGCCGGTGGCGGTTTACTGGGCTTACTCCGGGCTGTATATGATGTTGGGTCCATCCATCAAGTATCGGCTACACACCAAGAGAGATGAGGATATCAAGAACTTGGTCTCCAAGAAGGAGGTCCTCAAAGGAGTTCTCCTTCAACAGGCGCTCAATACCGCCATCTCCTACCTTGTCCTCAAGGTACGTGTGCTAGCTAGCTAGCTTCGTCACCTTTATCACACGTACCTCTCTCTCTCTCTCTCTCTCTCTCTCTCTCTCTCTCTCTCTCTCTCTCTCTCTCTCTCTCTCTCTCTCTCTCTCTCTCTCTCTCTCTCTCTCTCTCTCTCTCTCTCTCTCTCTCTCTCTCTCTCTCTCTCTCTCTCTCTCTCTCTCTCTCCGTATATGTTCAGATTGCTTAATCGGTTTATTCTTATCAAACAGCTGACTACCAGCGATCAGACGGCAGCAGCGGTGAACCCGAATCCTTCTCTTATGGTGGTGGCTTGCCAGTTCATGGTGGCCATGTTCGTCCACGATGCATGGCAGTACTTCATGCACCGCTACATGCACCTCAACAAGTTCTTGTACCGCCACTTCCATTCATGGCACCACCGCCTCATCGTCAACTACGCCTTCGGAGCTCAATACAGCCACCCACTGGACGGGCTCCTGATTGAGACCGTGGCGGCCGCGCTGGCCTTCACCATTTCGGGGATGTCGCCACGGACGTCGATCTACTTCTTCTCCTTCGCCACCATCAAAGGGATCGACGACCATTGCGGCTACATGATGCCGTGGAATCCCTTCCATATGCTCTTCGCCAACAACGCCGCCTACCATGACGTCCACCACCAGCTCGCCGGCAACAAAAGCAACTTCGCGCAGCCCTTCTTCGTGATGTGGGACAAAGCCTTCGGAACCTACATGCCTTACTATCTTGAGAAGAAACCCGATGGAGGGTTCGAAGCACGGATCCTGAAAGAGGGGCATAAGTCGTAACTAATGACAACCCTCAAGCATCTCCTAACGGGCTCCTAGCTAGGCCTTTCATCTTTCGGTGTTGTAGCAAAACAATTGTGCAATGGATTTAAACAGTGCTCCAGAGGTTTCAATAAATATTTCTCTATTTTAAAATTTGCTACTGCTCATGCTATAGCTGGCGAGCCAAGTAGGGAATCTATATAACATGGCACGGCGCTTTGGTGCTGATTAGACAAAATGGCACCAAAAGCTGATTAGACAAAAAAATTGCTGACTAGACAAAACGAAACAAGTTGATTAGACAAAAAAAATAACTACGCATCATCACAACCATCCATACATAAAGGAATAGAAGCTGCACTTAATGGCTCATTCAGAAATTAAATAAATGCTCTATATAGAATATTAATTACATTTAATTGCATGCATATAAGGTATTAATGGTGGGTGTAAGGGACGGTTATGTAAGTTGATTAATGGGGATAGAGAGAGGATCACAATGGGTGTTTGCGGGATTTAGATAAGGAGAGAGGGAGGGAGGTTCAGTTACATGGCAAGAGAGAGAGAGAGATATCTGAAGAGAGGGACGGTAAAATAAGTAAAGAGAATCAATTAGAAAGAAAATAGGAGAGATAGGAGGGGGTGCGATCAGATGGTTTTGAATAACATGGACGGTTACGATCAGGTTTTGATTAAATGGAAATAAAGGAAAAAAAAGAGATAGGGGATAGTGGGGAGTTATTATCAGGTTGGGCGGTTGGGATTTAAAAGAGAGAGACTTGGATAAGAGCATGCATGCATGGCTTCGCATGGGTTGATGCGGCCATGGATGGCTATGATGTGTGCTGTAATGCTTGGGATGGATTTTTGAGAGCTGTGATTAGGTTTCAAGAGATAGAGAGAAAGGATGGAGTCATGTGCATGAGATGTGGACTTGCATGGGGTTGGATTTTTTGTTCACTACCTAGAGCTCGAATGAGCTGGTAAGGATGGGTCGACGGCTAATAGCGAGTAAGTTCGTACGTGTATGACTTTGAGATTGGGTGAGATGTCTACAGATATGGCAAAAAGGTGGGGAGGAGAAAAAAGAACAGTGGACTTAGCAGTAATTCGCACGTGTGACATGTGTGTGTGAGAGAGAGAGAGACGTATGTGTAGGGGTGGCAATGGGTCGTGTTGGGTTGGTTTTACATATGGTATACCATCGCAGTGCGGTACGGTTTCGGTGTTGCGATGCGATTTCGGTTTTGCCCAAAACCGCACCGAAACCGCACCGTTGCCATTCCTAAACGAAAGCGCTAACTTCGTGCCAATCGGCACTGGCGAGAAAATGGGTGTCCCTATGAATGCCATTGTTGTCGTCGAAAGTGTTTTATTGCCAAAGACGTTCAAGTGTGTTGGCACCGAAGACGGCCTGCTGCAGTGCCGACGGGCACATGCACTATCCTTTTAAAAAAATGGGTAAACCCACTAAGACCCAATAAGATCCGTTTAAAAATTTAATCTTTTATTTTTTTTTTATTTTATCTTTCGTTGCAGCTCATCATCATGGGTGTCCTGATCACAGGCGTCTATTGAACCCATCGCATACTATGATCGGATGTTGGGTAGATCATTGGAGGGTCAATCACATCTGTTTCTTTACCTGTCGATTCAGACTGAGTGCGATGCACGGGTCGGGTATGGGTGCAACGGACGGCTGTGATTTGGGGTACAGATAAATGGTGTAGAAGATTTGGATTCGGGGTTGGGGGGTGGAGTGGTGGTTGTCCGCTTCGTGTCAGTTGGGGGGTGTCTTGTCGCCGAAGACGGCCTGACAAGTGTATTGCCACCGAATGCGGCCCACTGCAATGCCGACGGCCAAGTGTGTTGTCGTCGCACCGAAGGCTCCCACTTCGTGCCAATCGGCATGAGCATGCTTAAGGCGGTCAAGTGTGTTGTCGTCACATACGACGGTGGGGGAGGGGGTGGGGGTGGTGATGCCCGGGGGGTGTTTTGCTGCCGAAGGCGGTCCGTTGCATTGTTGACAGGTGTGTTGCCGCCGAAGGCGGCCCGCTGCAGTGCCGACAGGCACGGGCATGCACTAGTATTTAATAGTGGATCCCGTGGGCTTGAATAAAACGCTTTGTGTAGTTTGCTGAATAGCCTCGCAAGAGTTTAAAATAAGATAGCCGAACCAATAAGCATTTAGACTTTTCAAGAAAAAAAAATAAAAAGGTTGAGGAGCCTATTAGAGCATCTCCAACGGGCTCCTATGATCTTTCTCTATTTTCGAGGCTGCTAGTTGTCACGTAAGTAAAGTATGGAGTGAATTTTAGAACACTCCAATGGGGCTCCTCAAAAGTATCTCCAACGGGCTCACAAGTAATTTTCATATTCTTTGTGCTTCTAGATACCACGTAGGCAAAATTAGTGAATGCCCGTGCCAGTCGGCACTGCAGCGGGCCGCCTTCGGCGACAACACAGCCCTAGGCATCGTCACCCCCAACCCCCGAACCCAAATCATCTACCCCATCATCTGCCCCCTAAGTTACAACCGTCCATTGCACTGTACTCGACCGGTGCATCGCACTCAGTCCCATCTGGCAACCAAAGAAACGACTCTGATTGAACCAGCGACATAGACACCAATATGTACCTGATCACTGTCGTCCCTTTGCCTACCGGTTGGGGTGAGTGCGATACACCGTCAGGTATGGGTGTAACGTAGGGTTGTGACTTGGGTGTAGACGATTTGGGTTCCTCCCCTGCCACCCTCGGAAAGAGAGAGAGAGAGAGAGAGAGAGAGAGAGAGAGAGAGAGAGAGAGAGAGAGAGAGAGAGAAAGAGAGAGAGAGAGAGATAAATCTATGGTGGCTGCCATCGTGTGGCTATGATCCAATTATAGTTATGCTAAATGGTTTGATTTGCCTGTGATACCAGTGATCTGGCATCACGGTTACACCATAGATTTTCTCGATTGTGGGAGAAAGAAAGAGTCAGTTAGAGAGAGGGTGCGTGCGCGCGCGCGCGCGCGCGAGAGAGAGAGAGAGAGAGAGAGAGAGAGAGAGAGAGAGAGAGAGAGAGAGAGAGAGAGAGAGAGAACTGGGGAGCAGTGTTTTGAAAACTGGACTAGACCGGGTGGTCCGACCGGGTTGGACCGAAACCGAAACATGTTTCGGTTCGATATTTCAATAAACCGATTTGTCTTTTAACCCAGAAATCAAAATTTTTATTGGAGAATTTAGTAAATATCTACTTAAAAAAACCTCTTTTATATAGTTCAAACGGTTGAGCCAGCGGTTGGAACCGATTTGGATCAAACCGGATGCCTTTTCAGTTTGCCTTACGGTCCGACTTTAAAAACATTGCCGAGGAGTAGGGGTGGCAATGGGTCGTGTCGGGTCGGGTTCGTGTCGTGTCTAGGTTTATGGTCATGTCCAAAACCCCTAGACCCGGGCCCGACCCGTTTAACTAATCGTGTTTAGATCCTAAACCCATACCCGACCCGTTTAATAACGGTTAGACCCAATAAACCCGTTAGACCCGTTTACCACACGGGTTTATTCAGTTGACCCAATCCGACCCAATCCGACTTGACCCAACCTAACCCGATAGACCCGCTGATACTATATATTATAGTATCGGATTGTGGGTAGACCCGACCCGACACAACCCGTTGAATTTTAAACGGGTCTTTTCAGGTCTACCGTGTCCAGATCCTAAACCCGGACACAATTTAAACGGGTCTATCGTGTCGACCCGTTTACGACCCGAACCCGTTTAGCCGTGACCCAGACCCGCTAACTTCGTGTCGAGTCTGTTGTGTCGGGTCCGAAATTGCCAGCCCTACCAGAGAGAGAGAAAGAACCGGGGAGGGAGTGGGTGGGAGAGAGAGAGAGCGACTGAGAGAGAAAGAGAGTTAGTTAGAGAAAGAGAACCGGGGAAAGAGAGAGATAGAGAGAGTCAGGGGAAGAGAGAGAGATAGAGGACATAGAGAAAGAACCGGGGGGACAGAGAGAGCTGGGGAGGGAGTGGGTGCCGGGTGGGGGAGAGAGAGAGATCAGAGAGAGAGAGATTGGAGAGACAAAAAGAGTTAGTTAGAGAAAGAGAGAGAACCAAGGGGAGAGAGAGATAAAGAGAGAGTCGGAGGAAGAGAGAGAGATTGGAGCGAGAGAGAGAGAGAGAGATCAGGGAGAGAGAGAGAGAGAGTTAGTTAGAGAGAGAGAACTGAGGGGATAGAGAGCGATAGAGAGTGAGTCGGAGGAAGAGAGAGTGATCGGAGAGAAAGAGCAACTGAGAGAGAGAGAGCGTGACTGAGAGAGAGTTAGTTAAAGAGAGAGAACCGGGGGGAGAGATAGATAGAGAGAGTCGGGGGAAGAAAGAGAGAGACAGAGAGAGAGAAAGTCCGGGGAAGAGAGAGAGATCAGGGGAAGAGAGAGAGACGGAGAGAGAGAGTGAAACGGAAAAGAGAGAGAGAGATAGAGACGGAGGAGAGATAGAGTTGGGGGAAGAGAAAGAGATACTGAGAGAGAGACAAGGGAGGAGAGGGGGAGACAGGGGAGTTAGAGAGAGAGAGATACGGAGAGAGAGATCAGGTGAGGAGAGAGAGAGATCGACGGCTGTGATCACTATTCTTTTTTGTCTAGTCAGCATTTGGTTCCATATTGTCCAAGTCAGCACAAAACCGACGTGCTATGTTATATAGATATGGAGGGGGAATTGAAGTGCACCCCAACGGTCTCTTTACAAATCTCTCCATATTTCTTGAAAGGATTAAATGCTTCAAATAAGTCAGCACATCAAGAGCAAGGCACAAGGGGTGGTTCTGAAAATTAGCAATGAAATTAGGGGACTCTTTATCATTTTTTTATTCAAACAAGAGGGGGGGGCACCACAAGTTTTCATACTACTCTTGCCAGAACCAGCGAGAGGATCGAGTAGGGAAATCGGACTTAACGAAACATTTGGAGCCCTTTGGAGGTAACTAGGGGTGGGACTTGGGCAGGTCTGACCCGAACTTGATCCGCCCAACCCGAACAATGGACAAATATGGGCAAAGCTAGTTAAAAACTTGGACGGGTTTGGGCATCGATCTTCCCAACTCGAGGAACCCTAGGAAGTGACACACTAAGCTTAATTGAATGTTTTGGTTTTTTTTTTATGGAAATCAAAGACTGTCTGTTTGATGTTGAATGCTAAGAATTCGTTTGAAATATGTGAGGATATGGGTTGGACTTTTATGTTTTCGTTATGCAAAGCAAATATTTTTTTTTATGCAATTCAAAAATCTATTGGGTTTTTTTCCATCTATTTATGTGCACAAGCATTTCTAATTGGGTAACCCGCCCACTATTTTGTAAATTGGGCAGTCCGAGCAACTAGAATGGGCCAGCGCGGGTTGGGCTTCCACAGTTTCCCTAGGTTCCACGAGCAAAACGAGTACTTAAGGTTTGTACAAGTCAGGTTGGGCTTGGGTAGACCCTTCAACCAGTTCAACCCGCCTAAGTCCCACCCCTAGGCATAACCCATGCATTATGCCCTTTCTTTTCGACGATATAGTAGCTCATATGAATCGGGTAGCAAAAATGCTCTTGATCAGCAAGAATAGGGACATCGGAATTTGGCGAAACAGGAGACAGAGTCTGTTGGAGCATGACTTTTACCGTGGGCCCATATCATTTCGCTATAGTTCGAAGGAACTTTTGTCTAGGAGCCTGTTAAAGATGCTCTTAGAGTGCTCTTCAATCCTCATACCATATTTTGCATGTGTGGGAGCTAGGAGCTCCAATAATAGGAAAGCCACTTAGGAGCCCAGTGGAGATGCTGACTTTTCATGTTACTCTGCACTGGTTGACAAATAGAGAAAGATACAAAGATACAAGTGTGACTTTTCATGTTCCACTGCCTCCACCAAGTTGGTAAAAGAAAGTTGGCCAAACAGGTTGGCAAAATAGCATCTTTATAGCTAGCCAGCAGTTTTGGAGGCATCTTTATGGCTTTCTTGTGGTTGTGGACCATATGGGCAGCAGCTTTGGATACATCTGCTCTCTCTTATTTGTTTGTGGCTTTGACCTTTTCTAAGTGAAGATTTTTACATATAAACCACTAAAGAATATTGATATTATAAATAACCAACTAATTTTTTAGTTTTTATTAATAAATTCCGTCCATCATGAACTAAGACATCTGCTCTCTCTTGCTAGTCATGGGCCGTTTTTTTTTATTTGACAGGGTCACTGTGGTAGAAAAAAAGGACATTTGCATATCGCCCCCTTAATAAGTAAGATAATTTCATAATGACCCCAACTAATTAACTTCATATTTCCATATCAACTCATAGAAACTAGATTACTTGTGCAAATAGACCCCTTAGGTTAACTAGTGTCTCTTAATTTATAGGATAACAAACTCTCCATTGACCCTAACTTTCCCTTTGCAAGTTAAATATGGGTAAAATTATCCCAATATAAAAATCAAACCTCAAGCTTTTCCATCCATCTTTGCTCCACGTCGCTTCCGAGAGTGAATTTCATACACCACCCAGTTTTAAAATTTTATATAATTGCTCACTGTAAATCTCTAAATTTTAAAAAAAACATATACTAATCTTCTTCTCTAAATTACTCCACGCACACACATATGTACATACTTCCTCCATCAACTGCTCCGATGAACTCATCTACGCTCTTCGCCCTTCCCCGAGCTCATCTCCTCCCCACTCTCCCCCGCCCAGGCATCGTAGGTTCCTCCCCCCGTCAAGTTTCTCTTCGTCTAACACCCTACCTCCTCCACCAACGGCTCCGATGAGCTCCTCTCCGCTCTTCGCCCCTCCCCGAGCTCCCTCGCCAAGACGCCATAGGTTCCTCCCCCCATCAATTTTCTCTCCATCATCGTCTACCGGCATCTAAACCTTACGTTCGGCCGAACATGGTACAATACATTCGACCGCTCAAACATGGTACTGTATGTTCAGTCGGGGTTGGTCGAACGTAGTATACAATGTTCAGCTCTGGTCGGCCGAACATACTATACCTTGTTCGGCTCTGGTTAGCCGAAGATGTCTCGAACATAAGAAAAAAAATAGATGTTTTAGTCATTTTACTTAGGGGTAATTTTGTAATAAAAAAAACTTTCAAACGGTGTTTGGGTAGGAATTAATATTGGTGTGCCAATAGCAGCTTTCAGCCTCCAACGGGCTCAATGCAGGATAATATCCCGGACGTACCCTAAATCACGACATGGCGCTATCGTTTGGGTTGGGCCGCTAGCTTGAGGTGACAACCTAGCCCATGAGGTTCGCGGGTTGGGTCATTGACAGAATGAGGTTAAGACCATTGAATTTCAAGCCGGGCTGTTGTCAGATCATTTTTACACCTCTACTATCATAAATGTTGTATATGTTGATAAAATATTTATTCACTTGAATAAACATACTTCAAACCAAATGGACTCTTAAATTTGTTGGGGAATAGGCCTAGCACCGATGTCGATCCCTTATACCACGGAAGCCTTCTGGCCTCAGGATGGTGCTTGAGGTTCATGGATCAGATTCCTGAAGAGATCGCATAACCATGTAGAGAATTCAATGTACAGATATAATGACAACAAACATCAAGAAATCATATGCAATCAAATATTTGGATTATCACTAGCAAGAATAACACCAAGCAGTGGTAATCATTTTCTGGATCCATGCGCAAACCCTAATCTTGCTCCTTCCTCCTCTTCTTCTTCGTCTCCATCTTCGTCTTCTTCGTATTCTTCTTCTTTCTCTGTACTTTCCTTTCTCTCTCTCTCTTCTCTCTACACGAAAAAACCCTAGATAGGGTTTCCATTTTCACCTCGTCCATGACCCGCTCTCAATCTTATACCGAGAAGAATCACTCCACTGTGATCACTGGCCACCTTGAGTTTCTAAGAGACCAGGGGGAGCGCCGAGCCAGCGCCTCCATATTCTTTCTTCTCCCATAAACCTCTCACCTATGTGGATGATCTTGATCCCTTCATAGCCTTCAATGACGATTCCCACTGCTATATTACCTTAGGACTTAAACCTTAGAGCCGCCCTTAGTCCCATTAAATAGGAGGGCAAACACATACTTGTAGGAGTCACAAAACAGTCCGAAAACCCCACCCGTGTGTGACTTGATCCATTTGGCACAGTCTGACTTCACCTAAGTGAGGTAACAGATTGCTAAGGCGACTTGTCTGTGCACTCTATTCATAGTACTGTAGGAGATCTTACCCGGGCGAGCTTATATTTTGTCTGTGTATAAATTCTTATACTTTTCTCTGTAACTCGTATTAAGATAAGGGTTTTAATGAGCCAAACCCAACAAAATCCACCTTGGCCCTTTGAAACACGACACCCCGAAGTTTTTGCCATGGCCATCGCTACCACCGTCTCGATCGTCGTCACCGCTATTGAGATCATGTGATAATCCAATGCCTTTGTTGTCACCACCTTTGCACCCTACACTAGGTGCTAGATCACCTAGACCAATGGTCGACAAAGTCCAATTTGCTTTGGACTTGCTCAAAACCCACTTTTCTTTATTTTTATGAAGCCCGAACATGCTCCACCTATAGACTTGTTGTTCACCAATTCTCTGCCTACGAACCTCCCGTTCCAACAACCATATATCAGTCTCTACTGTAAACTCCATTCAAGATCGAAGAAGTGTCTTTTGAAACCTCCATGACTCCACCTAAACCGATGTTCCTGCACCTGAGAGAATCTAATCTTGAAAGAGGGATTTAGATTGCCTCTCAAAACCAGGAACATGGCGAATATTATAGTGTCTGAATTGAACCATCAGACCTCACGCGAATTTTTTCGGCTCCTCTGGTCATTATCTTGGAGTCATCATTGATCGCCATCCTCACAACCCTCATAGCTGTTGAACTATGCCTTGTGTGAACACACACTGCCCTGCTGTCCAGTACTAGCTAGGCTTCTCTTGATAACTCAATGGGCACCAAGAAAACCTATCATCGTCTGAGTCGATGATCCAATTCCTTCAACCTGAGCTTCTCCAATTGGTTTTGGCCAATCGGAGGTCTTTTCGGAACTTGCTCTACCTTTCCTTATGCACTCATATGCTTGGGCTTTAAGCTCGTAATGGTGTCTTGTCCTTGAAGATACTTGAACCTTCCAATCCTTCTCGAACATCCCCTCAAGCTTGTCTGTCTTTTTGCCTTCTAGAATCCGAAGTTCATACCATTGAATTTCTCGTTCCTCACCCTTGCATCGTACGCTATTAGTCCAGCCTCATAATCTTATACACCAAACATTTGACTTTGATACCAATTATTAGGGAATCGCCTTTGCATCAATGCTTATCCCTTATACCGTAAAAGTCTTCAACCCTAAGGATGGTGCTTGAGATTCGAGGATTGAAACCCTACAAAGATCACACAACTATATAGAGAATATGATGCACAAACACAATGACAACGAACACTACATAATCATAAACAAGCAAGTATTTGAATTATCACTAGCAAGAATTACATTATGCAGCGGTCACCGTTTCTTAGACCCGACAAACCCTAATCTTACTCCTTTTGTAGATCATACCCACAAAGTAGATAATAACCTACCTGAGAGATACATAAAGATTATCGGAGGATCACCAAGAGATGAAATCGCTCACCGAAGTAGAAGTCGAGGTAGACGCACTGAGGAACTTGAAGGAGATCTGCACATTGTATCCTCTTCCTTCCTCTCATCTTGCTTCTCCTTCTCTTTTTTCTTTCTCTCTACTTTCCTTCCTCGCTCTCTCTTCTCTTTACACGGCCGGGTTTTCATTTTATCCTCATCCATGACTCACTCTCAATCCTCTACCGAGAAGAACTACCCCACCGTGATCACTGGCCACCTTGAGTCTCCAAGAGACCGGGGGAACAATGCACCGGTGCCCCCCTCTAATCCTTTCTTCTCTCGAGAACCTTTCTTCCTCATAGACAATCTTGATCCCTTTTACAGTCGTCAATGACAATTCCCATCTCCATATTACCTTAGGACTTAAACCTTTGACCTACTCTTGCTCCCCTTAAAAATGAGAGAAAAGACATACTCGTAGGAGTCCCAAACAGGCCGAAAACCTGGCCCGTGTGTGACTTGATCCGTGTTGCATAATCGGACTTTGCCCCGACGAGGCAATAGTTTGCTCGGGCAAGTTCTTTGTACGCTCTATCCATAGTACTACCTGCGATCTCACCTAGGCGAGCCTGTATTTTGCTCGGGCAAAAATTCTTGCACTCTACCCTGTAACTCGTCTTTAGATATAGGTTTTACCAACAATATTGCTTTTGTCCATGGGTTTGATTTTTTTTTTCAGGTTCCACTTTCGTAGCGAGTTGAACCCATCTACACCATCAGTGTTGAAGATCCTCCTAGATGATACCGGATGAGCAATCCGATACCGAATCGTTCCGATCATGTGGGTCAACTAAGATCAATTACACAAAATAATTCTCTGACGAATCGATGCAGAACAAGCAATCCAACACAAATAGAAAAATAGCAAAGCAAGAAGAAAAATAATCACAAAGCAATCACAAAGAGAGAGAGAGAGAGAGAGTCGAGAGATTTATGTGGAAACCCTTGTAGGAAAAACCACTGGCGAAGACAATCGGACGATCCACTAGAACGAAGAATGAAACAGAGTTATAACCAACACCCAACTCCAACGAGATGAACTCCCTTCATCGAGAGCGCCTTCTTCTTCTCCAAACCCTCTCCAAGCCTCCCTCAAAGTTTCGTCTTCAATGCTATATTATCCCCAACCCTAGACCCCTTTATATATCAAGAGAATAGGTTACAAGAGCATAATCTTGAAATCCCCCTCAAAATAGTCCAAACTGGAAAGTCAAAATGTGCTTGACTTGGGCTAGCCCGTTCCTATCAGACACAGTGGTGCACACAACCGCCTGAAGGCAGGTCTCGTCTTTTGCTGAAGGACGCATCGGATTTGTCGGGCTCCAGGTCATACGCACGACCCTATAGTCATGCACATGACCCCTTGGGGACAGACGCTCATCTTTTCCAAGGGACACGTCGACTTTTCCAAAGGACCGGATCGTGTGCACAACTACTCTAGGTCGTGCACATGAACCCCACAATTGATCCATATATTAATAATCTCCACCTTAGCAAGAAGTTCTAATCAACATCCGATCATCATCTCCACCTGCACCTTGACGGTGCATAAAGATGCCTTCTCGGTATCCTAAAAACACATCCTGAAGATGCGCCAAAGCATCCTGAAGGTGCAAAAATCCTCAAATCATTTTAACCAAGCTCAAGCAATGCCTAAACTTAGTTAATGGAACCAACTTCGTCAACATGTCGGTAGGATTATCATGCGTAGAAATCTTCTTCAAAGAAACTATCTTCTTCTTGATATGCTACCAAACAAAGTGATAATGGATATCAACATGCTTCATCCATGAGTGATGGACCTGATTGTTATTTTTCAAGTAGATAGCACTCTAGCTATCCAAAAAAATCTCCATGCTATGTTGTGAAAAACTGAACTCGCCTACAATGCCTCGAAGCCAAATCACCTCTTTGGCGCCTTCCACGATTGCCATGTATTCAGTCTCTATCATCAACAATGCAACCGTGTCCTGTAGGAAAGCCTTCCAACTCATTGGACCATCTGTCAGCATAAACAAATAACATGTCATAGACCAACGGCCATCGAGGTCATCGGTATAATCTACATCAACATATCCCACTGTATCTCTAGTTGACTCGTTGTCCAGCTGAAAGAGTAACCCCAAGTCCATTATACCCTGAAGGTATTGTAATATCCACTTCACAGCCTACCAATGCTCCTTCCCCGGATCATTCATGTAATGACTAACCACACTGACCGCCTGTGCAATATCTTGACAAGTACACACCATAATATACATAAAATTACCAAATACGCTCGCATACAGTACACGAGCCATGTGAACATGCTCGTTATCGGTGCTAGAAGACTATCTCACTGATAGTCGAAGGTGCATAGCAAAGGGAATGCTAACTGGCTTGCACCATCCATCCCATAATGAGAAATTATCTTCTGAGGATAGCTTCTTTGGGTCAAACGAACTGTGCCACACTTCTAATCCCTATGAATCTCCATCCCAAGAATTTTTTTACTTCGCCCAAGTTCTTTACCTCAAATTTATCTCTCAACTGAGATTTCAGGACGTCGATATCAGATATGCTCTTTATAGCAGTAAGCATGTCATCCACAGATAAAAGAAAAAATACTATAGAACCTTCATGAAGCTTCCTGAAGAAGACGTAGTTATCATATACGCTTCTAACATACCTGTGATCCCCCATGAATGTGTTCATTCTCTTATACCACTGTCTCGGCAATTGCTTAAGGCAATATAAGGACTTCCTCAATCATCACACACGATCTTCCTTACCTTCCATCATGAACCCCTTAGGCTGCTGCATATAGATTAGCTCCTCCAACTCGCCATGCAAGAACATTGTCTTCACATCTAGCTGTTCTAGCTCGAGATCAAGCAAGCCTACCATGGCCAATAAAAGGTGAATAGAGATATGCTACACCATAGGTGAAAACACCTTATTATAGTTGACTTCTTCTTTCTGTAAGTAGTCTTTAGCTACCAACCGTGCATTATACCGAATATCGCCTAGAGCCTCTTTTTTCTTGTAAACCAATTTGCAACTGATAACTTTCTGTCCTCTGGGTCTCGTAACAAATTCTCAAATCTGATTCTTGAGAAGAGATTCAATCTCTTCACCTATGGCCGCGCCCCACTCAATGCAATCTTTATCCTGGAGTACTGCCTTTCGAAAAGTGATCGGTTCATCACCATCACAAGGGTTAGTGCATAGGCAACTAACTCCTTATACCCATATTCGACTGGAGCTTTGGTAGTCCGCTTCTACCTGTCGGCTGTGATGGACTACTGTACTAGAACTTGAACTACCTCCTCTGGAGTAGTCACCTCTATCGGATTAATCTGGTCTACTTCTATAGAGATTGTAGGAGCTTGTAGCCCCACATACAACTGGTCATCATGATTTTCGCTCTCAATATCGATCTCTAACCTCGACCTGCTAGAAATCTGCAGGTAAGTCTCATTGAAACTTATAACTCTGCTAGTAATAAAGCTATACGATTCTGAGCACCAAACTCTCTACCCCTTAACTCCGGAAGCATACCCCAAGAATATGCCTTTCTTTGCAAGCAGATCCAACTTGCTATCTTTAACGTAATAGTAAGCCGGACATCCAAACACTTACAAGGTCGAGTAATCCGTCAGTTTGCCTGACCAAACCTCCTTCGAGGGCTTCAAATCAATCACAGCAGTTGGTGACCAGTTCACCAAATAGCACACCGTGTTCATGACCTCTAGATCTACTGAAAACTTTTTATCCATGCCTAACTCAAAGAGCATGCAAGTACTTGCTCGAATAAAGTATGGTTCATCCTCTCTATGGCACCATTCTACTGAGGTGTCTCCCTGACTGTGAAGTGTTTGGCAATGCCTTCCTCCTTACAGTAGTGTTGAAACTCCTTTGATATAAATTCTCCCTCATTATTGCTGTGGAGACGCTTAAACTTTTTGCTAGTTTGTTTTTCCATCAAAGTCTTCCACCTTTGAAACGTCTCGAACACCTTATATTTGGTTTTCAATATATAGACCCAGACCTTTCTAGAATAGTCATCCATAAAAGAAATAAAGAACCACGATCCTCTCCTAGAATCAACTTTGGAAGGATCCAAAACATCTGCATTGACGTAATCTAATATCCTCTTCGTGCGATAAACCATTGTACCAAACTTGACCTAGTGTTGCTTTCCAAACACATAGTGCTCGCAAAAGTCAAACTTGACGTTCTTCACACCTGAGAGTAAATCTCGCTTGGTCAACTCGGAAAGGCCTCTCTTACTCATTTGGCCTAGACGCTTATGCCATAACCATGATAAGATTGTTTCCCGATCTTCTGCCGAAGTAGAAACCATTGCACTACCTATAACAGTGCTACCAAAAAGAACACAGAGGCTCTCATACCTCTCACCCTTCATAACGGCATTATCCCTCGAGATACATTAAGAACTTCACATTGAGCAGTGAACTTGCATCTCAAAGAATCTAGAGTACCAAGAGTGATAAGATTCTTCTTCAAATTTGGAACGTATCGAAGGTCAATCAGAGTCCTAACAATGTCATCATATATACGGATTTTGATTTCTCCCTTTTCGATGGTTTTGCATGCGAAAACATTCCCCATCAAGAACAAATTCATGGATTTTGGGGTCAAATTCATGGTAGGGATCAAATTCTATGGTAGGGGTCAAATTCATGGATATTGGTACGGTACAGAAGAGGGTACCATAGAACTTTTTTTTAATAATAAATTCGTAATTTTTTTACAAAAACTCCTTGTTTGTGGAAGAAGGGAGAAGCGTCTTGACCCCTACTAGTTTATTAAAAAAAGTAAAATATACAAACTATGTCTAAAAAACACCAAACTAAAATCCATCAATTTGATGTTGATATTCTTTACATGCACAATCGGCGCCGGATTTGATCTCCATACATCATTGCTGACCATTAGCTTCCATCTAGGGGTGTGCAGGATCCAAACCAAACCGGCCAAACTAAACCAAACCGACCAATTTTGATCGGTTTCGACATACTCAATGGATCGGATCGGATCGGATTGGGTTTTTATAAAACCGACATGATTGGATCGGTTGATAGATTTGTAAATTCAAAACCGACCTAAACCAGAACCGACATATGTATGTACAGATAATATTTTATTAAATATAGCATATGTCCTCGTATACCATTGCTACCAACAACCATTACAATATTATAGGATGATTCAAAATCAGTTAAAAATCTTATTTAGACCTAATGATTTGATAACAATTATTATTTAAAGTTTGAACTGGGTCCTAATAGAAGAGAGGGGGGGAGCCCAATAAGAACATGGTCCAAAGCTAAAACGGACCATCCAATCCAATCCAAACCGACTTTAATTGGATTGGATTTTAATCTTTGTTCAGTTTGGATCGGATTGAAAATCCTTAAAACCGACAAAGGATGAATCGGTTTGGATTTTGTCTAAATAGATCGGTTTCGAACCGCTGCACACCAATACTTCCACCATTAAGTATAGAAACAATCAGAAGACTACGAGAAACATAACCATTTGAAGTCCATTCCCAAAACCGTGTGATCAAAGCAAATGCCGTCATTGATGATCATTGCACCCTAATGAATAAAGTGAAATGACATATATGCCCTTGAAGTCGGAGCAAAATCGTTCTCTCTTCTGACCATTTCTCACATCCGACATTTGAAAATGTATTATTATACAGAGAGGATCTTCCTTCCGTTGAGCTTTTGGTTTTTAAACAGTAGGACAAGACTTCTAAGTTCTGTCCTTCTTTCAAATATCGTTTACTTTGAAGGTGCCGGTTTAGATCCGGCAGTCTCAATTGGACCGTTCCGCGAAGTCCATATGGATCAGCCCGTTTCACACTGAAAAAGCAGCTTGCATGAAGACCATTTCAATATAAATCTTTTGATTGGAGAAGTGATGTGGGACCCACAATATAGAAAAAGCATAACAAGGGTTTAAATGCATGGATGCTACTTTCATCAAGTATTTTTTTAATATATATATATCAAAAAATATTGTAAGTCTCATCGATCCCCCGATGCTAACTTTCCGTGTGTATAGGGCATAAACATTAAAAAGTAATTAGCGTTGATGTCTCGAATCGAAAGTTTTGTCCAGCGGCATGACAGTGTCCCTATCCTTCCTTCGAGTCGTCGGAGTCTTTTGAAAATTTGAAGCTATGACTGATCGGGTCACGTCGGTCGAGAATAACAAGTCCGGGTTCTAAGCTTGTTTTAAAAAATGACATGAAAGACTTGGTATTAACCCTTGGAGAAGCGATAGCCATTGGATCAAGACCTTGATCCAACGGGCCACAAACATTAACTTAATTAAGCGGCGGACACAAAGAAGGCAGTTTTTTTTTTTTTTTGAGATCGATGGGTGTCCCAAAACCTTTTGGGCAATGACCCACTTCAGGCTCAGACACAAAGAAGGCAATTTTATTGTATGTAAAAAGGGTATGCATGCACACGAATTGTGAATGTGTAAAGTATAATTGGAGGGCTCTTTATTCTCCCATGAATGATCCAGATGGCTCACTTAGCATCAGAGTAAAAACACTCCGTAGCAAAAAAAAAATGGACAAATGGTAGTGGTCCTTATTATAACAGATTGCCTTTAGCGATAAGGACGACAAAGAGATGTTTTAGCAATATGTCATGTTGAAAAATATCCATTTTACCCTGCATGCAACTGTACAAGAAAATATATGCGTCACATTTGCTACAGTGATTCCATTATAGCAAATATTACTATTTATTACAAAAATGTTACTCTTTTAATAAATGTTACTCTCTGCAAAGAGTAACATTTCGGTAATAAAAAGTAACATTTGCTATAGGGATATCATTGTAGCAAAAAATATGGATTTTTTAAAACAATATTTCTCCAAAAAAAATTGCTATAGTGGTTTCACTACAGATAAAAGTAAAATTTTGACAATAAAGAGTAACATTTGCTACACTGCATATTGTTACTCTTTGCAGTAGTGAAGAGTAACATTTGTGATTTTATTATTAGGGGCAATTTTGTTAGTTAAAGGAAAGAAAAATTCAACAGAGGGACATGTTGCACTTTTTGAGAGGGACCTAATGCAAAACAATCTTAGTGACCATCGTTTTTACCAAATCGATCTATTGCCAGAGATCAAACACTAAGTCCGATGAAAATTCTCTGTATATACAGTGAATAAGAGGAGAAGACCTGAGAATCGAGGCAAATTCGGCACTTCGTATTTTCTTCAGTTCTCATCAGAATTCAGTGATTCTGGAGGCGTTGCGATCCTCAAGTAATCCTCTACAACATCGTTCAATTTCAAGGGAAAAAATTGAAGCCAATACCAACATTCAAGCTTGTGAAGTATGAATAAAACCTTTATTTCTTTTCCAAAAGTGGGACCCTTGGTAGGTTTGCCCCTGTAACATCCGCCCCAAACACACAAGATATTGTCCGTTTAGCCCGTGCCCGCACGAGAACGTTCCAAGGAGGTCACCCATCCTAGGACTGCTATCGCCCAAACACGCTTAACTACGGAGTTCTTACGAAATCCGTAGCGGCGCACGGTTTTAAAACACGTCTTCTATGTTTGGGAGGGGAAATTATATAAGCAGCTCAGGATCTCCTTTTCTCCAGGCGATGTAGGGCTAACTCGTGGCCTTGTACACCTCACCTCACCTCACCTCACCTCACCTCATCCATCTTGGCATCCCAGCCTCAGGAATCTTGGCTCTTGGCTCTTGGCCTATTAGATCTTGGTCATCACAGCACCTGCTCGGTTCTACCAACACACGGGGTACCCACCAAGTAGGGTTGCAACTTGGGCAAGCCCACCAAAACCCAACCCGAGTCCAACCCGAATTTGGGCTGGCTTGGGTTGGGATTTTACTTGTATGGGTTGGACATGGGTTGGAAAATCTCAACCGGACCTCAATTTGGGTCGGGATTAGGTAGAGGCTTCAGGTGTTGAGATATGGATCGACTGTGGGGTTTGTAAAAAAGACCTAGACAAGTAGTGCGCACGACCCGGCCCTCCGAAAAAGTAGACACGTCACTTGGAAAAGGCGAGCGTCTATCCCAGGTGGTTCATGCGCACGATTATAGGGTCATGCACATGTCCTGGAGCCCAAAGATTTCAACGTGTCCTTCATCAGAAAGATGAGACCCACCTACAAGTAGTCGTGCACACGACTTTTCTAGGTCATGCGCACGACTGTACCTGACAGACACGAGCCAGTTCAAGTCAAGCACGATTTGACTTTCCTGTTTGTGCTATTATGAGGGGAATCTTGGGATTAAGCTTATGTAACCTATTCCCTTGATATATAAAGGGGTCTAGGGTTTTGGGGATTGAATTGTATTGAAGTTGAAACTTTGAGGGAGGCTTGGAAAGGCTTGGGTAGGGTTTGGAGAAGATGGTGTTGCTCTTAGCGAAGAGAGTCCATCTCGTTGGAGTTAGGCGTTGCTTGTAACTCCATTTTGTTCTTCGTTCTAGTGGATCGTTCGATCGTCTTTGCCCGTAGTTTTTTTCTGCAATGGTTTCCACGTAAATCTCTTAACTCTCTCTCTGTATTGCTTTGTAGTTATTTTTTTTCTTATTTTGCTATTTCTCTATTTGTATTTGATTGCTTGTTTTGTATTGATTCGTCAGAGAATCATCTTGTGCAATTGATCTACGTTGACCCACGTGGTCGAAACGATTCGGTATCGGATGCTCATCTGGTATCATCCAGTAGGATCCACAACAGATTGGTATCAGAGCTTGGCACATCATTCTTGATAAATTGTCATAGTAGAAGGTGTCAAAACTCAAGATCGACGTAGAGAAATTTGATAGGAAGTTTAACTTTGCCTTTTGGCAAGTTATTGTCAAAGATATCTTGATTCAGCATAGTCTTCACAAAGCTCTGTATGGTTCGAAGGCGAAGCCTACAGATATGTCGGCGAAGGATTGGGAAGAGTTTGATCTTTATGCCTGTAGCACAATCCGATCTTGTCTGGGGAAGGAGATCATGTTTCTTGTCATGTATGAGAGTTTCACGGCGGTGATCTGGACAAAGCTTAAAAGCAGGTTTATGAGGAAGTCTTTTACAAATCGATTATTCTTGAAGTAGCACCATTATATGTTTCACATGAAGGAAGGTACTTCCATCCACTAGCACCATAATGAATTCAGTCGGATCACGTCTGAATTATTAAATAATAAAGTAGACATCAAAGAAGAAGACAAAACCCTTATCCTTCTCTCTTCTTTATCGGAGTGCTTCGAGTACCTCATCACGATGATTCTTTACGAGAAGGAAACAAGAACTGGAGGAACTCACGACGACCCTCTTATCCAATGATTTCAGGAAGAAGCTTTTGGTTATAGAGTCACAGATGGAGACTAGTTCTGGCTTATTTATAGATAGAGGAAGGTTAGATAACAAGGGCTCTTCCAAGGGAAACTCTAGATCTAAGTCTAGACCAAGAAAAGACATGGAGTATTATTACTGTCACAAGAAGGGTTATATTAAGTCTAACTGTCCTAAGCTGAAAGCAAAGGGAAATCCATCTAGAAAGAGTGCACATCCTAAGGCGTTGTTTGACATAGCTCACGTTACGAAGGATCTATCAGATGATGCAGTTTTATCGGTCACAGTTTCAGGGGATCTGAATAATAAATGGATCCTAGATTTTGGTTGCTCCTACCACATGTGTCCCAATTGGTATTGGTTCTCCTCCTATCAAAAGGTGAATGGTGGTTTAGTCTTGATAGAGAATGATTTCCTATGCAAGACCAAGAGCCTCTATGTTTTTTCTGGGAGCATAGTTATAGCTAGTGTAGCAGTTTTTACTTTGGTGGAAGATCGAGAGATAGTCTCGTTACAGTTATGGCATAAACGTTTGGGCTATATTAGTTAGAGAGGCCTTTCTGATTTGAGCAAGTGGGATTTGCTCTCAAGTGTGAAGAACGAGACAAGCTTAACTTTTGCGAGCACTGTGTGTTTGGGAAGCAACACCGAGTCAAGTTTGGTACAGTGATTCATCACACGAAGGGGACGTTAGATCACGTCCATGCAGATGTTTGGGGTCCTTCCATAGTTGCCTCTAAGGGAGGATCGAGGTTCTTTATCTCTTTTGTGGATGACTATTCCAGAAAGGTAGACATTTCGAAGGTGGAAGACTTTGATGGAGAAACAAACTGGCAAGAAGTTGAAGCGTCTCCTAGCGATAATGGGAAAATTTTACATCAAAGGAGTTCCAGCACTACTGTGAGGAGGAAGGTATTGCTAGATACTTTACAATTAGGGAGACACCTCAGTAGAACGGTGCCATAGAGTGGATGAATTGGATTTTACTTGAGCGAGCACGCTATATGTTCACCGAGTCAGACTTAGGTAAAGAGTTTTGGGCAGAGGCCGTGAACACGACATGCTGTTTAGTGAATCAGACACCAGCTACTGCGATTGCTTTGAAGACTCCGAAGGAGGTTAAGTCAGGTAAACCAGTAGATTACTCGATCTTGAGAGTGTTTGGATATCCGGTTTACTGTCACGTCAAAGATAGCAAGTTGGATCCACGTATAAAGAAGGGCATATTCTTGGGGTATGATTCCAGAGTTAAGAGGTATAGAGTTTGGTGCCCAGAATCACATAGTTATATTACTAGTAGAGATGTGACTTTTGATAAGACTTAGCTGTAGACTTCCAGCAAGCCGAGGTTAGAGATCGATCTTGAGGGAGAAAGTCTCGGTGATCAGTTATAGGTGAAACTACAGTCTCCTACAGTTTTTATAGAGTTAGCTAGTGCAGACTACTTATTCCAACAGAGGTAACTAATCCAAAGGAGGTAGTTCAGGTTCAAGTACAACAGTCCATTGTAGCCGATAAATATAAGCGAACTACCAGAGCTTCAATCAGATACAGGTACAAGGAGTTAGTTGCGTATGCACTAACTCTTGTTGATAGTGACAAGCCGACCACTTTTTGAGAGGCAGTCCAGTATAGGGATTGTGTTGAGTGGGGTACGGCCATAGGTGAAGAGATTGAGTCTCTTCACAAGAATCAGACTTGAGAACTTGTTACGAGACCCAGAGAGCAGAAAGGGATCGACTGCAAGTGGATTTACAAGAAGAAAGAGAAGGCTCCAAGTAGTATTTGGAAAAAGGCGTGATTGGTAGCTAAAGGCTACTTACAGAAGGAATGTGTCAACTATAACGAAGTGTTTTCACCTGTGGTAAAGTATACCTCTATCTGTCTTTTGTTGGCAATGGTAGCATTGTTTGATCTCGAGCTAGAGTAGCTAGATGTGAAGATAACATTCTTACATTGTTAGAGGAGCTAATCTATACATAGCATCCTGAGTGGTTCATGATGGAAGGTAAGGAAGACCATCTACCGATTGAGGAAGTCCTTGTATGGATTCAAGCAATCGTCAAAACAGTGGTACAAAAGATTTGACACATTCATGGGGGATCATGGGTACGTCAGAAGCAAGTATGATTGCTGAGTCTACTTTAAGAAGCTTCGTGATGGTTTTATAATATTTTTTCTTCTATATGTGGATGACATACTTATTGGTGCAAAGAGCATATCAGATATCAACGTTATGAAATCTCAGTTGCTATGAATTTGAGATGAAGGACTTAGGCAGTGTGAAGAAAATTCTTGGGATGGAGATTCATAGGGATCGAAAGCATGGTACAGTTCGTTTGACACAGAGGAGCTATCTTCAAAAGATGGTTTCTTACTATGGGATGGATCGCACTAAGCCAGTTAGCATCCACCTCACTGCACACTTTAGACTATCGGAGAGACAGTCTCCTAGCATTGATGATGATCATGTGTACATGGCTCGTGTGCCGTATGCGAGTGCAGTCGGTAGTTTGATCTATACCATGGTGTGTACTTATCAAAATATTGCACAAGCGATCAATGTGGTTAGTCGTTACATGACCGATCCGGGGAAGAAACATTGGCAAGCCGTAAAATGGATATTATGATACCTTTAGGGTACACTGGACTTGGGGTTACTATATCAGCAGAATTGCGAGTCAGTCGGAAATATAGTGGGATATGTTGATGCTGATTATGCTGTTAAACTGGATGGGCGTCCGTCTATGATAGGTTATTTATTCACTTTGGTAGATGGTCCGGTGAGTTGAAAGGCCTTCCTACAGGATATGGTTGCACTATCAATGATAGGGGTTGATTACATGGCCATTACGGAAGGCATCGAGGAGGCGATTTAGCTCCAAGATATTATGGGTGAGTTCAGTCTGTTACAGCTTAGCATGTAGATGTTTTCGGATAGCTAGAGCACTACCTATTTAGCAAACGCCGATTAGGTCCATCAATCAAGGATGAAACATATTGATATCCGTTATCACTTTATTCAGTAGCATATCAAGAGAAGATGGTTTCTTTGAAGAAGATTTTCACGCATGATAATCCTGCCGATATATTGACAAAACCGGTTCTATTAACTAAGTTCAGGCATTGCTTGAGCTTGGTCAAGATGATTTGAGGATTTTCACAGCTTCGTGGTGCTGGCACCTTCAGGGTGCTTTGGTGCGTCTTCAGGATGCATTTTGGGATGCCAATGAGGCATTTTAGTGCATTGTCAGGGTGCAGATGGAGATGACGATCGGATTTGAATTCGAACTTCTCGCCAAGGTGGAGATTGTTAAGATACGACTCGATTGTGGGGTTCGTACGCATGACCTGGACGTCATGCGCATAACCCGGCCCTTCAAAAAAGTCAACGCGTCCCTTGAAAAAGGTGAGCGTCTATCCCTATGGGTTCGTGCGCATGACTGTAGGGTCATGTGCACGATTTGGCGCCCAAATGTTTCGATGTGTTCTTCAGTAGAAAGACGAGACCCGCCTATAGGCGATTGTGTGCATGACTTTCCCATTTCATGCGCACGACTGTGCCTGACAGACATGGGTCAGCTTAAGTCAAGTACGATTTGACTTTTCTGTTTGGGCTATTTTGAGGGGAATCTTAGGATTAAGCTTGTGTAATATATTCCCTAGATATATAAAGGGGTCTAGGGTTTTGGGGATTGAATTGCATTGAAGATGAAACTTTGAGGGAAGCTTGGAGAGGGTTTGGAGAAGAAGGAGGTGATCTCGGCGAATGAAGTTCATCTCGTTGGAATTGGGCATTGCTTGTAGCTCCGTTTCATTCTTCGTTCTAGTAGATCGTCCGATCATCTTCGCCCGTGGTTTTTTTTCCGCAAGAGTTTCCATGTAAATCTCTCGACTCTCTCTCTGTGATTGCTTTGTGCTTGTTTTTCTTCTTGCTTAACTATTTCTCTATTTGTGTTGGATTGCTTGTTCTGCACCAATTCATCAAAAAATCGTCTTATGCAATTGATCTACGTTGACCCACGTGGTCGAAACGATTCGGTATCGGATTGCTTATCTGGTATCGTCTACGAGGATCCGCAACATTGGGCAACCCAACCCAATCCGTAACCCAATCATTTAATAAATAAATATTTAATATAATATAATATTGAGTAGATTCGATCAGAATTTATTGATCTGTTGGATTATCCATTGAATACAAGTTGAGGTCGTACTGTGGTGGAACTTTGGTGGTTATTTGTCCTGCTTCAAATGGTCACTGTTGGATGGAAATTATCCATCCAACGATCTACCATCACCTATATATGAATGCAAAGAACTGCTTTATGTGTTGTACTATTGCAAATTAACTGCTATATATTGATTATTTCTTCTCTACCATGTTGACACCGGCCAATCCATTCCGCACAACCCGGCCAACCCGACGGGTTGGGCTTGGGGTAAAAAAGTTCAACCTGACCTCGGATTGGGTTAAGCTTGGGCAAAGGATTCAACCTCTTGAGTTGGGTCTAGGTTGACCCCTGAACCCGCCCGAGTTGTAGCCCTATCGCCAAGTATGGTTCTCTATGCCTTGTTCACACTGATCTCCTACTCCTAGCGATGCGGTTCAAATCTGAAGTCTTTATATGGATTTGAACCCAGAACCTCCCCCCACGGAGGGAGAACATTTTTGCTACCTGATTGATTTGCTGCACTTGTTTACGGTCCAATCGTGATCTACTATGTCGTCCAAAAGAAAGGGCATAATAAGCAAGTGTAGTCCGGTAGCTAATGTAGTCCCCATTATACACACGATTGGGCCGTAAGCCATTGATGTAATGTTAAAAGCAGTATGTCATGAACAAAAGAATACACTTCGCTATCGGATAGTAAATAAGAGGATACAGGGTATAGACTGGCGGCATATTTCAACAAAATGGACAGTTGTCCATTTGACATCCCTAGGAGTCTTAGAATGTGGATTTTTTGCGAGCATAAGTATCTTACCTTAGATAGCACACCCACAAAAAATCAGCACATTCTAAAACTTTTAGTCACATCAAATGTTATATTTCAGATTAACGGTTACAACGGACGTTCGATAAAACTTCTAACATTTGATGTCTCTAAGAGTTTTAGAATGTGCTGATTTTTTGTGAGTGTTCTATCTATGATAAGGTGTTTATGCTCACAAAAAATCAGCACATTTTAAAACTCCTAAGAGCTGCAAATGGGTGGCTGTCCATTTCGTCGAAATAGACTGACAGCTCATTTTTTATTTCCTCTAGATTGGCATGCATAGAAATACGGGATCATTATTTGGAAAGGATGGTCGTCCCTAAGTCTATTCCCTTGATTTGGGGGTCCACAATAGAAAAATGATAAGGTGTTTATG
This sequence comes from Chamaelirium japonicum, assembly GCA_947650365.1. NCBI lineage: Eukaryota > Viridiplantae > Streptophyta > Magnoliopsida > Liliales > Melanthiaceae > Chamaelirium > Chamaelirium japonicum. The sequence continues at coordinate 21,571,970 of OX393553.1, read as the reverse complement.
CTCACAAAAAATCAGCACATTCTAAAACTCATAAGAGCTGCAAATGGGTGGCTGTCCATTTTGTCGAAATAGACTGATAGCTCATTTTTTATTTCCTCTAGATTAGCATGCGTAGAAATACGGGATCATTATCTAGAAAGGATGGCCGTCCCTAAGTCTATTCCCTTGATTTGGGGGTCCACAATAGAAAAACCATAAAGATAAGGGTTTGACTCCATTAGGTGCTGAATCATGAGACTAACATTTATTTATTTATTTATTTATTTATTTATTTATTATATTATATAAGGATCACTTCCTTCACTTTCGTAAGGATAGAGGGCTTGTCTGTCTCATACAATCCTTTTGATCGGTTCAACAATTTGGACCAACACGACCGCTGCTTTGGGCAATTGGTACTTGGTGGAGGTACTAACCCTTGTGGGCACTAACCCGGGGTTCGATATCTGCTCCCCGCTCTTTGAGGCGCTCCCACTTGATGATGTGGCAAATTCTTATGGACCAGGTGGGTTTTTTCCAGCTTTGTGTGGCGCTTTTGTTCGCTAGTGTGGCGACTTCCTGTGGGCCAGGTAAGCCCACAAGATTTGGACCTGGTGGCTGTGTGTTCTTCGCCCTGTGGTGGTAACTTATGGGTCTAGCTAGGGCCCTACTATGTACAAAAAACAAAAACAATTTGGACCAATAGCCCAACAAATTTGGACCTGACATAGCAATTTCTGGTTTAGTGTCCGGTCCAGCTTTAAAATCATTGGTTTATGAAGAGATGGTTGGCAGGATCCTCCACAAGGTTTTACTTCAAAAAAAAAAGTGAAAAATTTTATTCACCCCAAAAAAAATTAACATACCTCGTTTCTCCATTCAGCACTTAACTAACGAACGGAAACAGGGTATGTTCATCATTTTTGAGGTGAATAAAATTTCTCAAAAAAAAAAAAATGGTTACGAGGGGTTTGGAGAGAATGAGCTGATTCTCATTATAGGCCAATGGGCCGCATATATAGAGTTACATGACTTGCCTTATGTGAGACTCATATACAATAGTATGGTGTATAAACACTCATCTATACAAATATGTCTAACTGAGGCAAAGGTTTTAGCACTAGCCTACTATTGGCTGTCAAAAAGATTGGACCATCGAGGGGGCTTACTCGGCGCTTCACTGTCTCCTACTTCCTGGATCCCCGGTTTGCTCGAGAAGGCTCTGCCACTGCTCAGCGGGGGCGTGTTGTCCCCATTCAGCATGGGCAAATCGCCTTCCCTGCGCTCCGCCATCCTCACTCACCACTTGTTATCTCCTTCTAGCAATGATTCTGGATGCTGCACAACCTGATACTTGAAATTTACAAATCACATTTTAATAGCATTTTAACATGTTATATAGTTACTGTGTAAAAAATTAGATATCGATTAAGATGATCAGATATGAAAGGGAACTTATGATTAGCAATCATAGCAATAAAAGAGACTTTTTCTTAACATGAGATCGTATGTCTGCAAAAGCATCTCCTCGACGCCTTTCTATGAAATCAGGGTTCGTATGTCTGCAAAAGCATCTCCTCGACGCCTTTCTATGAAATCAGGGTTGTACACGATCTATTTTACGTCAGGTTCTCTATGTTCAACACTCCGTTTTAAAATTACTAAATTGGCCATGTTAGGGATGCTTTGTGACTCAATAGGATACTGCGAAGTAGATATTGGCACTTTTATTGTTGCAAATGAACTAAATCAATTATCAAATCATCAATCAATAGTTCCTAACTTAGGTTCATAAAACATCCATAATTTGGTACATCCACAATATCAAGTTATTTATCAACCTAAGTTGCAAGCATATTGAGACACGGTATCTGTCTGGACGACAACATATTACTCATATTGTCCCTAGAGAAAATTTTCAATATTAAGGTTGAAAAGAATAAATACCTTTGCAAGATATCCCCATCGTATACGTCATCAGAAGAAGAAAGCCAACTCAATGTACCAAAACCAGCAGCACTCGACTCGTCATGAGGTCCAGCATTTGCTTTTTCATTCACCGCAACTTTTGGGGCATGCACACTTTCTTCATTCTTTCTTCGACCAAACAACCAATTTGGGATTCTAAGCTGTATTTCACTGCAACATACTGTACACATTTAAAATCCATGGAAATCATTATACATACCAAATGTGGCACATGATGTTGTAAAAATAATCTCTGCGGTATCATATGTAGCAATGGATTGATATTGACAAGTACATTTGATAAATGCATGGCATTGACATATAACATACAAGCATAAACCTATTGAAAAAAAAATTCCCCTTATTTAGAGATAAACCATTACTTCCACATGCCAGCAAGGCATATTGAATGCAAACAATATGAAATCCAAACAAATTAACCAAAAATTGCAAGAGAGAATATTAGTCGAATATAAAATGACAACGGTAAGGACCATATAGTTTTGACAAAGACATTTGTTAAGATGTATTCATGTATATACATACACTCATTGTATAGAGGACTCACATGTATTGCCCTTATATTGGCTTATTAGCCTAATGAGAGATTTATTCCATTCTCTCTCCAAACCCTAGCATCTCTCTCCCTCTATCTCTCTCTCTCTCCCTCTCTTCTAGGGTTTATCACATGGTATCAGAGCAAAGTTCCCGAGCTCATCTTCCCCGACGAGGTCGCAATAGCTCTTCTGGCCCCCGACCAGATCTACATCAGATCATGCTCCGGTGATCAGATCTACACCTCCGGATGACCATATCTGCTTTGTGCCGGCTAAATTTGTACCTCGCGAGATCTGCATTACTTCCTCCCTTCTTCCTGACGAGATCTTTGACCACTCCGACAAGTAGATCCGACCAGATCTACACTACTTCACATGGATCTCGTCGGCTAGATCTGCAGACACTGGACCTCCCATTCCTGCCAATGCAGATCCTCAGACCCCGAGCATCTGCCGACCTTGATATCTCAGATATGATCAGACAGCATGCAGATCTGCTCCTCCCGACAGCCTCGCATTGCAGATTCCCCCTACTCGCCGGACCTTCGGATCTGCATTGTGATCTCCACCGACGAGCTTTGCGTCTTCTGTGGTGCGTGATCTTTTCGAACCTTCGGATCTGCACTGTGCTCTTCCACCAGCAAAATCCGTGATCGGATGCTCCTCCTTTTCTCCTTCCGGACAGATCTGTCCCTCTCCGGTCTCCTGTGGTGCATGCCACGACTTCTCGAGCTCCAATCTGAGCCTCTTCTCCGACCGATCTAAGCCTCGTCATCCCAGTTGCCTTCCCTTTGATCGTAGCCCACACCTCCGCAACCTTCTTCCTCTGCTCACGCCAGACCTCAGCATCATCCCGCTCGAGCTTGCAGGCCTGCCGTCGCCTCCTACAGCTCTATAGCCCGGCCCTCCTCTCTCCACTCCCGTTGGCCTACCCTGCGACTCACATAGCCGTCGGCTCCCTCTCGCAGATCCACCTGTCTACAGATCTGTCAACCCTTTGTTGTGGTCTCCTCCGATCTCCGATCTCGCCCACATCCACCTGCGGCCCGCTACCTGAGCTCATCGACCTCCTCCTCTAGTGATGACTTCGTCAATCATGGCCCCCTACGGTATTGCCTCCAGGGTTTCTTCTCTTCCAGCCAGTCTTCAAAGAATTCTTGGCGTGGCCCCTTCACCTACATTAGTGTCTCCAGTTGCCTCTGTGCCTCCTCTTGCTGCTACAATGGTGCGCCTGACTCACCGAAGTCACGATGTAGTCAACCGGCCTCTACAGCTACTAAATCTTAGGCCTTAGTTAGGGACTTTCAGTCCCTTTGCAAGGAGATTGCTCAGTTTTGACTGTCTTAGTAGTCTGCTGCTACCGATAGTTCCTCCAATGTTTTATCCCTTTCTACTTCATCTAGGAGCTCTACCTTCTGGATTCTGGATTCGGGAGCCTCCCACCACATGACTCCGGATGCCAGTCTGCTCACCGCTTGCCAGCCTATGACACATCTGCCACCGATTCACACTGCGGATGGTTCTCGTCTAGCCATCTCACAGTTTGGATCCATTACTACTTCCTCCGATTCCACAGACCGACTTTCCTTACCCTCTGTGCTTCACGCTCCCACTCTTCACATTCCCACGCTTCATATGCACCTCATTTCCATTAGTTCTTTATGTGATTCTGGCTGCTCTGTGACCTTAACACCCTCCTTTTATTCTGTGCAGGATCTACATACTGGTCGACATATTGAAGCAGGTCGTAGGACAGGCGGGCTGTATCAGATGGAGTTTTTTCACTCTCCGACTCCATCCTCCTCTGGGTTCTGTGGGGCGGCTTCTCCTGATGCCGATCTGTGGCACAGACGCTTGGGTCATGCATCAAAATCACAACTTAAGAGGTTATTTCTTTCTGGGACTCTCGGTTGTGGTCATTTTCTATCTCTGTCTCCTTGTACAGGCTGCAAGCCTGCAAAAGCTCCAGCCCGTCCCTTTTCCTCTAGTACGTCTCGGAGCTCTGCTCCTTTTGATATTGTTCACTTTGATATTTGGGAACCTTCTCCTCTTCCCTCTATAAATGGGTATTTATATTATGTCTCATTTGTGGATGATTACAGTCGTTACACGTGGGTCTACCTTCTTCGTCGTCAATCAGATATCTTTAGTCGGCGCATCAAGATTTTTCGCTCTGATTGTGCCCTTGAGTATCTATCTACCGCTATGCGCAATCTTATTTAATCCCATAGGATAATTTTTTAGCACTCATTCCCTCACATCCATGAGCAGAATGGCACTGCTGAGAGAAAGCATCACCATATTTTTGCGACTACTCGTGCTCTCCTCCTTTCCGGCTCTGTCCCTCGGCGCTTCTGGACTGAGGTTCTTTTTACCTCGGTCCAGCTTATTAACATTACTCCTTCGTCAGTTCTTTCGGATGACTTGTCTCCTCACGAGTGCCTCCTCTCTACTACTCCTGACTACAGGCCTCTTCGCACATTTGGGTGCACCTGTTTTGTTCTTCCTCCCCATAAGCGCACGAAGCTGTCTGCTCAGGCAGCTAAGTGCATCCTTCTTGGGATCACCACTGAGCACAAAGAATATCGTTGCTATAACCCTATTGCTCGTCGCTTGCATATCTCTTAACACTTCTCCTTTGTCGAGGATACTCCCTACTACTCTCATAAGGCTCAGGATCTCACCTTCCTCGAGATTTCTTCTCCTCTATCCTCGACACCTGAGTCTCCTCCATCGACTCCTCCAGCTCCACCGGCTCCTTCCTTACTACCGGTTCCCCTGACTCCACTTGCTGCTCCTTTGCCGGTTATTTCCCCAGCTTCTCCAGGGGACTCCTCCGAGGCTTCCTCCTCTACGTTTGTGCCTCTCACTCCTCAGATTGTCTCACCTTTTCTCAGGTTTACTCTCGTCGGACTGCTCCTGTGTCTCAGTTTAATTCTCGGAGGATATCGGCCCTCCTATTGCTGAGTTTGTTCCTGGTACTTCGCCTACTGTGCCTGCTCCATCATCACCTGTCATGGATCTGTGCCCGCCTCGCTACCCTCAGCGCCAGCACCACCCGCCTGACCACTTTAACCACGACACTGGACCTCCTGACCGCTTTGGCTTTGCCTCTGTCTGTAGTTACTCGCCTCAGTTTACTATTTTTCTTACCGCTGTACACGTAGATCAGGACCCCCGGTCTTACTCTGAGGCAGTTCAAGTCAGACCATGGATAAGGAGTTTCAAGCCTTTCAGCAGACTCAGACCTGGGATGTTGTCCCACAGCCCTCTGGCATTGAGCCTATCAGTTGTAAGTGGACATATAGGTCAAGCACCGACCTGATGGATCCATAGAGTGGCACAAGGCTCGGGTAGTGGCCCGAAGCTTTAGTTAGGAGTACGGCGTTGACTACGAGGAGACCTTTGCTCCGGTGGCTTAGATGACTACCGTTAGAGCTCTTCTGGCGGTCGCAGTCGTTCGTCGCTAGCCCCTTCTTCAAATGGATCTGAAGAATGTCTTTCTTCATGGGGATCTGTCTGAGACCATTTACATGGATCCTCCTCCTGGTCTCTTGTTTCTCCTCAGCACGTTTGTCGTCTTCGTCGGGCCATTTATAGGCTCAAACAGGTGCCTCGTGCTTGGTTTGAGTGGTTCCGCCGTGCTGTCTGGGAGCTAGGCTACTCATAGTGCAGTTAGGATCACTCTCTGTTTGTGAGGTCATCCCCATAGGGCCGGGCGATCCTACTGTTGTACATGGACTATATGATCATCACTGGGAATGACTCTGCTGCGATTGCTTATCTTCAACAGCACTTGAGGAGCCAGGTTCAAATGAAGGACTTTGGTAGTCTTTGTTACTTTCTCGGTCTTGAGGTCACATACAATGCAGATGGCATTATGCTCTCTCAGCTGAAGTACCTTTCAGACATCCTTAGTCGTGCTGCCTTCTCAGATACCCACACAGTAGACAACCCTCTTGAGCTTCACTCGAAGCTACGTCCTACAGGTGGAGTCCCTCTTTTCAGATCCCACTCGGTACAGGCAGATTGTGGGACAGCTTGTCGACCTCTGCATCACTCGGCCTGACATTGCACACGCTATCAGCATTGTTAGTCAGTTTGTTGCAGCTTCACACTCAGTTCACTACAGTGCTCTTCTTCAGATCCTCCGGTACCTCAGAGGGACAATTACTCACTCCTTGTTTCTGTTGTCATCTTCCTGTCTTAGCCTTCGAGTCTACTCAGATGCAGACTGGGCTGGAGAGCCGACTACACGCCGCTCTACCACTGGTTACTGCTTGTTTTTCGGTGAATCTCTGATATCCTAACACATCAAAAAGCAAAAAGTGGTGTCCCTTTCCAGCACTGAGGCTAAGTACAGAGCCATGGCCTCCACGACTAAGGAGATAGTCACCTTCGACGTCTCCTCAATGATCTCGGTATTGCTTTTTCCGGGCCTACTCCACTTTATTGTGATAACCAGAGTGCTATTCAGATTACTAGTAACCCGGTTTTTCATAAGAGGACAAAGCACATCGAGATTGACTGTCACTTCATCCGACAGGAGTATGAGGCCATGACAATCTCACTACCCTTCGTTCCCTCAACAGAGCAAATCGCAGACTTCTTCACGAAGTCACATCCTACACCACGCTTTCGGTCTTTGATTGGCAAACTCTTGGTGTATGATCCACCTTAAGTTTGAGGGGGGTGTTAAGATGTATTCATGTAAATACTTACACTCAGTGTATAGAGGACTCACATGTATTGCCCTTATATTAGCCTATTGGCCTAATGAGAGATTTATTCCATTCTCCCCAAACCCTAGCATCTCTCTCCCTCTCTTCTAGGGTTTGTCACAGCATCAATGCAAATACTGCAAGTGAGGGCAGGTCAAAAAGATGTGGAAACAATTTTGACGTTTTCTCTTAACAATGATCTATTACTATTAGATTTGTGGCCACCAGGTCCTCTAAGCTCTTACAGTAAATTTCCTTAAATCATACAATCTAATAGCATGCAAATATAGAGAGTCCATTGGATTAATGTCGAAACTGAACACCTGAGGCCTAAGAAAAATATAGACTTGCACAAATTATTGTAGATAGTTTCAAGAACTGACGCACACATTAGAAAAGTATACTGTCAAACCACCAGATTGTAAAGAATCTCCAACCTATTTGATAAAATGAACCTTCATTGAGGTAAATGTGAATCACATAAATAAACTGATCAAACAGATAGTTACATTTACATTCTCTCAGGTTGATACAACTCGCAAAAATAAATCTTATCCATTTGGCACTGGACAAGTTCCCACACTGGTCCTCGCTAATCCCTAATGTACAATAAGAAAGCATTGAATTTAGCATTAAAGTGAATTCTCCCATTAGACACAAATGTAGAATTAAGCTGCTCAATATATACCATAATCATCAAGGCTTGTCCCATCTACTTGGGGGCGGCTTTATGAATCTCTTCACATTTATTTCTATTTAGGGCTATATATGTTGTTAATGAAAGCTTTTCCATGTCATTTCCAACAACTTCCATCAATGTCATTCTAGGTCTTCCCCTCCTTTTTGGATCTTCCACACTAATCTGGGGCCCTCTCCTTATCGGAGCTGCCTGTAGTCTACATTGTACATGCCCAAACCATCTTAATCTATTTTTCAGTATCTTGTCCTCAATTAATGCCCACACCCACCCTTTTTTAAAAACACTCATTCCTCACTCTATCCTTCCTAGTTTTTCCGCATATCCAGCTCAGCATCCTCATCTCTTCCACGCTCATCTTACAAGCTTGAGCTCTCTTTAAGGGCCAACAATCTGAATCATTTAACATTGCGGGTAATATTGTTGTCTTGTAAAATTTACCCTTAAGCCTTTAAGGCATGCATTGATCACAAAGCACCCCTAACGCCCCTCTCCACTTCATCCAACCAACTTTAATCCTATTGGATATATCACCATCTATATCCCCATTATTCTGTATGACAGACCCAAGATACCGAAAAAAATCACATTGTTGTACTTCTTCACCATAAATTGTGAAATGAGCTTCGTTATCATTATAACTTGCATTAAAATTGCACTCCATATATTATGTTTTAGCTCGACTTGTTGTTAAGTTCTTATCCTCCAAAGTCTTCCTCCATAATTCCAATTTAGCATTTAACCCTATCATCTCATCGACTAACACTATATCATCTGCAATGGTACTTACTCTTGAATATTAGTAGTGAGTTCATCAATGACAAGAGTAAACATATGGGCTTAAAGCTGACCCTCGGTGGAGTCCTACAGTTACCGGAAATGTATTTGTCTCGCCACAGTTACTTCTGACACTAGTTATTGTTCCCTCATACATGTCTTCTAACACATCAATATATAACCTTAAGACACCCCTTTCCTTCTTAAAACCCACCAAATTACATCTCGTGGTACTCTATCATAAGCATTCTCTAAGTCAATTAAAACTATATGTAAAATCTTTTTTTTCTCTCTAAATCTTTCCATTAGTTGTCTAAGCAAAAAAAAATAGCCTCCATTGTGGACCTTAGCATAAATCCGAATTGGTTCTCTGAAATTCTTGTCATCTTTTCTTAACCACTGTTCTATCACCCTCTCCCATAATTTCCTTTTAAAATTTAACTTCAAAAATTAAGGGCATTTGATGTAAATCATAATGGGGTATGGCCACCAGAGATTAGAAGAAAATTAAGGGGGAGGCGAGAGAGGAAGAAGATGATGAAGAAGAATAATAAAGTAAAGGAAGAATCTAGAATCCAATTGAATAAAGCACTTAGAAATACACGAAGTACATTAACTAAAAATTTATTCCTTAACCCCAATCATGGGGATGGCCTACTCCCTAACCAATCTATATTGAGAAACATCAACCAAATATGGAGAACTCGATAGAATTCCAAACGATACTAAACCTCCTTAGCATGAGCATAACCTTTCTTAACACAAGAATCTAAAGCTTCATATCAAGCACTAGTATGGGGAGTGTTGGAAAAGTAAACTCAAATGGTTTAAACCCATTGGGGTTTATTATTCTTATCATAGTGGGTTTGGGTTTTTGTGTTAATGTTGTAATGGGTTTTGAATTCCTAGATGATGTAAAAGAGATACGCGGTGATGTAGACAATATGATCGAATAAAAAAAGGGAGCTTTTCCTCTCCCATACCGTCTCCTATCTCTCATTCATCTTCTCTATTCTATTTTTACCATGCACGAAGTATTAGAACCCCGAAAACTGGGTTCTATGATAGATAGCACAAGTGCACAACAATAAGGGAGCATGAATATGACAAAATTATTCTTTTTATTTTAAATTGATCCATAAGAAGGTTTTACTATCTAATTTAAGGCCTTCAATCTTTTCTAGAAGGGTTGTCATTTCAAGAAGATGCCCTAGACATATGGAGATGATGAAACTTGATGCCAAAAGTCATTGCCAGGTACTGATCATATTTGAATTTCTTAACTAAATATAAAAACCACATGTTGACATAATAGGACTTACTGCAATTAGTCAAAATCCAAGTTGAGATAACTTACGCTGCATCTGGCGCCATTCTAGGATTTTCTACCCCTCCACCGGCTTTTACATTTAAGTCACTGCCAAGCTTCACATTCTTAGTTAAACTACACTTTCTCTCGATTGGTTTATCGAATGATGTCAATTTCATTCGTACGAAGTCTTGTTTGCAAGCTGGAATTGGTGCAAGAGTCATTCCAATTTTCCCCATAGGTATTGTACAAGGTGCCAAACTGAAAGAGAACCAAAAATATATATCATTCTTAGAGATGGTACCAAGAGAACTAACAATGATATTGTCAGAGCTTTTCCATAACAAGATGCATCTTTTATTGCCTATAGATACTAAGCTAAACTAAGTGCAACAATTACAATATAACAAGGACAGCCATTGTTTGAGGGTTCTCACAACCTGACTTTTTACCTTTCATCCACTGGCTCATCCCCAACCCCTGAAACATGATGACCATAATTACAGTCCAACTCCCAATGTACCTGTTTTACTTCTATTGGTGGGGAGTAACCTAAAAATCTGGCAAAATCACCAAAAAAAAAAAACGAATACTGAAAGATGGACAAAAAAGATTACAAAGACAAATTACAGCCTATATCAGTAAGTTTCAATAGATCATAGTGTGCATCCCTCCGGAAGGTAAAAGTGAACTGCTTTATGTGCAACTGTGAATGTAGCAGTAAAGGCAAAGCCAAGTGTCATTCAAGAGAGTTATATGAAGGAAAATTACAAGTTTATTGAATCTTGCTTTTCACCATCTGTGTAGGCATTGCTATAATATCGCTGGACTGATTTCAAGATGTCAAGAAACTGGGTAGTAGTCTTCCACTTGCCTTGCCTCTCAGGAAAAACCTAGAAACAAGATAAATATATTCTGAACTAATTTTTAATAAACAAATTCAAGATTAAACCTCCATACATTGCTTCTTGAGAACAAAGTGAATGTAGCACAACAAAACCCAACAATCAACCAAATCTGCCAAGTGTTTATAAAGCCATACTGTATTGTGTGCTGCAGAGCCTCCATATTGCTGAGAGAGGGCATCACCCATACTCTGGTACATATCCATGAGAGCTGCAGCAATGCTGCTGTCTGGGTCCACTTTAGGAATACCTGCCAAACCCATTGCATGAAGTTGGCGACCTAAGGCTGCTAGGCCATATGCATACTGGGAAACATTCGTACGGTCCAAGCAATCAAGGCAGTTAGTGCGGAGGACTCCACTTTGGAAATGAGGCCCATTATCCATCCATTGTTGTTGATTCAAGTCTTTTTCTTTGTACTGAGCAACAGTAACATTCAAAGTTTCAATATTACTAGCCAACCTTGCAAGATCTCCTGATCTAGTTCTAATATCACCAAGGGAAGCATCCCTATAAAAAATGATGAAGCATTTTAAGTGATGCATTATACGCTGAAAATTTTATGCAACATCACCAAAGTATCATAAATCATCTAAGAAATGTCATCAACAAATATGACTTGTACAATGTCATATAAAATCAAAGATCTTGGCATGCATTGTCATCACAAACAAAATAAACAATAGATATTGTACTAAATTTATCTATCCACTCTAGGAAGCAAGGTCATCTAGCCATGAAGAAAACATGAAGATGTGCTAAAGCATGCACAAGAATTATTCAAAAAAAAGATACGCACGTGTGAGAAATGTTAAGATGGTAGTCTGTTAGTGAATATATCATACTTCTCTAACAGTCCTGTAGCGCATAGACTTATACACTCATAACGTGTGTATCAAAGAGCCATCCCTTGTTGCTGAGTGCTAGAGATACACCCACTTTCTTTGAGGGCTTCGTTGGTTATGTTCCCCTGGTAGTGTTGTAGTGGCTGATTTGAGGTGACAAAAGTTTCGCCTCTGTTTTACATTAGTCCTCACGTCTATTTTCGTCGTATTCACATTCTTTCTTCATTGAAATGTGATTCTTCAGCTGATTCCATCGAGATTCCTCACTGCCGACAAACAGTCTCATTGTTTCAATGTCACCTTCTTCCCTTTGAAGTGAAAAGTGTATTTGTTTTGCTGCATGTGGTGTATTATATTTCTATGATAAAGGCCTGATCGCTCAAGTAGTATATGATAGACATCCATTGACGCCATGTCACATCAAACCTCATCTCCACAATTAGTACCCATGTTTAATTTACTAAACAAAGCAACGAGATTTGACGTCAAGGAAAGTACAAAGTGATATGGCACATCAACAAGACTAAGAAAGGGGCAGTGAGACAAAAGGAGGCCAAATCGGCTTGTCTAAAATAGAATTAGCCAAAGCTGAAAAATTTTAGTAAAAATCTGAACTGTTTACAATGTGAAAGCCTCTAAAAGCTGAGACAAAATGTGATCGAATAAAAATGAGAAAACTTGCATCACGTAACAGTAGACAAGCATATGGCAGCAGCATCTTTCAAGGATATTGCACTATTCCTCTCTGTAAATTAGATAAATTGTGTGTCTATCATTCCATATCCCATTCTCCTATATTCATGTTTGCAGACAATCACATAAGAAGTCCTACATACTTAAAACTCTCCAACAGCATTATACAACATTCCAATAATATATTGGGTTTAAGCTTTGAGTAATCCAAATCACATCAATAGTCAAGCATAGAAGGATGTGTATATACAACAAGAACAAGAGAATAGAATTGCATAATAAATTATTATAGCCCGAGTAGAAGTACATCGCAGAGAGACATATACAAGACTAGTGGTGCAAACAAGGATGTTTCAGTAAGCAATTTATTTGGAGTTTTGAGTTCCATGGTATCAAGGATACTTTAAGATTAAGGTTTCCATGGATTTCAACAAATAAAAACTGTACTCAGTAATAAAATACTCTAAAATACAAGATCTAAAGCATCTAAGTGTTGGATCAAAAATGAGTGCAACTGCTCAAAGAGGTCCAGTGGGTCTTATACCTACAAGAATTGAGAAATAGCAAAGAGTAATTACTGGGCAGTTCCTAACAAGATCTCTGATGCAACTTCATGTAAGAGGAGGATATTTATAGAGATTCAAAGAAGTTTCTTTAGGTTCACTACAAAATCAAATTTCTAGCAACATAATTGTTATGTAATACCAAAACAGAGAAACACTTGTCACAAGCTTGACCATTAGGCCTCACTAGCATAGATTCTCATTTATGGAAGACAGGTTGTGTGGCACCTATATTATGGGAAACAAGTGACCAAATTCATGTAATAAACCCACAAGAGAGAGAAAGTGTGCAGCATTTAATTAGTTTAGGAATAAGGAGTAGAAGATGACAAAACAGGCCCACCTTAATTAGAGGCCATCATATGCTTTTTCTTATCTTTTGGAGTAGAACAAAGTAAGGAATCAATCTCAACATTCTCTATGTTCCTTCAAGTAAAGAATAAACACTTCATCAGTCCTACATCCATGCAAAGAGTGCTCTATGGGTCTTGCATATCTTAACCATATACATATAGCACCTATGTTTTTTTTATAATTAGTATTCATCATCATCATCCAAGTTTAATCTGATTAAGATGGATTCCATTCCACTATGTAGCATAACTCTAGTAGGAAAGACTCCATGAAAAGATTGACAATTAGTTTAAGGAAAGAATTCATGATTATTAGTTGATACTAAATTAAAAAAAGGATTTTTAATTGTTAACAATGACACTTCAATGCCTTGGTGGTGAGAGTCCATTAAATTCTTTATTTAAACCAGTGAAACTCAAAATCTTCAAGCAAGAAGGGTTATTCCTCAATAATCCTATCTTTATATTTTTCAAAGTTATGAGACTCAAACATTTTGTTAGTTTGATTGGTCTCCATTACTCATGCTTAAAGCTGGCAAAATGCTAAATGCAGAGACCATGGAATTGCACATATAATAACGATGATATGAAAGTTTCCAGCGACCACCTTCGGCACATAAAAAATAAAAAACACAAAAAAAAAATCATGTACAACTGTGAATGTGACAAACAAAATGATTAAAAAGTATGTATTCTAATTTCGAGATAATAATTTCATCATCAAAACTATAAAAAAAAACATCATTGTTAAAATTATAGAACCAGTTCACAAATGTCAAAAGAAGTACATAGTGAAAGATGCTCCGCTCGAAACATGTGCAAAACATCTCCAGTTAAGGGTGTGAAGATGCAACCAGAATTCCTTGATTCATGACCAAGTCAAATGATTACAAACATGAAAGAAACCGTCATTGTATAACCAGATCGGATACATTAATTGTTGATGAATATCAGGAAATGCACACAATTTAGATTTACATTTTAGTCATGAAAAACAATGAAGTGACAACCTTCCAGTACTCGTTCTACTATTTTGAGTTGATCTCCTTTTATTCATGGCAGGTTTTCCACTGTAATAGAAACTGGTCAAATCAAGTGCTTCACTTGCAACCTCACCCAAAACTACCAAAACATTGGCACTCTTGCTAAGAAGAAAGAAAACCAAACCAGTTAGTATCAGGGTCAATTCATCATATATCTTGAGGAAATTGAGTGATAAATGCCAACCTTCTTGCAAACTTCTTAAAATCCCAGTGAATAAATTTCAATTGTTCTTCTTCAGGGAGAATCTGGTTAAGATATCGAACAGCATTTGCAAATTCGCGCCGGAGAATCATTTCTCGGGGCCTTTTTTCAAAAGTCTACACGAATCATGCACTAGGCAAGTTATATAAAATACATTTATATCAATATTGACGAGTGAATTAATAAAATCTGAATGCCCTTGTATGTAAACATTGACATGGTCCTTAAAAGAATGAATGGCGAAGAAGGATTCATAAAGCTGACCCCAATTGGATGGGACATGGCTTGATATGGTATGAATGCCCTTGTGAATGTAATACTGTTATTTATAAAAAAATAAAATAAAGAACCATAAGAAGTATAAAGTACAAACTATTTGAGCCGAACAAACATGTCAACATATTATGCAATTATAACAAAACTCACTAACAGATAATGCCATTGCAAATGATCATGCCATCAAAAATGATGATGTTGATGGGGTACACCATAAGAGTTAATAAATAACTTTGACTCAATGAAAATCTAAAGTTGGAGGGCCCTAAGAGGACAAACCGATCAATCAAAAAGTTGTCTAAATCATAATTAAACCATCAAAGGGGAAGAAAATGTGTCACATACAGACATACTTAATCAAGGTCAGATATTCTTTATATATTGTTAATGTATATAGATGGGTCGGGTTTACATGTACAGTCGGGTCGGGTTGTATGGTCATACATGTACATATATTGGGCTTGAGTCCCTCAATAGAGATCATTCTATTCCTCTCCAAACCCTAGCCGTCATCTCCTAACATGGTATCAGAGCTCTAGGGTTCTCCTGCGCGGCGACGTCGACGACGGACTTCCTCCTCCGGCAGCACCTCCCTCCTCCCTTCACCCGATCAGCCACCGGCCCTCCCTCCTCCACCCCCCGGCCCCCTCCCGCCGCCCGACAGCCACCGGCCCCCCCCTTCCGCCGTCCGACAGCCCCCGGCCCCCCCCTTCTGCCGCCCGACAGCCCCCCCGGCCCTCCCTTCCGCCGCCCTACAGCCCCCGGCCCCCCCTCCTTCCGCCGCCCCTCCTCCTCCAGCCCCCCCCCCCCCCTTCCGCCGCCCTACAGCCACCGCCCCCCCCCCCCCTTCCGCCGCCCTACAGCCACCGGCCCCCCCCCTCCTCCACTCCCACTCCTCCGGCCCCCCTTCCGCCGCCCTACAGCCCCGGCCCCCCCCCCCCCCCCCCTCCCTCCTCCACTCCCACTCCTCCGGCCCCCCTTCCGCCGCCCGACAGCCATCGGCCCCCCCTTCTTTCACCCCCGACCCCCTTTCCTCCACCCGACCGGCACTCCCACCCCTTCCCTCAGCCCACCCGCCCCCTTTCCTTCGCCTGATAACATCTCCCGGTTCCCATCTTCTGTTGAGCCTCCTCCATGGCTTCTCCTGCCGTGCCGTCCGTCGTTGCGATCTCTCCACCGCTGAAGGCGGGGTCGCCTTTCAGCTGTCATCAGCCAGCGACTGGCCTGATTGGTCACTCACCGTCAAGGCCGCGCTCTCCAGTCGTGATCTGTGGGGTCACATCACCGGCGATGATCCTCCTCCAGGTGACTACTCCGGTTCCTCCTCTGTCACCAGCAGTGTCGCGTCTTCTGCTGCGACTGCTACCACGGCAACCACGGTTGCTGCTCTTACGTGGTGCCGCCACGATCAGGCCATCCGGGCGTACCTTATGGACTATGTTGCTCGTCCGCTCCTTGCTCCCATCGGCCGCCTTCCTACAGCGCGCGCGATGTGGGAGTATCTCCGGGACCGGTTTCTCCCGCGTGGAGGCGCACGCCGGCATCAGCTCATTTATGACTCGCAGTCTGCACGTCAGGGGGAGCGCACCATTCAGGACTTCTTCAGTCAGATGAGTGCATACTGGCATGAGCTGGACTCACTGATCCCGGAGAGGTGTGCTTGCCCCCGCTCCCGGGATTTCCATCGCTACCTCGATGAGGGCCACCTGCACCAGTTCCTGGCAGCGCTTCGGCCGGACTTTGCTCTCATCGCTGCTCAGCTCCTGCACCGTGAGCCACTCCCTCGGCTAGAGGATGCTCTACTCGCCTTGGTCGATGAGGAGACCCGCCTTCAGACTCAGGACGCTCGTCCTCCTCCACTTGCTCCTAGCTCCGACACTGTCCTGGCGGCCGGTTTCTCCGATGAGGCTGTCTTCTGTCACTACTGCATGGAGCCTGGACACATGAAGCGCGAATGCCCTACACGTCCTCCACGCAACCCCGCTGGGGTCCGGATGAGAGAGCTACACACTGGATGTCGACTTCCCGCGACGATCGACGCGGCGGTCGAGGTGGACGGAGCCGTGGACGTGGTTCGTCCTCCCTCCGCCACTTTGGTGGTACAGTGGCTACTGCAGAGGCTTCGACGCTCCCCACTGCTACCACAGCACCTTCTCAGCCTGAGCCGGACCGTCTTCAGCGCCTCGAGGAGCTCCTTCTTCGCCACCTAGCCTCCACCGGCTCCGCGACTGCTCACGGCTTGTCTGCTACCTATGGTACTACTGCTCCATGGATCTTCGATTCGGGTGCCTCCTATCACCTCACCTTTGACTCCACTGTCCTCACGGACTGTTCTCCCACTACCACCCACCAGGAGGTTCGCACTGCGGATGAGACTCTCATCCCTATTCCGCAATGTGGATCCATCACTACCACCTCTGACCCTTCTGGTCGCCTGACCCTACCCTGTCACGCCCCAGAAATCTGAAGACCGATCCCTGGGGTGTGAGGTGAGAAAAAAAATGAGGGTTTTGGGTCTGGTCAATTAATTACACCAATTTGGGTTCTCACAGGGCTTCTACGCTCTCTAATATGAAAAACAAGAAGGAGGGAGAAACAAGAGGGGAATCTTTTAAATTTGATTTCTCGAAAACATTTTTATTTAAAAAGCAGAGAAAGAGAAACTATCAACAGAGAGAAGATATTATCTAGTCAAGCTCAACCTTCAAAAGTCATATCCTCTCAGTATGAGTGACCTGTCGGTGCCACTACATACTGACATGAGTCTATCTGAGGGAGCACGAGGCTCAAGCCTCCTACGGCTAGCCAATTAGTCTCAACCACTCCCTAACACTCAGGTGCACCAGTCTAAGGTTTCTATCTACAAGGTTGCTCAATTTAGTCATTTATATGCACTTATATTTTCATCATGATCTATCCTAGGCTTGGGGCCTTGAGGAGAGGCCTACCCAAAAGAATTCAGCTGGAACCATTGCAACTACAACCATAGAATACTAACTAACTAATAAGAACTCTTATTCCAAAACAATTACAATGACTGAAGAGAAAGGACTACAAGACTAACGTACTAAGTAGAAAGGTAAAGCTGCAACTCCAACTCCGCCTCTGGACTCCTACTGCTACTCCTGAGCCTCCGGACCTGCAACTGAGCCTACTCGTGGGAAAGAGTAGCCCCCAATGGGAAATTGGGAGATTAGCCAAATTAATGGCTAGTGACATCCTAATAGTCTATAATAATATGAGACGACCAATCGTAATAAATTAAGATATAATCTAGCAGTTCTAGTATGATCAAAGTTTGCAGAATGATACCTAAACCTATCAATAGTCTATATTCACATGCAATTCCTACTGTCACTAGGTTATCTAACCTAAAGTCCATTCAATGTTCTACAGCATTAAAGAACAAACTAAATAAGACATTCATTTAAAGTCACGAGATCATCATGTGAACAGTCATACAATTCTAAATTCATGTACAGATAAAACACACTCTATCAAAATGTGAACCCCGGATATTTTGTTCATCCTGCCCCCGGTCGGGCATTACTATAGGGCCTTTTATTTCGATGTAGAGGGCCAACTCTCTCGCCGTGCATCCACCAACACCATGCACTAGTCACCCAGATGATCATAAGGGGTTTCCCGTCTTTCACGGTGGAGCTCTACCGCCCAACTTGCTTTACTATGGGGAATTCAACTCCCCGGGACAGGGTTGCTAGGCCAATCCCTACTCGAGGGCACCACCTATTGGCTTTACCACAACCCTTGCCCGTGACCCCTAACCTACTTAACTTCGGCTGTACGCGCAGGGTGGTTCACGGCCCTTGCACGCACGGGGTCCCTACCTTCTAACCAGGTAGATTCACATATAACATCTTTCAATACATACAAAGAAGCTACAAAAGGTATATTTAATGCTTATCAGTTTCCAACAATTTACCCCTGGTCCCGTACTGCTCTCGCAACCCATGCGACATAATAAATCAATAAAGTAAAACACTCATCCCAGTGACCCGTGTTCTAGGGTTGCCATACTCCTCTCAGGAGGGTGGATCCCGATAATTATTAGTTATTCAATTTATTATTTAATTTAAGGGAATCCTAATTACGGTGTCCATGCATACAATCAAAAGCAATCATTATTATTATTACTTTATTAATATTTTAAGCATGCGTCGCCGGACTCGCGACTCCGCATGCAAGGCGGGGTCCACTTGACCACATGCGACGATGCCCGGCGGGGCCCGCATGCAGTGTCATGGACACCTACCCTTAGTCATTCTCATTTCCCACTATTAAAGACCACGCAAGGGTAGTAGATGTCACCTGGTTGTCGATCGCACACGACTCCTGCTAGTTGCCTCTGATCCGTCTCCGCTGGATCACCATAATCATGGTCTGATAACAAACACAGATCTATATCACAATGCTATCGATTAAAACATAAGAGTCAACGACGAGGGTTCTATGCCAAGGATAGTCGGGCACCCTCGATAGGGGACCAACATTGAGTCGACAGCACGCAAATCCGTGCGATTGAAGAACTCGAACCTAAACACTACTAGGCCAACAAGTAATTAGAAGATAAACCTACTCATCGAATCGGGCTCGAAGAACCCTTTCCGATGGTTCCAGTTTCATTGGAATCCGACTTCGGTCGGATGGTTTCGGGTCAAACCACGTAGAACCAGTGAAACCGATCGCATGGTTGGTTCACTAGGGTAGAAGAGGTTCTAGGGTTATCTTCTAGGTTTAATAGGTGGGACTCAATATTCTGAGCACAATGCCGCTGGTTTCGTCCGAATCCGAGTTCGGACGATGAAACGGCGGTCAAACCACGGTACCGCGATAATATCGGGTCAAAGGATAAAACAGGGTATTAAATAGTATAATTACTATTCTAGACTATGACCAACAGGTAGTATTTTCTGAGCCGGTCGAAATGGCGCTGGTTTCGTCCAATTCCGAGTTCGGACGGAGAAATGGCAGTCGAACCAAAATCGACTGGTTCACGGGTCTGGTTCGGGTGAACCAAACCGGTTCACTGTATGGCTCGGGTCAGGTCTGCTGGGTCGGGTTCAGGGCTAAACGGGTCGGGTCTGCAGTGGGAAGTCGGGTCGGGTTCAGGGTTTAAATAATAACCTGTAAAATTACTGAACTACCCCCCCTCTCCTTCTTCTCCACGAGACCAGCCCGAGCGGCTGGTTCCTGCACGTCGGCGGCCAGCGGGAGGGGCGGCCTGGAGCGCCGGCGAGCGCTCGGCCGGCCTCTCCCGCACCACCCCCACGGAGGAGGCGCGGTGGGAGGCGGCCGGAGCCCTCGTCGGAGCCCCAAAAGCTTGGACGGCGGGGTGGGTCGCGCGGGGTCTACGGCCGGTGGTGGTGCGCCTGGGAGGGGCTCGGGGCGACGGCGATCACTGCCCGTGTGGGCCGCGGCATGGGAGGAGGAACGGGGTCACGGGGTTGGGTCGCGGAGGAGGATGGGAGGGTGAGAGGGGGCTGACCTGCGGGGTGACGGCATGCTCGCCGGGGCTCCGGTGAAGGGCGGGTCGGGGTGCTCTGTCTCCCTCGATCTCTTCTCCTTCTTCGTCTCCGGCTCTCGCTCTCTTTCTCTCTGCATCCCGTTCTCTCTCTCTCTCTATTTCTCTCCCGTTCTCTCTCTTTTTCTCTCCCGTTCTCTCTCTCTCTCTCTCTACTACGTCCCTCTCTCTCTCTCTCCCGTTCTCTCTCTATTTATAGAGGGGGGGAGGCTGTTGTGGATATGGGTTGGGGATAGAGTTGGTTAAGGGGAAGGGATAAGGATAAGAAAGATATGGGTTGTCATCCCGAAATCTTACCCGATAATCACCATCCGAATTTCGGATTCTAAATAAATGGGGAGGGAGGTCAAGAGACCTTAAATTATGCTAGGAGACCGGGAGGTAGGCTCTAGGGCTAGTCGGGCTCGGTCCTGAGCCCTGAACTGGGCTCGGTTGGAATCCGGGTGCGATTCGTCCATCAACCGGCTGAAAAGAATAATAAGTCGTAACTATCAAACCGGAAGTCGGAATAGAGCACGAGAGGATTCGTTGGAAAGGTCTCGTCAACACGAACGCGTTAGCGCTTGGTACATAATTTTCTGACTTCTGGATCTCCCGAAAATAAGGAAAGACTTCAAAACTTAAAATAGTAATAACTATTCACCCGGGTGTCGGATCGACCCTAACTCAGGCTCAATGGAAGGCTCTCTCAGAGCCTCATCTAGCGTATCTTGTTTCGTTACGATCCGATCACCCGATCTCTTGCAAGAAACAAAACAGCTACAACTATCGACCAATTATCGTTTTTCTAGGGTTTACCTGCCGGGCTGCCGAAACTGCCTGCGCATACACATGATCGTTGCACGGAACGCACCATCGTGACATGCTCGAAGTTACGGAGAATGTGAACGTAAAACATCTCATAGGTTTACGATCCATTTATTGGGAAAAAACCCAAAGAAAAAGTCTGGCTGCAAAAAGACGAAACTAGCCATGGAGGATTTCTATTATTCTCAAATCTAACACCACAGGTGTTACATACCCCATGTCCATCATGCCTCCCGTCTTAACATTAATCTAATCTCTATCAGTTCTCTTTGCGGCTCAGGCCTGACTGTCACCTTCACCCCTTCTGTTTGTGTTGTGCAGGATTCGCGGACGGGTCAGAGGATTGGGCTGGGCCGTAGAGCAGGAGGCCTTTACCAGCTGGATCATCTCCATGTGTCTTCTGTTCATGTTACGTCTGTCATGTCTGTCACCTCTGATGCCGACCTGTGGCACAGAAGGTTAGGTCATATATCGAGTGATCGACTCAAAAGCGTATTCCGTTCGAGCTCTTTGGGTCGAGCGTCTTTCTCCCCCCTCTCTGTTTGTACGGGTTGTAGACTGGCAAAGCATCTAGCTCTTCCATTCTCTGCTAGTGCTTCCCAGTCTGATGCTTTATTTGATTTAGTCCATTCGGACATTTGGGGTCCTGCTCCTGTTGCATCTATTTCGGGTTACATGTATTATGTGTGCTTTATCGATGACTATTCTAGGTGCACCTGGGTTTATCTTATGCGTCATCGATCTGAAGTACCTCACATCTTTAGGAGATTCACCACTATGATACACACTCAGTTTAGTCAGCGCATCAAGACCTTTCGGTCTGATTGTGCCAAGGAGTATCTCTCGTCTGAGATGCGTGAGATTCTTCAGTCTCACGGCACTCTTCATCAGCAGTCATGTCCCCACACCCATGAGCAGAACGGCGTTGCCGAACGCAAGCATCGTCATGTCCTTGAGACTGCACGAGCCTTACTTCTCTCTGCGTCTGTTCCTCACTCCTACTGGGCTGAAGCTGTCATGACGGCTGTCCACCTCATCAATATCACTCCGTCGTCTGCTCTGTCCGGTGCCACCCCATATAAGCGCCTCCACTCCAGCTCACCTGACTACTCTCTTCTTCGCACGTTTGGCTGCATGTTCTTCGTTCTTCTTCCTCCCCATGAGCGCACCAAACTCTCTGCGAGGTCTGTTAGGTGTGTTCACTTGGGGCTCAGTCGGGAGCACAAGGGGTATCGGTGCTACGATCCCTTGGCTCACCGGATCCGTGTCTCCCGTCACATTTCCTTTGTTGAGGATGTCTCGTACTTCTCACCTGCGTCTCGGGATCTTTCCCTGCCTCCTGCGTCACCCTCCTCGCCTTCCTCACATCTCCACATCCCCGTTCTACCCCCGTTTTCTGTTGTCCCATCCACGCCTACTCCTTCTCCATCTTCCCCGCCACCTCCATCACCACCATCACCATCGCCACCACCTCCTCCGTCTTCCTCGACACCTTCACCACCACCTGTTACTCGTGTATACATTCGTCGGTCTGTAGCTCCTCCTCCAGAGTCGGTTCACACTGGTACTCCCTCGCCTGATGCTGCTGCCCCCTCCTCCCCGGTCATGGATCCTGCTCCTGTTCGGCGTTACCCAGCGCGCGAACATCACCCTCCTACCAGATATGACTACTCTCCTGACAGGTTTGGCTACTCTGCCTTTCCCTCTGACTCTCTTGACTCCTCTGGCTACTCTGCCAGTGCCTCCTATTCACCATCCTTTCAGGCCTTTCTTACTGCTATACACACCCATCGGGAGCCCCAATCGTACCGTGAGGCAGCTTTACATCCAGAGTGGCGGCAGGCCATGTCAGTTGAGCTTGAGGCTTTTCAGCGGACCCAGACATGGGATTTAGTGCCTTGTCCCTCAGGTGTGGTGCCTGTTAGCTGCAAGTGGATATTCAAGGTCAAGACTCAACCTGACGGATCCATTGAGCGGCACAAGGCTCGCCTAGTTGCCCGTGGCTTCTCCCAGGAGTATGGGATTGATTACGAGGAGACGTTTGCTCCGGTTACTCGGATGACTACTGTGCGCACCCTCTTAGCTGTGGCAGCTGCTCGAGGGTGGCCTCTCCATCAGATGGATGTCACCAATGCGTTCCTCCACGGTGATCTCTCCGAGGAAGTCTACATGGCTCCTTCTCCGGGCGTTTCAGTTCCTCCAGGGCACGTGTGTCGTTTGCGCCGAGCCATCTATGGGCTCAAGCAGGCCCCTCGTGCCTGGTTTGAACGATTTCGCAGTGCAGTTCTGGCCGTCGGGTTTGTTGAGCGACACTCCGACTATGCCCTGTTCACTCGCTCCTCCAGTCAAGGTATTGCCGTTCTTCTCCTCTATGTGGATGATATGATCATCACTGGGGATGACAGTGCCACCATCGCATCCCTTCAGCGGCACCTCCAGAGTCAGTTTGAGATGAAAGATCTGGGCTCTCTTCGCTACTTTTTGGGCCTTGAGATTGCCCGGTCAGCTCGTGGTCTGTTGGTCTCCCAGCAGAAGTACATCTCCGACATCCTTGCTGGTGCTGCTCTTACTGACTCTCGCACTGCTGATACACCCATGGAGCTCAATTTGAAGCTTCTAGCTACAGATGGTGAGCCGCTCCAGGATGTCTCCCGCTACCAGAGGCTGGTTGGGATGCTCGTCTATCTCACTATGACCCGGCCAGACATTGCCCATGCTATTGGCATTATCAGTAAGTTTGTTCAGGCTCCACGTTCAGTTCACTATACAGCTGTCCTTCGGATTATCCGCTACCTCCGGGGCACCATCACCCGTGCATTACTGTTTTTCTCCACCTCTCCGTTGGTGCTGCGTGCCTACTCCGATGCAGATTGAGCAGGAGATGCAGCCACTCGCCGTTCTACTACAGGATACTGTGTGTTTCTGGGTGATTCGCTTATTTCGTGGCGCAGCAAGAAACAGGAGTCTGTTGCTCGCTCCAGCACCGAAGCCGAATACAGGGCTATGGCTTCCACCACCGCAGAGATTGTCTGGCTTCGCCGCCTTCTGCTCGATTTGGGAGTTGTGATATCCGGGCCCACCCCTCTCTTCTGTGACAACCGGAGTGCTATTTAGATTGCTAGCAACCCGGTCTTCTACGAGCGAACAAAACATATTGAAGTTGATTGTCATTATGTTCGCCAGGAGTTTCTCGACCACACCATCTCCCTGCCATTCATTTCCTCATCGGAGCAGACTGCTGATTTTCTGACGAAGCCCCTTACGATTGCTCGCTTCCGGCATTTTATCGGCAAACTCTCGGTTCATGATCCACCGTGAGTTTGAGGGGGACTGTTAATGTATATAGATGGGTCGGGTTTACATGTACAGTCGGGTCGGGTTGTATGGTCATACATGTACATATATTGGGCTTGAGTCCCTCAATAGAGATCATTCTATTCCTCTCCAAACCCTAGCCGTCATCTCCTAACATATATATATATATATAGGGTCAGAATCGAATGACCCATCATTTTTTGACCCATACTTTGACCCATATCCTAATCGTTCGATTCGGGTCTCAGAATTTGCTTAGTTTTTGTGAGGATGATCAAGCATACCCTCAAAATTTTAGTAGATTGTAAAACCTCTATGGCCATCAAATGTTTTAACTTATAAGCTTTTTCGACCATCAATTTCAATCGTTGATTTGAATAGCACATTTGATGCACCTAGAGGTTTTAGAATGTGCTATTTTTTGTAGAAGTGCTATCTATGGTATGTTGATCATCCTTACAAAAACTTAGCAAATTCTGAGACCCAAATCCAATGACTAGGATGATGGGTCAAATATGGCTCAAAAAATGTTGATCATCTTTTATTTCCTATCTCTTGCATTAATCTATTTACTAAGATTGTTATCTTAAAATTCTATTTTGAGATATTATTTAGTATCATTGCTTATTTTCTTATCTATCGACATATGAGCATTCTAGCATAGCTGAAATTGTTATCTTTTGATTAAAATCTGATTTGTGGAAGTTTAGTGCTTGCTGAATTTCTTATTTAAATCTCCTAAAAGGTCACAATTTGTTCTAGTTTTAACTTGATTTTCGTGTATCGCAATCCGGTTAACAATATTAGTCCCGCATCAGTAACCCCTCAGGAGTATTGGACCTGAATGGATGAACTACAATGCCTTCTCGATTAAAGCAATATGTAGTCTCAAGGTTGAGTGCAGAAGGAGATAAACTCCAAAATGAATCAGGTCCAAATAGTTTGGATCTGATTGATGGGGACATGAGCCACGCCCATGGCACGTGTACCAGCACAGGAGGCGCCACTTGAGCCTATGGCTTTGATCGGCCGCTCAGAGCCAACTCCGTACCATTGTTGTTTTCGTTTATTTATTTCCTACATATTGTTTTGTATTTTTTTTTAGTCCCACCTCGCTTAGTGGTGACTTTGGGTTGTTGTCGCAAGTCTAGATATAGGCTGCCTCGATCTTCATGTGAGAGGATGCAATGAATAAAAAAAAATTTCCTCATCATGTGCCGAGAGACAACAGGGAAAGGTGTGTGAAACCCTAACCCTAAACCTAGAGTGTGAAACCCTACGTCCAGTTTAGAGGTGTGAAACCCTAAACCTATCTAATCCTGCGACGGCTGCCAGCCCCCCTACGATCGCGATCCCCTCTGTCCGCGCCCCCTCTCTCTCCTCTCTCGCAATCTCTCTCTCCCTTTGTCACGTGACTTTCCCCCCCTCCCTCTTCTTCCTCCTTCTCTGCAGACCGCCCGCACCACCCCCGTGCCCCTCCCTTCCCCCCCCCCCCCCCTCTCTGTAGACCAACCGCACCACCCCCGCGCCCCTCCCTCTTCTCCCCCTTTGCTACAAGCCGCCCGCACCACCCCGCGCCCCTCTCTCTTCTCCCCTTTCTCTGGAGATCACCCGCATCACCCCCGCGCTCCGCCCTCTTCTCCCTTTCCTCTGCAGGTAAACCTGAACCCCCCCCCCCCTCCCTTCCCTCTTTCCTGCAGCCGACCCCAAACCCGACCCCCTCGTCCCCCTCCCTTCCTCTGCCCTGCAGCCAACCCCGATCTCAACCCCAAGCCCCACTCCTCCCTCCACTCTGCCTTGCAACCGACCCTCAACCCGCCTTGATTCCCTCATCCCTCTCTCCCCACCTACAGCCCCTTACACTTTGGTCCCACCTTGCTGATCATTGTTACCCATTCCCGAGCCCTCACCCCTCGACGCACCTCGATATGCCGGCATGGCATATCCGGATGTCGACCACGAGATGATCCAGGACGACAAAGGCTACCTTGGCATCAGATCCCATTTCCTCGACTTCCAGTTTAATCCTGGTGAGAACGTGATGGAATACGTGGACCGCATCGCCCACATGGTTGCTAATGACACCGAGACATGCCTTGTTATCAACGACTGGATCCGTCGATGGCATTCGGACGCACCAGTACATCAGAACATCGCAGCTCTTCTGCTTCTCGCACCAGCCCCGACCCCGCCAGAGACTCCTGCATCAGTCCCACCACCACCGGAAGTCCCTAAGGCCCCTCTTGCCACTCAGTAGGTATGTCTCTTTTCCAGTACGGTACCATCGGTAGACACCATTAATTGAATCTCCTGCATTTTATCGGCGCCAATTGCTATCCACTTTCATGAGCTTGTGTGTTTCCACCTGTCCTGTAGGACTACTAATCTTGATATTGCAAGCGGGATATTACCATATAATTTAAGCATCATTCTTTTATTTCTTGGAATCAGAAGTGGACGAACTCGTGCTAGTATTTTCTATTAAAAACCATTATTCCAGGTTATTTGGTTGAGTTAATTTTCCTACCTGAATCTCATAATTAATAGTGAGACCTTGCTAGTTCAATAAGCTACTGATCTCGTTAGTGCACACATTGTTTCACATCATTTTTGGTATCAGAACATAGTCGTAGGTAGGACGTTTTGCATCTAATCCCTTATTCTATCAATCAAGTCAATCTCATCCTTTGTCATTGTGTGTGCATGCCCACTCGTAACGGTATGCCCTACTTCTAGGTGAGTCTAGTGACCCGGACAGTTTCAACATAGATCCCGACGCCCACTAAGTTGTCAGTTGTTAGGTGTGCCCAGTCCCAGCCCAAAGAGCAAGCCGACTAGAGGCATACTACTATCTTTCACACCTTCACCAGGATTGGGGACAAAAACTGTTAAGTGATTGTCGACAGTGGTAGTTGTGTCAATGCAATGTCCTCTGCTGTGATCTCCAAGACTGGGTTGAGAGCAGTTCCCCATCCTTGACCTTACCAAGTCTCTTGGATCAACTCTACTGCAATGGAGGTCAAGCAACGGTGCCTTGTCTTCATAAAGTTCAATGTGTATCAGGAGAAGAAACTGGTGTGACGTCTTGACTATGGATGTGGGTCAAGTCATATTGGGATGACCTTGGCTATTTGATAATGACATCCTTATCTATGGCCTATCTAACATGTGCCTGTTCGAGCAAGAGGGTAAGAAAATCAAACTGATACCCTCCATACCCAAGGGTAGTTAGCCTGAGCAGAAGTCGACCCAACCAAGAAGAACAGCAGCATCAGTTATATTAGTGCCAAGGAGTTGGGCCTCGAGATGGAGAAAGGAGCTCCAGTCATGATCCTTACGGCCCGAGAAATTCTTAAAGAGTCCACCCAAGTGATTCCTCCCGAGATTGCTCCTGTGCTAAAAAAGTTCTTTGATGTTTTCCCTAAGGACCTACCGGATCACTTGCCTCCAATGTGTGACATACAGCAGGCAATTGATTTGGTCCATGGGGCAAGCCTTCCCAACTTGCCCCACTATAGGATGAACCCTACGGAGCATGCCGAGCTAAAACGACAGGTTGATGAACTGTCAAGGAAGGGCTTTATCAAAGAAAGTATAAGCCCTTGCGTAGCCCCCGCCTTGCTTACACCAACAAAAGATGGCACCTCACGTATGTGTGGATAGTCGTGCTATTAACAAAATAACGGTCAAATACCATTTTCCTATCCCTCGTCTGGATGACCTATTGGATATGATGACCGGAGCCACAGTCGTCTCCAAGGTCGACCTAAAGAGTAGCTACCACCAGATTCTCATCCGCCCTGGAGACGACTGGAAGACTACTTTTAAGACCAAGGACGGGCTGTACGAAAGGATGGTTATGCCGTTTGGACTGACCAATGCACCGAGCACCTTCATGGCTTCATGAGAGTCATGACACAAGTACTCCGCCCTTTTAAGGGAAAGTTTCTTGTGGTATACTTTGATGACATACTCATCTATAGTCAGTCCCGGACACAACATCTAGACCACCTTCGACAAGTCTGCACCGTACTGAGGAAGAGAGAGTTGTATGCTAATCCAAAGAAGTGTACCTTTCTCGCTGTTGAAGTCCATTTACTAGGATTTGTCATCTCTGTCCATAAGGTCTCTGCGGATCCTGAGAAAGTCCGCGCTATAAAAAATGGCCTAAACCCAAGAGCATCCGTGATGTTAGGAGTTTCCATGGCCTAGGCACCTTTTACAGAATATTCATCAAAGGGTTCAGTACCATTATGGCCTCAATCACAGACTGCATCAAGAAGGGCGAGTTCGAATGGACGATTTCCAACTCCAAGGCCTTTGTGGAGATCAAGAAAAGAATATTTGACGCCCCTGTCATACGCCTCCCTAATTTTTCTAAAGTTTTTAAAGTGGCCTGTGATGCCTCAGGACTTGGCATAGGTGGCGTCCTCTCCTAGGAAGGTCAACACGTTGCCTACTTCAGCGAAAAGTTGAATGATACTTGCCAGCGATACTCTACTTATGACAAAAAATTCTATGCGGTAATACAATCTCTCCGTCATTGGCGGTATTACCTGCTCCCGCAAGAATTTGTCATCTATTCCGACCATGAGACCCTGCGGTACATCTACTCCCAGAAGAAGTTGAATGGGCGACACAGTTGTTGGGTTGAATTCCTCCAAGACTACACCTTCACCCTACACCATAAGGCGGGAGTCGAAAACAAGGCATTTGATGGCCTCAGTCGTCGTGTGTTTGTCATGTCCAAATTGACCACTATGGTTGAGGGTTTTGAAAAGTTGAAGGCTGAATACGAGTCCAGTCCTGACTTCGGTGAGATCCATGCCTTGTTAGCAGACGGGGCTGTTCGAGAGGTTGATGGGTACCTCATGCAAGACGGCTACCTCTTTCATGGTCGACGGTTGTGTATTCCTAAAACATCTCTCCGTGAGTTTCTTGTATGGGAACTGCACACTGGTGATCTTGTCGGTCACTTCGGCAATGAGAAAACCATCGAATCCATCGAGTATCGGTTTTTTTGGCCGAGTCTGAAGCGAGATGTCGCTAAACATGTGAATAGGTGTCATACCTGCCTGCTGGCCAAGCAACAAAAAAAAAATATTGATATGTATACTCCACTACCGGTTCCTAACTACCCCTGGCAAGATATCAGCATGAACTTCGTGCTTGGTCTCCCAAAGACCCTTAGAAAGCACGATTGGTTCTAGTTTTGGTATACTGTTTCTCCAAGATGGCTCATTTCCTGCAATGCTCTAGAACCTCCGACGCGTCTCGAGTCGTCAAGATATTCTTTGATGGCGTCGTAAGGTTACACGGGTTACCCAAGACCATTGCGTCCAACAGGGATATCAAATTCACCAGTTTCTTCTAGAAGACCGTGTGTCACAAATTAGGTACCAAGCTTCAATTCTCCATCGTGTTCCACCTACAAACTGATGGCCAGACAGAAGTTATCAATCGGAATCTATGGAATCTTTTGCGAACCTTAGTAGGTGAACATGTCGGGAGTTGGGATCTTAAACTGTCTATTGCCGAGTTTGCATATAATACATCTATTAATAGAACTACTGGTATGAGTACGCATGAAATCGTACATGGTTCTAAGCTTAGGCACCCTATAGACCTCATTCCAATTGCTGATTACCAGAGTCTCTGAGTCTGCATTCGCATTTGCATCATATGCATAAGTTACATAAAAAGATCGGTAGCAAAATTGAACAAAACAATGCTGACTATAAATTACGAGCCGATGCTCGGAAACGAATTCAAACTTTTAACGTCGGAGATTATGTAATGGTCCAGATCCGTCCGGAGCGGTTTCCCTCGGGAGCTGTTAAGAAACTACATGCACACAATGCCGGTCCCTTTCGGGTACTGGAGAAGATAAATGATAATGCTTATGTTATCAAACTACCCACAGGCTTTGGCATTAGTCCTACTTTCAACATTGAAAATCTAGTAGCTTATAAGAGCCCAAATTTCAACCCTAGTAATCCTTAGATAGGTAAGCCTACCCTGGACCCTGCCCCTAAGAGCCCCTCCCTACCTCCAGTCCCCAAAAATCCCCCAAATTATACAGCAGAAGGCATCGATAAAATTCTGGATGACGAGATTGTCTCTAGTAGAGACGGTGGAACCCTGCGGTACCTGATTCGCTGGAAAGGGAGACCTCCTTCTAAGGATGCATGGGTTGAGTGCCAGGATCTTCAACAGCTTGACGCGGACCTGCTAGAGCTGTACGAGAGCCACACCGAGCCTTACTCGACATGGTCGAGTTCTCTCCCACCCCGGGAGAATGATGGGGACATCGAGCCGTGCCCATGGCCCGTGTACCAGGGCAGAAGACGCCACATGAGCTTATGGCTTTGATCAGCCGCTCAGAGCCTACTTCGTACCTTTGTTGTTTTTGTTTATTTATTTCCTGCATATTATTTTGTATTTTTTTTAAGTCCCACCTCGCTTAGTGGTGACTTTGGGTGGTTGTTGCAAGTCTATATATAGGCTACCTCTGTCCTCATGTGAGATGATGCAAGGAATAAAATTTTTGTTCCTCATCAGATGTTGAGAGACGTCAGGGAAAGGTGTGTGAAACCCTAACCCTAAACCTGGAGTGTGAAACCCTAGGTCCAGTTAAGAGGTGTGAAACCCTAAACCTATTTAATCCTGCGACGGCTACCAGCCCCCCTCCGATCGCGATCCCTTCTATCTGCGCCCCCTCTCTCTCCTCTCTCGCGGTCTTTCTCTCTCCTCTGTCTCATGACTTCCCACCCTCCTCTTCTTCCCCCTTCTCTGTAGACCCCCCGCACCACCCCCGCGCCCCTCCCTCTCCCCCCCCCCCCTCTCCCCTCTCTGTAGACCACCCGCACCCCTCCCTCTTCTCCCCCTTCGCTGCAGGCCGCCTGCACCACCCCGCGCCCCTCCCTCTTCTCCCCTTTCTCTGTAGATCGCCCGCACCACCCCCGCACCCCTCCCTCTTCTCCCTCTCCTTTGCATTCAACCCAGAACACCCCCTCCTCCCTTCCCTCTTTCTTGCAGTCGGCCCCAAAACCCTGACCCCCTCATTCCCTCCCTTCCTCTGCCCTGCAGCCGACCCCAATCTCAACCCCGAGCCCCACTCCTCCCTCCCCTCTGCCTTGCAATCGGCCCTCAACCCGCCCGGATTCCCTCATCCTCTCTCCCCACCTGCAGCCCCTACACTCCGGACTACCTTGCCGACCATTGTTACCTATTTCCGAGCCCTCGCCCCTCAGCGCACCTCAATATGCCGGCATGGCAGATCCGGATGTCGACCACGGGATCATTCAGAACGACGAAGACTACCTTGACATCATATCTCCTTTCCTCGACTTCTAGTTTAATCCCGGCGAGAACGTGATGGAATACGTGGACCGCATCGCCCACACGATCGCTCGTGACGCTGAGGCACACCTTGGTATCAACGACTGGAACCGCCGGTGGCATTCGGACGCACCAGTACATTAGAACATCGTGGCTCTCCTGCTTCTTGCACCAGTCCCGTCACCACCGGAAGTCCCTGAGGCCCCTCGTGCCTCTCAGTAGGTATGTCTCTTTCCTAGTACGGTACCATCGGTAGACACCATTAATTGAATCTCCTACATTTTATCGGCGCCAACTGCTGTCCACTTTCGTGAGCTTGTGTGTTTTCACTTGTCCTGTAGGACTACTAATCTTGATATTGAGAGCAAGACTATTGCCATATAATTTAAGCATCGTTCTTTAATTTCTTGGAATCAGAAGTGGACGAACTCGTGCTAGTATTTTCTATTAAAAACCATTATTCCATGTTATTTGTTTGAGTTAATTTTCCTACCTGAATCTCATAATTAATAGTGAGACCTCGCTAGTTCAATAAGCTATTGATATCGTCAGCGCATGCATTGTTTCACATCACTGATAGTAGACAAGGAGAAGAACAGGGGGGGTAATAAATGTGAGAAAGGGAGGATGAATGGATATTTTTATCCCAATACCCATTATCTAGTAGACTAGTTCTAAGTTAGGGAAGAGAGAAGGAAATTAAAGAGAAATTCTATCATACTCTCATTAGGGTCGCATGTCCAAATATTGTACATCATACTACAAGGTGTGAAAATGCAAGACAAAGGAATATATGTGTGCATTGGTATGTAAACAGTACATCTAAATTGTAAAAAGGGAAAAAAAATAGTTAATAAAACTAAATCACAAGGATTTTTACAAGCACAAAATGTACAAGATTTGTCAAAAATTGAACATTAATAATGTATAAATTGTAAGGTGTGTAGAGATTATCAATTAGTTAAAGAGACACAAATTTTGATACTAGCATCTTTGTTCCAATTAACAAAATAAACACATGTTGTGTTCGTAGAGCCAATGGTTGTTGGACATTTCTAGTATACACTTAGCAATGTCTAACTAGGAAAAAATACACCAGTCACTAATGTACACTTATTATTTAAACTTTCAACCATGAGCCGGTTTGGATGTATTCCATCATCCAAACGTACAATCTTTTGGATTATCACCAATCACCACATAAAAAAAACATATATCAAGCATGTGGGAAAAACATTCAGGTGTCCAAGTCATACTTATACCATGGACACTAGAATGATGGACTCCAGCTTTTTTTTAATTTCTCCCATTTGAGAATCACATAAACAAAGGCGTGTCACAAGCATATTTATGTACAAATAATTTTTGCACCAAAGCAATCATCTTGCTCAGCATGCATAATAGGGCAGAAAATTTTTGTATAACTTTCTTGGTAACATCAGTCAGGTATGCAAGAGAATTGTGAAACCAGGCAAGCAGTGAGAGCAAACATGAGTTCACGAACATACTCAGAAATAACAAATGTAGAAAAGTTGGAATAGTTAGAGTAAATCTCAGTAATCATATGAACGAATTTGTAATAGGCATAAATTCTTAAATTTTTGGTGTCGGTCTATAAACCTATTTTTTATTCTTATGAAGCACCATATCCACCCTGCATCAATATGTTGGAGAAATATAGTGTACAGGAAGGCAAAGGAGAGAAAACTATCCTATTCCAGAAAACAATATGAATAAGTTCAAGAATGCACCTTGATTAGATTAAGTACAATAATTGGATTTCCATATCGATTAGCCAGGTCTTCAAAATGCAACTTTGTTGCCTGGTATGTAGGATCGTTTCTCTGTACTGAAGCCAAGTAAAAGGCCAAGGCATCAAACTATGTTGAAGTCCAGTAATGAACAATAATACAACGGAAAGGATGAAATGTACCAAAATATGAACAAAACATGATTTAGAAGCCAATCAACCAACTCAATCGTGCATTTCTATCTGCGCGTTTTTTCTTTTTAATTTTAGTTTCTCTCTATTGTCTGCGTCCTTTTTAGGTTTTCTCTGTTTTCATACAACCATTTTGGCAGTTTTCACTCTTATGTTAATACTATGAGTAATGTCTATTGTCGGTTGTCAAAAATCAAACTTACAGATAATATCAGGTTTAGGACTAAATCTTGAAGCCTCCTGGGACCAGAAAAGAGGGATTGAACCTCGCATCTGCACAACTGAACTCATTTTGCCCCTGCATGAGCAAGCTTCTTCATCAAGGACAACTTGCTCAATTTCTACATCATTTGCAACCCTGCCCCTATTATTTACTCCTCTTTTCAAATACCTGCAAACCATACAACAAAAGGTCAGAGACAAAGAAAAACAGAGAGCACAAACAGCAGTATGGCCACATCCATATAATGACAACATAGATTCTTATTTTGTTGTGATCGTGTTGGAGTCGAAGTTAGTGGTAGTACACGAAGTTAGGGCAGATATTCTTATGTAGATCGGAAGTTTACCCAGTTTAATGAAATAAAATGCATTACACCAAAGATTTCGTGTCTTTATATGGCCATGATGAAATAGGAGAAACTCCCTTATTGGAAGAAGCAACTCTCGTTTATCCCAAAGCTTCATGTGACAAATGTGTTAAATTTAGTACTACATCATTGGGAAACTGAGGTTGAGTTTCTTCTCTCTCATTTGTACTCGTGTTTCTGCCATTTGAGAAGGTAAATGGCTTGAAGGGATTAGATCTACTTTGAATTGAGGAAATAAACTTTGATCGAAGATAATCAGAACCTGGCTTAGATTTAAAAAAAGGGTAGGGAATTTCAATTGGAGCTCGAATAAGTTTTTTTCTTTTATCAATACAAAATAAGATTTCTACAAAGAAGAAAGAAAAGATAGGTTTCATAATAAGTTACAACGATAAAAGCAACTAGAAAGATATTAAGAGAAAGGAATAAAAAAAAGACATCGAGAAAGCAGAAGCAAGCTGGCCATGATCCCCAAACCAAAACATGAGGAGTGTGCGAACAGCACTGAGACAGCAACAAACCACCAGCAAACAGCAAATACAGATGAAGAACCTCCAAAGTTTTCCACGGGCACATGCTTGCCAGATCAGTTAACATTTTATCATTTTGAAAATAGCATTGGAAGAGGTCTTATGTGGCCAAAAGATACGATTATTTATTTCTTCCAGATTACCCAATAGAACAATGGAGCGCCACATCCCCAAAGTAATTTATCTTCTACAGCAAAGCAGAAAAAAATTTCTCTTGATCAAAGGAGAATAAATCTCAGAGTTCAGACATATCACATTCACACCAAACAAGCTACAGAAAAGTTCCATCAATGCTAACAAGGGGGCAACAATTGAGGATCATATCAACCAAAATTTAGTAAGCAGTCATCCATTAGCCATGTACAATGTGTCATTGACCAAGCCAAAATAATAGCCTCAGATGAGCGAACAGGATCCCACATTTAAGACACAATTCAAGGATGGGAGAATGAAGAACATCCAAGTTAAATACCTAGAATTATTTTGTGATATGAAAACCACATCAAGAAAGAAGAAATTTTCAATTAAAGTGCAGATGTCTCAATAACTGAAAGCATTTGTACAAATCTAGATAGTGTACCATTTTTCAGGTTATTAAAGATTGTTCATCACCAAAAGCCAAGTAGGTAATTACAAAACTACACCTAGAAATTTTTGTGCAAGTTATACCGTGTCCCTGCAAAATGACGAGATCGCCTAGAAATGAGAACGACACTGAATTCTCGCCCAAAACTTGAAAACCTGACCTGTCATTAATGAAATAATATCATTTTTGTAAGTGTTTCTGAAAAGATCATACTAGTGTGAGAATTCATATCTCGATGAATGCTATGACAAATTTAGGACTTAAAAACCTGCCAATCTATTTAACATCACAAGTGCATTTACATAATTACATCTGTAGTGAGTGATTGGTAAGTGTCATAGGCCAGAGGTGAACTGTATCTGCATTTCCGTTGCCAAAATAACATATAAATATACTATAATATATATACATATATAAGGTATATATAATATACATATATAACCAACAAGATTCCTAGAAACAATAATTACAATAAGGTTCTCCTTAAAAACTCACGACAATTTAACAAATTATTCTATTTGAATGATTAACAATTTATACAATTTTAGGAAGATATAACCATGCATAATGATTGAAGCAATTAGAGAATTGCATAGCAATCTCGTGTTCTACCAATCAATTTACATATTATTCCACATCTTTTCATGTGATATAACACATGTTTTGGACATATTCAATTCTTATATATATAAATATATACATATATATATATAGAGAGAGAGAGGGCTATTACGATGCAGTGTGCGGTGTCGCACCACAGCCGTCTGATGCACCCGTTGCGTGCGTTGCACGCACCGCACGCCGCATTTTATCATCTCTCTCTCTCTCTCTCTCTCTCTCTCTCTCTCTCTCTCTCTCTCTATATATATATATATATATATATATATATATATATATATATATATATATATATATATATATATATATATATATATATATATATATATAGGGGCATGCTATGCTGCGGCATGCGGTACGTGCGGCACCGCACCGCAGCCGCCTGATGCACGCGCTGCGTGCATCGCATGCACGCAACAGTGCATCAGACGGCATGCGGTAGGTGCTGCACTTACCGCATGCCGCATTATAGCATCTCTCTCTCTCTCTCTCTCTCTCTCTCTCTATATATATATATATATATATATATATATATAGAGAGAGAGAGAGAGAGAGGTATGCTAAAGTGCGGCATGCGGTACGTGCGGCACTGCATCGCAGCCGTCTGATGCACCCGCTGCGTGCATGCTGCATGCACGCAGCGGGTGCATCAGACGGCTGCGATGCGGTGCCGCACGTACCACATGCCGCATTCTAGCATCCCCCTATATTATATATATATATATATATATATATATATATATATATGGGCCCGGGAAGCTGAACTCGAGTTCACCATTCAAATGGTGAACTCGAATGGAGAAACTGCCATGCGTCCTGAGAAAGTGTTCAACCCTCTAACTTTTTGCTTTGCCTTTCCAGTGTTCAACCCTCTTAAATGTCTATCTCAGTATCCCCTCTTACTTGCTTTATGTCTTTTTAGTGGACACATGGCGCAATATAAACCATGTTTCACCATTCATTTGTGAACTCAAGTTCACCAAACCCTTTCCCATATATATATATATATATATATATATATATATATATATATATATATATATATATATATATATATATATATATATATATATATATATATATATATACTAGTGCATGCCCGTGCCTGTCGGCACTGCAGCGGGTCGCCTTCGGCAGCAACACACCCTAAACACCTTTAGGAAACACTTTCGAAGACAACACCAGCATTCATAGGGGCACCCATTTCCTCGTCCATACCAATTGGCACGAAGCGGGCGCCTTCGGTGTGACCAACTCCCCCACCCCCTATAATCGATGAATCACAGTTGTCTCTATTTGAACGGATTCCTCGAGATCGATCCGATGGTTTGGGGCAGCCAAAATTTCAGTAGGCGAGTTTATAGCTATTTATACAAACAACGATCACGGAATGAACGGTCAGATTTAGTGCAGTTTAAATGAGCCGGGATTTTAAAGGTTTAGTGCAGTTTAAATGGGTTGGGAACTTGGGATTTGAAACTAAGGGGAGGGAGTTGATTGACAGGGAAATAGAGATTGTGCGTTGATTTTTGAACGGATGGTTAGATCTATTCGGTTCATTTTTGTTCAATCAACTTATCTCAGTCAGCTTTTTGGTTCCGTTTTATCTAGTCAGTACGAAACCAACGTCCCTTGTTATATAGACAGGTGCTAATACTGTGCGGCCGCTTAACATGTGACACCCCCTTAGGGGGTTTTTTTTCTGAGAATTTTTTTTTTGGAGATTTTTTTTTTTGAAGATTTCCTAATTGATGGTTGCATAGGACTTCCCTTATGAAGACCCTGTGATTAAATTTCCGTTGTGCACATCTTGTGATTGCGAGAGAGATTTCGAGAAAGGTTGATTGGTTTCTTTGTTTGGTTGGATTGTGAGCACAATGTGTTCGCTTGTTGGTGTCGATCCCTCCTTAGGGATTCTTAGGGCAATAAATGCTAATTAGTGGTATCAGTGCTATTTGTAACTTGCTAGTATACACGATTGGATTATATGATTTATATCCTCATCTAGTATCATAGATATTTATAGTTTGATACCTAGTTAAGGTGATTTATTACTGTCACTTATTAGTGCAATTTATCTTGACAAAAGAAGGATTAGGTGTTACAATGTAGTGGCAAATGGATATTCCAAAATCAGCCCCACAATTTGAAGTCTACATACCTGCAGGATCATCAAAAAGCAGATAACAATTTGGAGGATTGCACCCCATGCTTTGCTTTGGAATTTATTAAATAAAAGTGATTAACCACTCGTTTATAACACTGCTTTAATGGATTGTGCCCGTTCGTGGTGATTCTAATATCTTGGTGGGACTATATATTATCACAGATATGACAAAAGATGGGATTATTGTTTTTCAAAAAATTTGAAGCTGGTTGAGTTCAGTTTTGGTGTCCATTTATACCACTAGTTTTTATTGTGGCCATATACTTAGGACCATTAAAATAGTTTATTGCAGTTTACTCATGATGTTTTATGCCTTTTTAACCACATTTCCGCTGTGAAAAAGAAATTTATAATGGCAATGCAAGCAAGTTAGAATATGCTTCAATGTGCGAAAGAAAATTCATATATTATTAGTCTCGCTCGTGTGCAAGACTGGTTACAGATACAAATGCACAAGAAGAAGGCATGCTACACAGACTGTCAAGTTTCATGAAGAAGATTTAAGGTAGATGGCATGGACATGGAATGATTATGAAAAATGATACCAAGTGAACATATTCAAAAGTAAATACATAATCAAATTCACCTGGTTGAAGTGCCCATGAACCAATGGGATTGTCCAGAGTGCATTACTGCATCTCGATCGAATCGCTTGTGTGAGATATGCATTCCACACAAACATGTTTTCATAGGGCATCTTCTCCTTGCCCAATGCAATGACATTTTTTTGCAAGCACCACATGACAGGGTACGTGTAACTATAGAAGAAATCCTTTGTGAGGTCGACGCTGGATAAGAGCTTCTTGTACCTGCGACAAAAGCAAACAGTTTTCATGTATGAATCGAGCAACCCAGTATGAAGATTTGTCCCCGATAGTAGTTGCCATCTTGACAACAAATTTGTTACTTGTATAGAGAACTTCAATAAACTTAATGATCTATACCGCATCCAACTCCTTTCTGAGGTATTTAAAGAAAGTGAACTACAATTGCCTGCTAATGATCAATAACATCTTGTTCCTAACAGGTTAGAAGAAAGAGAACTGAACTGGATGACTTGTTTGCTTTGGTGTCACTAATTCAGTGCCCACTCAACACCCGCCCGCACACATAGCTTGTTTCAACGGGGACTTACCCGCACTTGGAGAAAGAGGGGATAGCGGGTGGCACATGGCCACATGGAGGAGAGACGAGGTGGGGCCTAGCTGATACCATGTCACTAATCCTCGGCCCCCCCAAAACCGGTTGTGAGAGGGAGGGGGCAACGGGTATATGAAGATGTGGAACTCCCACCCCTTAGCCGATGTGGGACTATCCGCTCAACAGCTTTCAAATGTGTGAAACTTGCACCATTCGTGGTGTTCGTTGAATTGATAAACGACATAAAAAGCATATAGTTCGACAAAAATCAAAACAACAGGAACTGGAACACTACCAGAGCTCTGCCTTGGAACGGGCGACATCCGACTGAACCGACGGATGAGGAATGGTGATCATCTGGCTCTCTTTGACGCCGTAAATCGCATGCCCACATATAGACCCGATCTGACGCCGCTTCCTGACCAGGATCAGATAGTAGGACTCCAGAAACTTGACGCAGCCTTGATTCAAGAAAAAAAAGAGAACCCACAAGAATGAAAAGAAGAACAGATGAAGGGTGTACTAAAGGGTTGAACTTGAACTACAGGATTGAGTAACGAACCCGCAATGCCGTAGAACTTGGTGACGAATGCGAGGCCTCCGGTGGCGCGATTGTCGTCGCTGATGCGCTGGAGGAGGTCCTTGAACTGCTGCAGCGAGTACACGGCGGAATCCTCGCAGATGTTGAGGCCAGACGGGTTGGAGCGGTCGATCTTGAGCACACGGAAGAGCCGCTTATCCCGGCCGCTCCCGATGAGATAGAAATTCTGCGGCCGATCGAAAGAAAGACAGAGATCAGCGATTTCGACCTAAAGAATTCGAGGGAGGGGGAAGGAGTCGAAGGAGAGCGGGCCTGGGGTGATGCGTACGGCTCGGGTCTCGTAGAGGCCGAACTTCTCGAGGGAGCAGTGGGTGGGACCGATGTCTGGGTCGGCGAGGGGAGGAAGACGAGATCTCGAGCTCTCGGGTTTCGCCATGGAAATCGCGCGGGAGGGGAGGAGGGTGGTGGAGGGGTTTGGGGGGATTTTATAGGCTTCGCTCCGAGAGAGGCGAGGAAGGATATGCTAGCCGGTCTCGAACCCGGCCTGGGAGTCATCGACCCGAACCCAGAATGAACCGGCCTGTTCCGAAAACCATATGGACCAGGCTCGAGCTGTCACCAAACCTGACCCAAACCAACAGTCTCTTGTCCTAGTGATAATGCGCCCACACACGAATCCCGGTTCATGCACAAGGGCCCGCAAAAAAAAAAAAAAATCAAACCCAACTCAAATGGACACTAGCGAGCCCCACCCCATGCAAGTGGGGCTCATCGGGTTCACCCAAGCCCAAAAAAGGAGCCAGACAAGCCCACCCGAAAGTGGGGCACACCGGCCCCCTTCATACAAACCATGGCCTCTTTCACATGGAGAGGTGTGGCCGGCCAAAAGAAGAAAAAAAAGAAAATGAAAGAAAACTGTCATGCGCGGTGGGAGATAACGTGGACGTCTACGCAAGCTGTGAATCCATTTCGATCCTTCGATCCAACGGACAAAATGAGAATTCATGAAGTCATCGATTAAATATATAAAATCAGCTCATATGCCGAAAGATTGAGCTCAATCTAGCCTATACCCGCTTGCTACAAAAAAGAAAAGGGATAAAGGTTATTTTCTCTAAAAAGGAAAAGATAGATCCCAACCATTATGGGGAGAGAGATTCAAGGGATTTAAAAATCACAGCCATATCTCTCACACCTCTGCCCTTTGCCTATAAGTAGACGGGCAGGAGAAGGGATCAAAAGGTCGAAAAAATTAAAGATGACAGCTCCACAAAGAAGATGAAGGCTCGTGCTCGACGACCCAAGGCTTCACTATGCATGGGCAAGTGCATCCCACGGGAACGGCTTAACTCACAAAAGTACTCATAAACGTGAATACCTTGCATAAGAGATCAAAGCTTCGACTCCGTACACGAAGAAAAAAGCTCGGCGAAGAAGGTCCGGAGTCGGCACTGTTGCGCAGCGGACGATACGGAGCCCGGTATAGAGAAAAGGTCAAGGATGCGGATACACGGCCCATCGCTGTGGATCCCCGAAACGTCAGATCCCATCGGGGCATCCCATACTGCACCGGTCCGATAACGGCACACAACACACAGAAAAACATAGACAAGAGAGAGAAACACAAGATTTACAAAGGTTCACCCCGAATGGGGCTACGTAGTCTCTCCGGCAACCACCTCCTCCAGGTATCCACTATGAAGAAGATAAACAGGATTACACCCAACGGGCACTTCATGCCCTCTAACAAATCCTTACATATCTCTCCACCACAAAAAGATGATCATGTGCATCAACGGAGACCAAACTGTCTCCAACATGTGCCAACAGTCCTCCGGAAAAAACCACCAAATAGAGAAGACCAAAACTGAACATACAACACGATAGATGGAGAAGAAAGCTCTACCTCTTTGTGCGCTCTCTCTCCCACATATCTGATTGAACGGATCACACATGGCAATCTCTGCAGAGATAACCCTCATGGGTTCCACAAAAGTCATAATCTAGATACTCACCAGTCACGATCTATCAGATCAATCATCATCGAAGCACCACGGATCTCCCAACGGTCTTGCACTCCTCATCTCGGACTCGCCCCACTATGGCCACGATCTCCACAACATGGCCTTGCCCTCCATGGCTCGCCACCATGCCCGAAGGCATCTTTTCCGGAACGGGGGTCTTCTCTAGGTTTTCCTTCAAGTAGAATTCCTCCGAGATCGGTCACCAAGCACCCGCAAAGCAGTACTCCAATACGACGTCATGGACGTCACTCGCTGGCTCTTCAACGGCCCGGAGGAGGAGCAAGGCACGCTCCTCCCCCGCGTTCATCTTCTCCGCGAGAAGCTTCACTAAGAGTCGCCGCCTCCGAAATCAATCCTCTCTTCCAAATGATGATCAAGGACGAGTTCCCAAAACCCTAGACCCTTTATATACTAGGGGAATAAGTTACAAAAGCTTAATCCT
This sequence comes from Chamaelirium japonicum, assembly GCA_947650365.1. NCBI lineage: Eukaryota > Viridiplantae > Streptophyta > Magnoliopsida > Liliales > Melanthiaceae > Chamaelirium > Chamaelirium japonicum. Next base: position 21,529,497 of record OX393553.1, on the reverse strand, counting down.
GAGATTCTCCCAAAATAGCCAGATCTGGAAAGTCCAATCATGCAAGACTGGATCAAACCCGTGTCTATCAGGCACAGTCGTGCACATGACCTGGAAAAGTCATGTATACGACTGTCTGTAGCAAGACATGACTTTCTAGAGAAAGACGCATTAGGAAAGTTGGGCTCTAGGTCGTGCGCACGACACGACAGTCATGCGCGCGACTGTACAGTCGTGCGCACGACCTGCCTGAGGAGATGGGTTTAACTCGAGCCATCATCAATAATCTACACCATGGCGAGATGTCACAAACCAGACATCTATTCGTCATCTTCAAAGCACTTTGACAGTACCAAGCGGTACCCTATCGGTATCACGAATTCGCTTCCTGATGGCACTCCAAACGGCACCCTGATGGTGCCGAACGACCCCTCCTCAGTGTCCTGAATGTGTGTCCTGAAGGCGCGCCAAAAGCACCCTACTGGTGCCTACATCCAAACATATGCCCTACACCACTAACCGGTGTATGCACCAAACTGAATGCCGATGGCCGATCATCATGCCCAATGATGGTCTCCATTAACTGTCCTCCAGTGGCCATGACACCCAGAGTCTCCTCTGACGTCCAAACGAGCTCCACCTCGATCGATGTCGCTCCACCACCAATGGACAAATGTCCGAAGTCTCCTTTGATGTCCAACAAGCTCCACCTCTCCGATGGACTTGTGCCAGCGGGCAATCCCGCCGGGTTTGCTCCCGCTCGAGGTCGCAAACATATGGATCTCCTCCAAAAGGACTCTGAGCCAAGCGACTTCCTCCATATAGGATTTCGATCCACACCACAATGCTCAACAATCTCCACCTTGACAAGAGATCCTCAGCACCAATCTCCCCTCCATCTCTGTCAGAAAAGCAAAACAAGTCGCACCTCTACACACTCCACCATGAGTACTCAGTCACCCTCCTGATGACAGAAGCATCTGTCCCACGCCTGAGGACATGCATCAAGTAAGCCAACGCCACCACTGAACATATTCTTCAAGATCTGTATCGCTGTGAAAATGCTCCACCTGCAACCAAATTTCGCGACAATACCCACTGCGCCTGATGCTAACACCCAACAATGCCAAATAATCAGCTTATAGGGCCTCCAATAATGACCTCCAAAGAAGTCCTCCTAACAAGCTCCACTTTAAAAAAGTGAGTCTAGACGTGCAAGACTCGGATTGGAAAGAAATCTAATATCTTCTCACACTCCGACGTATGACGAACATGCAGCCCCTCTTGTCAGCACTTGAGTATGCCGCCTCTGTCATCAATTGGCTACCATCACACTAAGTTGCTGAAACTCTAATCGTGTGAACAAACAATTGGCCACCGCCATCAAGAACACTAGAATCTCGACATATCATGAGCTATTGCCAAGATAACCCCCATCAGACTCCACATTTGATAAAAACATGATAGCACTGAACCCGACCCTATCGCTGGTCAAAACTTGAAGAAAATCTATCGGCTATGCTCCACATTTCCTTTGCAATCTTGATTATAGTGTCAATGACTGCTCGCACTCCAAACACGAGATCCATCTGAAATATGACCTCAAACTGTCGCCTCCTCAGGACCGATAACATAGGACTCACTTGTGTCTTGTGCCACTAAGATCTGACCAAAAGAATGTTCTCTATGTCATTCTCCCAAAACTCCAGTCAGTGCCTTCACCAGTCACTCTGTAATGACTCGTGCCAGTGCCCGTCGGCACATCCACCAGCCACCTGTCAACGACCACGTCAGCCAGCTCGTCGGCGGTTGGAATCGTCGCCCATCGATGACTCCGCAATGACACTGAAGAAGCAACCCAAAGCTCTAATACCAGTTTGTTGCGTAACGAACGATACATAGCCCGTCATAGAAAAAAGGTTGAGGATACGGATACGCGACCCATCATCGTGGATCCCCGAAATGTCAGATCCTATCGGTGCATCACATACTGCACCGGTCCGATAACGGCACAAGACACACAGAAAAACATAAACAAGAGAGAGGGACACAAGATTTATAGAGGTTCACCCCGAACGGAGGTACGTCCTCTCTCTGGCAACCACCTCCTCCAGGAATCCACTATGAAGAAGATAAACAAGATTACACCCAACGACACTCCATGCCCTCTAACAAATCCTTACATATCTCTCCACCACAAAAGATGACCATGCACATCAACGGAGGGCAAACTGTCTCCAACATGCGCCAACGGTCCTCCGACAAAACCACCAAATAGAGAAGACCAAAACTAAACATACAACATGATAGATGGAGAAGAAAGCTCTATCCATTTGTGTGTGTTTTCTCCCACATATCTGACTGAATGGATCACACATGGCAATCTTCGCAGAGATAACCCTCACGGTTTTCACAAAAGCCATGATCTAGATACTCACTAGTCACGATCTGTTAGATCAATCATCATCGAAGCACCACGGATCTCCCAACGGCCTTGCGCTCCTCCTCTCGAACTCGTTCCATCATGGCCTCGGTCTCCGCAACGTGGCCTTGCCCTCCATGGCTCGCTACCATGCCCGAAGGCATCTTCCCCGGAATAGGGATCTTCTCTATGTTTTCCTCCAAGTAAAATTCCTCCGAGATCGGTCACCAAGCACCCGCAAAGCGGTGCTCCAACACGGCGTCATGGACGCCGCTCGTTGGCTCTTCAATAGCCCGAGGGTCCCCCGGGTTCTTCTCCGCGAGAAGCTTCACCAAGAGCCACCGCCTCCGAAATCGATCCTCTCTTCCAAATGATGATCAAGGATGAGTTCCCAAAACCCTAGACCCCTTTATATACTAGGTGAATAGGTTACAAAAGCTTAATCCCTAGATTATCCCAAAATAGCCATATCTAGAAAGTCCAATTGTGCAAGACCAGGTCAAACCCGTGTTTGTCAGGCACAGTTATGCGCACGACCTGGGAAAGTCGTGCGCACGATTGTCTGTAGCAAGACACGCCTTTCTGGAGAAAGATGCATCGGGTAAGTCGGGCTCCAGGTTGTGTACACGACACGACAGTCGTGCGCACGACTGTACAGTCATCCGCATGACCTGCCCGATGAAACGGGTTTGACTCGAGCCATCATCAACAAGCATCACCCCGTCGTCTCCAACAATTTTTAACTCTGAAAACGTCAAAGAATCCCGGAGAAGAAGATCGAAGCGATGCTACACCCATCGTCTTCAATTCAAAGCAGCACCACAGCAGTCGTCTTCAACAAACGTCCGATACATCCATGAAAAAGAATGCTTGGAGAAGGAAACTCGAGGCAACGCTACACTCGTCATCTTCAACATCGAAGAGGTGTTACACCTGTCGTCTTCAACATCGGAGTCAACACTACACCCGTCATCTTCAACATATCCTCCAATTCCGCCTATACAAAAGAAGCACGGAGAAGAAGATCAAAACTGATGCTCATGCCTTTGGTACTCCATTGGCTGTATATAAACACAATATGTCATTGTAGTAGTCCATAGGCAACCCACACTCAAGCCGTTTACCGTCGGCCATGTGCAGGCTACCGCTACCCATCGTTGCCGCCTGCAACCCATGCCACCATTGTGGTCTCCTTCCTTCTCCTCTTCCTACCTCCACCTCGTCGTCTTTCCTCCTCTTTCCCTCCTCCTCCCTCTCCTCTTTCCCTCCTCCTCCTCTCCCTGAAAATCGCAATACTTGATCACACTAGGCCTAATGCACCTTCTGTGCATTTGACCTCTGATCGATTCCGATCAAGACCGATATCTTTGCCGGTTGTATTGTAGCTATATGGATCAATACCGGTGTCATCTTCTGGGATTGCACAATAGTTAATTAGATTCATAATATAATTTTTAGATCGATTTAAAGGAAGAATGTTTGATTTTGGATTATTAAACTAAATAAAGAGACAATTAAAAAGAACTAATTAATTATTAGAATAAACTATATATCAATTAGAGATAATCTAGGGCAGCGAATTCACCACTAGCTATATAGTATTATCTTGTGCTAATTAGGGCTATTCGTATTTAACCGAATAATCGATCCATTATGACCAAGGTCATGACGAATCTCAAGAAATAACTTATAATGCTCAACGGCATGGGCCATCTGTGGTTAGCCCGACCAGTCCTCTTGGACACAGACCGTCTACCTTAAGCATGGTCCATCTCAAGGATACATCATAGGTGCAATGATTATATTATAAGAAATATCCTATGGTAGTGACCCATAACGGAAGTGAATTAATGGTTGGAGGACCATAAGTGGTGTGTGTTCCATTATTTATTTTTTTATATAAATTATTCTACATGTGCATGCACGTGCTAGTACGTGAATCGAACACCCTAACAACAATCTAACGATTGAAATATCTAGCATGCATACAATTAAAATCTACGCTAAATCTATATGGTAGAGATAGTCATATCTTAGTGTGGATCCTTTAACCACATAGAATTGTCTTCATTATTGATAGAGACTGAAGATTGCTCGCAATGAAGATGAAGATGCACGAGAGGATGAATCATTCTTTGTTTATCCGATCTCACGCGATGCATGATACGTCGTCGAAGGATCTCTGATGCCTTCTTGCAACGACCCTTTTCTTTCTATGATTCACCGTGCGAGGAAGACAAAGCCGCATCCAAAACCCAACACCATACTTGAGAGGGAGATGAGAGAGGAGAAGAAGAGAGGGGGGTGGCTAGGGCTTGCACTAGTGGCCGGCCCCCTCTCCCTCTGTCCTTTTATAGGGGTCGACCATATGCCTCCTGCGTATGCAAGTTGTGGCCGGCCCCCCTCTCCCCTTGTCTGTGTGTGTGTGTGTGTGTGTGTGTGTATAGGTTGACCCCTCTTTTCCTTTTGGGGATATGTGGCCAGCCCCCCTCTCCCTTTGTGTGTATGTGTGTATACATAAGTTGACCCCTCTTTTCCTTTTGGGGTTGTATGGTCGGCCCCCCTTTTGGCAACACCCCCCCCCCCCCCCCCCTTTCCCTTTAATGTTTACAACGCCTATAAGTAAGGAGAGGGGGGTAGCCACATAAGTCCACACATCCCTAAGGTTAGCCACCCTAAGTCATACGGGGTATTTTGGTTTCCCAAAATGCCCATCTGCGACTAGTTGGTCACCCCCTATATGTGGGGCTCATATGGTTAACCATTTCTAATGCGAGACTAAACCCTAGCACACTATGGCGTATCGACATAGAATGTCACTAGTGTCTTCACTATTTACCGGGGTGTCCTTAGAATTAGTCAACGCACAACATGCCCCGATGCATCGCACCCATATAGCAGAGGCCACATAAGGTAAGGGGACTACTACATGTGTCTCTGTACTACCCTGGGGTTGCTCCCTAGTACACACATGCACCTACGCAACTTCTATGTTCTAGTGCAAAGCATACACGGACATAGGGATATTAGGGTTGGACTAAATACTTCATTTAATTGTGCTTTGTGAAACAAGGAGATGGTTTAAGGACCATACATAATGTGGATAAGGTGAAACCATCAGGGTATGGGGTTCATGTCATATCTGGATTTCACTCTGTAGTATAAAACCTCGGGCATGAGTTTTACTACCATTTTTTTAAAAAAGTAAAAGTCATTTAAATTTTGTTTATTCTTCATTGCTTGAACCGACCCAATGCCTAAGGTGCAAGCTCGAACTATAACGTGCCCAGGTAGAGTCCTATCCCTGAAGGGATTAACCCGTAGCCTGACGACACTGGAACACCCAAGACACCCCGCGTACAGTCCTGTCCCCACAAGGAAGATATTAAAACTATTTTATGAACGAAAAGAGTACCACTCGACTGTTTGAAAGCATTTGTGACAACCACTATCCAATAGGCCAATAGCCAAGAGCAAAGACTCATGAAGCTGTGATGCCATGATGGATGAGGTGAGGTGAGGTGAGGTGTACAAGACCACGAGTTAGCCCCATATTGCCTGAAGAAAAAGAGATCATAAACTACTTATATAATTTTTTCTCCCAAACATAGAAGACATGTTTTAAAATCGTGCGCCACTACGGATTTTGTAAGAACTCATGGTTAAGCATGCTCGAGCAAATGCAGTAATAGGATGGGTGACCTCCCTAGGAAGTTCTCGTGCAGGCATGGGCAAAGCAGATAATTTCTTGTATGTTTGGGGTGGATGTTACAAAATGGTATCAGGGCTGGTTCTCCTCATAATGGGAGGGTCTAACTCTACACGTAGATGTATAGCCCTAAGGGGGGTGGATTGTGACGACCAAGATCCAATAGGCCAATAGCCAAGAGCCAAGGCTCCTGAGGCTGTGATGCCAAGATTGATGAGGTGAGGTGAGGTGTACAAAGCCACGAGTTAGCCCCTATATTGCCTTGAGAGAAGGAGATCATGAGCTACTGATATAATTTTCCCTCCCAAACATAGAAGATGCGTTTTAAAATCATGTGCCGCTATGGATTTCGTAAGATCTCCGTAGTTAAGCGTGCTCGGGCGAGAGCAGTACTATGATGGGTAACCTCCCTAGGAAGCTCTCGGGTGGGCACGGGCAAAGCAGACAATATCTTGTATGTTTGGGGCGGATGTTACAGCATCACTCTTGGACGGAAGGAGTCTTGCTCTCGTAGGAGCACGAGGCTTGAACCCGGAAGGCGATCCATTCCTCATGTCACTCTGAATTAGCCTTTGAGGCTCCGTACACTCATTATTGTTATGATTAAGATTAACAAAAATAGTTGGTATCCCGAGTCAGAATAACACATCATTAGAAGCAAACTTTCTATATATTGATCAACTATCTTAATATTTCATCTTTGAAATATAATTACAACATTCTACTGGTCTAAATAAGACTAGCCCTTGAAATCCATGGCTTCTACTCTAGCTCCAGTGCACTCCACTATATCTCCTCAGCAGCTTCTACTAGTTCTTTATCCATGTATGTCTTTCTGAACTATGAACACAATTCCTTCATGTACCTAGGTTTGTACCCAACAAAGAATATACACACAAACCTTGAGTCACTTAGAAAACTAAGTGACTCAGTGGGAGCCAATCTAATAACTAAAATATGATAAAATAAAAATAGTGCTTAATTAATGTATATCATCATCTGATATACAATATAAATCAAGAACATTCCTCTATTGCACTGTATCTCGAGTAATATCGTACCTTTAGTAATTTCTTATCATAAATAAAATCGTTTTCGAATAATATCAATTCTCAATGCTATCTCGAATAATATCATACCTCTAGTACTTTTAATGTTAAGAAATATTGTTACTCGAATAATATCGAATCTCTAAGAATGTAGTATCTCGAAGAATATTGAGTCTCCACGTGCAATAAGATCCAAGTTATTGGCGCCAACATTGTCGTACTCCTAATAATCAAGTATATGCTATTATAATAGAAGCTTACCATATAACCAATATTATAACATTGGATTTTTTTACAAATCATCCTCTGTAATCTTCTCTGTTTACATATAAATCCATATAAGTCAATATTTACATATAAACTCCTTAAATTATCTAATATTTACATATCGACCCCTATAGTTAGTTGGCATCCAAAATGAAGGAATATTTCTAAAATATTCCTTCATTCGATTGTTATTTTATTAATTTAAAGGGAAAATAACTGATTGACCTATGGTTTTAATTAGTGGAATTGACATATTTATTGAACATGGACTTAACCAAAAACAAACACAGACATACCTGAATCTAACTTTGTTCTAATTTGAAGAATTCTCATACTGGAGGGGTATTTACAAAGTTTAGGTAAAATATTAAGGAGATTCAAAAATATTCTCTTGCTTTGGATGTCAGCTAACTATAGGGGTCAATATGTAATGCTTGAATGAATTAAGGGGTTTATATGTAAATATACTTTATTAGGGGTTTATATATAAATAGAGAAGATTAAAGGGTTGATTTGTTAAAAACCCTATAACATTAACTACTTAGTCCATGGTATTGTAAGAGACAACCACTACCCAAAGACTCATTAGCAGCCAAATGGGCTTAGAGGACTTCTTGAGTCAAACATACCACCCATACCGACAATGGCGGCTCCATAAATTTATATCAGTGGGGTCAAAAATTATATTAAAAAATATTTTTCATGTGACGGTGAGAAATAGGGTTCGGTGAATCGATGGAGTGGGGTAAAACCAACAATTAAAACTAAATAACTTATGACAAAAATAAAAATTTAATAGATTTGAATCGGTGAGTGGGGTCAATTGACCCCACTCATCCATATGTAGAGCCGCCTATGCATACCGATCCAGTGCAACCATGTACATCTTAGCTCCATCAAGTAATGCGGTATTTGATAGACAATTATGGTGTCATTATTTTCCTTAAGCTATGGCTAATATTATAACTCTAACAACTAGTTTAAAGTACTGTAAGGGACAACCACCACCACTACTCAAAGACTCGTCCCCAGCTAAATAGGCTAAGAGGACTTCCTGAGTCAAATATATCAACCATGCCGGTAACAGCAGGGTGGAACCTTCAAGGTTCAGGATTTCTAGCTCCAACCAAATCCTTGATTAACTATTCCAGTGACACACTGAAAGTTCCGCTAATCAGTCATAATCCGATTAACCTGTGTAGCTATCCAGAGTGCAACGCGAGTTAAACTCTAGTAATTATAAACATATATTATTCTCTTGTAACCCTGTTCTCTACTATACTCTGATAATTTCTAATCCCTAGTGTTACTGGTGTCATGATTCGACTCGGCAGGTGGGGAGCACCGTCAGATCCCGATTAATCATATGACTAGAATTTGATGACTTGTCATCTAGAACACCATACACCTTCTGGTGCTATTCCTAGCTAGCATCCAGAACGTCATCAGTCATACTGACAACCACCAGACCTAGATTAATTGTGTGGATGAATTGACTCATCAAAACACACCCATCCAACTTTGGACATCGGATAACCTATAGGGGTTGCATGCCACTCTAGCGCCAGCCGGGTAACCCAACGTATCGTGATATTGGATTATGGTAGGTCCGTACACGTTGGCACATCAAAGCATCAGACAATTGGTTGGCTCGGTGTACATGGGCCCTTAGGGTTAAGGACATATTATCTACAGTAGTAAGACGTTATGCACCGGTGTCTAAATCATTGATCTATGCATCGTTTTGGTTCATGTTCAACACAATCATCATGCTTGGTCAGGTGAATAGGAATCCAACATTCCCATGGTAGAGGCTTTACCACATCCTCTACATGCCAACAGCTTATTCCTGGTGAAGCTACCAGTATCACCAAAGCTGTGAACTCAATTCTAGATAACATGGCAGACCCTTTCACAAAGGTGTTACCGACCAAGGCTTTTAAGAAGCACATGAATATCATGGAAGTTAAGATTGTTATTCCCTACTAGGCCAAGTGGAAGATTATTGTAGCTTGTGTGTCATGAGCATGGATTTTTTGTATTAATATTAATAAAGATAATTTTTGTTATTGCTTTAATTAGAATATTGCTTTGGTATGTTTTAATTCATATGTAATAAAGGACCATAGGGAATACAATAAGCCACTGAGACACATGGTGGATCTATGCTTGGGAGACCTCGTGGATCGGTTCTGTGCGTGTTAGAAATATATAAAGACATCGATAATCCCATAAACTAAGTATTAACCCTAAGCCTGATCTAGAGACTAACTCACAAGGAAAACTAATAAACAAATTATCATTGGGGTTCTCTAAACATAAAGTAAAGAGCATAACAGAAGAAACACCCAAACTGAATCAAGTCCAGGGTTCGACCCCTAAACCTGAATAGCACTGCCAAGATATTATGTTCTGCACGGTCTCCCGACGACGATCCGGATTATCGTCAACATGCACGCTTTCATTGGGTCCTTGCACTCCATGGTATTGCTTGCCCAAGTAGTGGATATCTTGGATCATTCATTTCCCACTTCCTATGGTAAAAAAACTAACACGCTCCGAGCAAGCGCTCGTTCATGTACAATTTTTTCTATAAAGAATAAAGAAACAATCCTAGAAACATAGTCAGGGACCCAAGGGTGGTCAATCTCTACCCTCACCCATTTAAAGCCTTAAAATCCACAAGCATAATAATATTCAATGCATAAAATAAACATTGGGTCCGCCCCCCCAAAGACATACAATAATATATTATTATTATAGCACAATACCTAAAAAGGACGCTATATAACACAATTCATATGCATGATCTATGCCAAACCTCAAAAAAAATATTTGCAATCATATATCCACATTGTTTTCACAAATTCATGTATGAAACATACACCGAAGCATGTTTTGATATCAATTATTGGAATTAAATCCTTTTATCAGAGTCACAGCGGAAGCAAAAGATAGATATGAGGATCTCATGGTGTATATTTCATTACAATCTATTTTTTAAAACAATCTATATGATAATCTATGATCCTAGCATATGTGCAGACACCGGCATACTACGATCTACGGAAGATATGCATGCATCTAGTTAAGTGTTTAGAATCGTTATACCTTCTGAGTCTTTTATCCGAGGATAACAGAATGATGGTTGATGATTTCCATGAAAACCGATAGGAAACGAAGGGTTACATGTAGCGAAGAAGATAACGCGCCTCGAAGACCTCATCTTCTCTTTCTCTTTTCTTCTTCCTTCCTTCTTCCTCCTTTCTTCTTCTTTTCTTCTTCCTCTTTTTCTTGGCCAAAACCACAAAAGGGAAGCTCTATCCTTTTCCCTTATCTCCATGACACTTTGGACGAAAACGCCATTTTGTCAAGATACCACTGATAGAGAGATAAAGTGAGGAAAACTAGTCGGAATCGAGCTCTGTCAGCGCCTATAAGCTCCTGGATTTATTCTGCTCATTTTTAGATCCATTTCAATATATTCTTAGTTATATTTTAGTATTTACCAAAATACTCTTATGATCCCTTAACACATGTAAATTAGGTTCTTAAGCTTTGGGCTTGCACTCTATCGTGCTACTTCGCATCTAACATGTTTAACTGGATCGAAAAATGATTTCTATACACAATGACATAGTGGAACCTTCAGAGTTTATGATTTCTAGCTCTAATCGGATCCCTGATTAACTGTTCCGGTGATACACCAAAAGTTTCGTTAATCAGTTTTAATCCTATTAACCCGCGTAGCCACCCATACTGAGACACGAGTTGAACTCTAGTAATCCTAAATATATGTTACTCCTTCGTAACCCTATTCTTTAATATATTCTGATAATCTCTAGTCCCTTCTGTTACTGGTGCCATAATTCGACTCAGGCGATGGGGAGCACCGTCAGATCCTAATCGATCATATGACTAGGATTTGATAACTTGTCATCTATAACACCATACACCTTCTGGTGCTATACCTAACATCCGGAACATCGTTAGTCATACTAACAACCACCAGACTTGGATTAATTGTGTGGATGGATTGACTCATCAAAACGCACCTATCCAACTTTAACGTCGGATAACCTGTAGAGGTTGCATGCCACTCTAGCCCCAGCCGAGTAACCCAACATACAGTAGGTGAAGGGAAATTCAACATTCCCATGGTGGAGACTTCATCACATCCTCTACCTGATAGCTTATTCCCGGTAAAGTGACCAGTATCATCAAAGTTGTGAACTAAGTTCTAGATCTACACAGAACTGGTCCACTGGGTCTCCCAAGTATGGACCCACTATGCATTTCAGTAGCCTACTGTATTCCCCAGGGTCCTTTTATTATATATGAATTAACATATACCAAAGCAGTATCTAATTAAAGCAATAACCAAAGTCATCTTTATTAATGTTAATACAAAAAATCCATGCTTTGGACACACGAGCTACAATAATCGCCTCTTGTATCAACTCTTCTTATTCTCTCTCTCTTTACTCTACAGTGTCTATATGATAGTTAAGCACGTGATAGCTCAGTATCCCACATTAGCCATATCTCGAAAGTCAACACCTTCCATCGACTATTAGAGGGGGATCGTACGATGGCCGTAATCTCCCCCCACAGTTACTTTAGCCGAGCTTGATGATGATGAAAAAAAGCTCCATAATATATTCATGGATGCAAACTCCGCTCGTCGATCACCTCTCCGTGACTGCTTCCGAGCTTCAAAAGATGTGTTTGGCACCCTAAAACACATATTTAAAAGGTGGGGATCATCCTAGAGAGTTTCCCCTTATGAATCCCTATCAAAATAGGCAAGAGATAGGGCCCATGTTGCTGATTCGATGACCCAAGTCCGATCAATCGGCCTTTGAGCCTGATCGATCAGACTTGCCTTTTCTGTTGTTTTATGCATTGCGGTGTTCACTTATTTTGGCCATAACTTTTGACTCGGTTATTGGAATTATGCGTTCTTAGGCTCGTTTCGAAGCTCTTGACGAACTTGATCTTTCTATAGTATCCTATCATCCAACCAGATATTCAAAGTTAGTAACAAAATGACTTTCTCTCTTTATGTCTTCATAGCTTGCTCTGTTTGGACCGTATCCTGTACAGTGGCTTGATTTCCTACAAGTTAGGTAAATACACATAAGAGAACTGATAATGATATAAAAGGGGGTAAGAAAACATAGGTTTAGGGGAGTAAATGTGGTGCATTTAAGCACTGAACAACCTCCATTGTCAAATGTACAGTAGAATGCATTCAGCCTCCAAGGCCAAATGCACAGAAGGTAAGTTTGGTCTGGTGTGGTCGAGTGTCATGATTTACAGGAAGATGAGGACGAGGAAGAGGAAAATAGGAGGAAGAAGGAGGGAAAGAGTAGGAGGAGAAAGAAGAAGGGAATGAGGAGGCCGGGAGGAGGAAGAAGAAGGGAATGCGAAAGAGGATGGTGGGTTGCCGATAGCGGAGGCAGCCGCCGATGACAACGGGCAGCTATTTGGATGGTAACAATAGAGGCAAAAGTGGGGTGGTCTTTAGACGAGGGTTGCCTTTGGCAAAAGAGGATGCTGTTTGGACATGAGCTATCTTAGGTATTTCATGGGCTGTATATAGCCTCACAATATGGAATAAAAGGAGAGAAAAAGGGCAAATTGTTGTACAACCCCTCAAATAGATCGTAATAAGGACCTTTGACGATTGCCACATCAAGAGGCCTACGTTGGGGCCTATAGAAGGTGAGAAACAAATTATTGTCCTACTTTCTTTGAAGAAGGCGACAAATGAAGAGGGGGGACCAATTTCAATTTTAAATTCTTGAGTGTTTGTGTCGGTTTGAATGGGAGCCTGGGATGGAAGGAATGTTTTACCGTTCTTTTTTATCCGCTTGTCATGTGCCTTTTTCACCAAAATGCAAAATAAAAAATGATCAAACTGTACCAAAGGCTCACAGTCGTCTGACGGAAGTTATAGCACTACAATTGAATGACACCCGATTGCGATTGTCGTCTCCCCGACAGTTCTGATGCAATCAAACCCCAAATTAGGGAGAAATACTTCAATGCAACCGTCCCTAGTAGGGACACCAAGCCAGCACCGTTGCATCGGAGTGTGAAATGGGCCCTAGTGTGGTTCATTGCTCGTGGTGTCTGATAATAAACCAATCCAAGGGTTGGAGCGTGGTGTCCCTAATAACTCCTCCCCATTGAAGTTTTTCCCATGGGTGGGAAGAATTTATCCAGTGGAACGGGTATATATGCTAACATGGTGAACAACTCAGTCATACCAACCAATGCATGTGGGACCCACCTATGAATCGCACCCTCTATGCCATGCAGCCACTTCCATAACTAAACGACAATGTAGTCGGAACTTAGTGCCTGAACCGAAGGGACGGTGTGATTCACGGGTGGCTCCCACATATGTGATACATCGGTTGGACTTCGAGTTCATTGTTCACCACGTCATCATATACACTGTTCCACTCGATAATTTCTTAGTGGGTGTGTCCTACCTACTACACAGATTTTTTTTTTTGGTTTTCCTACACATCAGCCTATCTCTTTCAATGTTTGTTGTTTTGTTTTCTCCTATGTCAATACTCGTTGTTCCTCTTTCAACGAAAGCTCTGCACATTGCCCTCCATCAAACACCTCTGATTTCAGCCACCTCCCATATCTAGTGACCAAGTGGGCAGGGAAGAATAGTAGAGGAGACGATCTTTGTGAAGAGGGGGGGGGGGGGGGGTGGGGGGGGGGTGGCTATGCCTTATGTGGCTCCGCCCTTGAATGTAGAAGTACGTCATTATATCTACTACAGTGAAAATAACTATAACAAAGAATAGCTTTCTACAAAGAACTATAGCTATAGAGCAACATGTGCAGATTGTTACTCTTTGCTATAATACTTTTGCAGATTGTTTATTCTTTGTTACAGTGAAATCACCGTAGCAGTCACTGTATCTGCTAATTAAAATCACTATAGCAAATAGTAACTTTCTATATTGGAAGTAAAGTGTAACATTTGCAGGTTGTTACTTTTGCTATAGTACTTTTGTAGATTGTTACTCTTTGCTATAGTAAAATCATTGTATTATCACTGTATATGCTACAATGTTTTTACTGTAGTATAGAGTAACAATTTGTAAAGTATGGTTAAAGTATATTTGGGGATTGTTAGTCTTAGCTGCATTAAAGTGTAACATTTGTGATTTTGTCTTTTCGAGCGGGACCCACTGCAAAATAAGAGGTTTTCCCCAAATGATCCTCAAAAGCCATGCATTGTTCAAACCAACTCTTGTTGCTTTTTGCATTATTTTAATGACTCTCTACACGCACAAAACAACCACATGTTCATATTTTGATTATTTTGGACAAAAATGCGCGCAATATTGCATATGCTTTCGACGAAGTAATATGGCCAATGCAACCAACGCAAATATGTTGTGTTGGCCTTGTTGCTTTCGAGGAAGCACTATATGCAAATGCAATAAACACAAATATGTTGCGTTGGCCTTGTTGTTACTTTCGACGGAGTACTATGGCTAACGCAACGGACGCAAGGTTTGATGCAATGAACGCAAGTCAACGCAAATGACTTGTGTTGGGAACTTAATAGGTTCCAGAAAGAAAGAAAATAAGTGTCATGTTAAGAGCATTTTTGTTAAAAAAAATATATATGGTCAGAAAAGTACTACAAAAAGCAATTAAATGGGGTCTGTTTGGGCAAATTGGAGGAGTCAAGGGGGGGGGGGGGGGGGGGGCATTTTGGAAAGAGGTTTTTCCCAGAATGGCCCCCAACTCTGTCGTATTGCTGGGAATAGACTCAGTTGCTTTTTGCATTACTTTTCTGACCACATATTTTTTTGATGACCAAAGTGCTCTCGTAAAGTTAAAAAGTCTTCACCCCCAATTCCAAAGAGAAGACCCCCATGTTTCTCATATAATCTTGATCGATCGACAGGCGTTTTTGCCAATTAGATCTAGAAATCAATAACCCGGCCACTTCACCGGATTTCAAAGGTGACCGTCCTTAACTCGTACGATTCTAAATTTCGACGAGCATCGACAGATTTCAAAGATGATCCGTACTCATCTTCGCTCATTAGATCCCCCAATAGAGCTCAAGTATCTGATTTCAAAGGGGATCCGTCCTCATCTTCGCCCATTAGACCCCCCAATAGAAGCTCAAGTATCTAATTTCAAATGTATTTTCTCATATTTCGGCGAGCATCGACCGATTTCAAAAGGTTCGCAGGAATTGTCTCAAGAGGTAAAACCCTAAATCTTATAAATCCACAATTCTATCCTCCATATTGAATAATATCATGCACCCTAAACAAGTATATTCACAGCTCTTTTTGCGTCGGCACCTTGTGTATTGGGCGCCGACGCCTTACATATATAAGTAGACATTAATTTTTGAAGTCTTTTTTGACACTTAAAATTCTTATTTATTGTTGTTGCAGTAGACCATATATTAGGGGTGCAACTCGGGTTGAGTTGGTTCGAGTTTGAGCCAACCCAAAACCGAACTAGTTCGGTTATACCATATTGAAACCCAAACCAACCCGACTTAGGTATAGACCCGAGCTAACCCAACCCACACTAAGGTCGGGTTGGTTCTCGGGTTGGGAATTGATCTAAAAAAATAATGGTTATCGACTATTTACTAGCAAACTAAAGATTTATGTTGGGCTTTAGGTTTTAGCCACCCGTTGAATTCTCTTGGTAGTTGGTTCAATGTTAGCAAACAAATAACATTTACTCGGGTGCTAGTGTGATGGAGCCCAAAAGTCCAAACCCGTGACATATATATGTGGACTAATATATATGAGTTCGATTGTCGGGTTGGGTCGAGTCTACCCAAGCCTCAACTCGGAACCGGCCCATATTTAGTCAGGTCCACAAAACTTAGAACCGAACCAACCCATTTAGTCAAAATACTCGAACCAGCCCAACCCACTTAGGTCGGGTTGGGTCGGTTATCATTTTTACCCGACCCAAGTTGCACTCCTACCATATATGGATTTACGGCTACCCGTATTATGCATTTATGATAAAAAATTGGTTAAAATCAAAAAGAAATATGAGTGCAAGGAAGGTACAACCAAAACATTTAGCTTGTGACTTTTTGCTACATTTGGCCAACTTATTAAAAAACTCTATCAAATAATAAATATTAGTGTTGAAGAGTATGACATTTTCTATGAAGATGTTTTATCCTAGTACAATTCCGTGTCCTCCTATAGATATTGTGGATGATGATGATGTAGCTTTATTTATTACGCACAATATGCGTAACATGAACAATGCTAATATCCCGATGATCATAACAAAAGAAAGGAAAGGTAATGTTCCTATATATAGGCCGTCATATGTTTTGAAAAGAAAGTTATCCAAAATGTCTACCGATCGAGTCAAAGTATGTTGAACTTTATCCAAACATCCAGATGTACCTCCGGTAATGAAGATTGAAAATTCAGCTATGAAGTTAAGAGATGAAAGCTTTAGCATAGACTTGAACAAATATCATACTCCTGATTTAAGGTTAAACCGAAATACTAGAGTGGATCCTATTGATCAGAGGATTAATCTTAATATAAAGCCTACCAATTATGATGGTGATTCATTTATTGATAGCAATGGATATAGTTGTGATGTACTAGATGTTGAAATTGGATCCGCTTATCAGAGTCGCAGCGGACGCAAAAGATAGATCCGAAGATCATACGGTGTATGTTTCATTATAATTAATTCTACAAAACAATCTACATGCAAATCTATGATCTTAGCATATGTGCGGACACCCTAGAGGCATACTACGATCTACGGAAGACATGCATGCATCTAGTTAGATGTTTAGAATCATCATACCTTATGGATCTATGATCCGGAGATGACGGAACGATGAAGAACCGCACTTGAATCACAAGGGAAACTGTCAGATAGCACCTTGTCCTTTGCGAATTGAAGAATCCTCGAAATCCCGTCTCTGAGTGCAAGGATTACGAGCCGACGAAGGAATCCGTTGCGAAGACGATGGTGAGCCGCAAGATTTCCTCCTTCTCTTTCTCTCTTCTTCCTTCTCCTTCCTTCCTCTTTCTTCTCCCTTCTTCTTCCTCTCTTTTCCTTGGCCGAAACCACAAAGGAGGAGGCAAAAAGGGGGGGTTCGGATTTTGAAGAGGGGGAGACCTAAAGGCCAGCCCCTCCCCCTTCTCTATACTTATAGGGCCGGTCTCCTAGTGCCATGGGCAAGCTAGGGCCGGCCCTAATAGGATTAGGATGAGGAGGGGCATTTTTTAGGGATTTCCAATGTCTATCGTGAAGCCTGGACGAAAACGCCCTTCACGAAAAGTGAAAAACTGCGAGAGAGATTGAGTGAGGTGCGCTACTCGGAATCGAGTTCCGTCAGCGCCTATGAGCTCCTGGAATTATTCCGCTCATTCTAAGATCCATATTCAATGTATTATGAGCCATATTTTAGTATTTACCAAAATACCCCTATGGCCCGTAACATATGTGAATTAGGTTCTTAGGCTCCGGGCTTGCATTCCATCGCGCTACTTCGCATCCAACGTATCCATCTAGGTCGGGGGAAAATTCCTATATGAAACGACAGGCTGGAACCTTCATGGTTCGAGATCTCTAGCTCCAACCGGATCCCTGATTAACTGTTCCGGTGACACACCGAAAGTTCCGTTAATCAGTCCTAATCCGATTAACCTGCGTAGCTACCCAGAGTGCGACGCGAGTTGAACTCTAATGATCCTAAACTTATGTTACTCCCTCGTAACCCTGTTCTCTACTATACTCCGATAATCCTCAGTCCCTTCTATTTCTGGTGCCATGATACGACTCGGGCGGTGGGGAGCACCGTCAGATTCCGATCGATCATCTGACTAGGGTTTGATGACTTGTCATCTATAACACCACACACCTTCCGGTGCTATGCCTAGCATCCGAAACATCGTCAGTCATACTGACAACCACCAGGCCTGGGTTAACTGTGTGGACAGATTGACTCATCAAAACACACCCATCTATCACTGGATGTCGGATAACCTGTAGGGATTACATGTCACTCAAGCGTCAGCCGGGTAACCCAAATTACCGTGGTATTGGACTATGGAAGGTCCGCACAAGTTGGCACATCAAAGCACCACTCAACTGGTTGGCCTAGTGTACATGGTCCCTCAGGGTTAAGGACATATTATCTATAGTAGTAAGACGGTTTATGCACCAGTGTCTGAATCACTGAACTATGCACCGTCTTGGTTCCTGTTCAACACGATCATCGTGCTTGGTCAGGTGAATAGGAATCCTACATTCCCGTGGTGGAGACTTCACTATATCGTCTACCTGCCAACAGCTTATTCTTGAGCCACACCACCTCCTTAGCTGCTTCGCATGCCACAATGTACTCAGCCTCTGTCGTCGAATCCGCGATGTATCCCTGCTTTACGCTCCTCCAACTAACAGCTCCTCCTCCTAATGAAAACACAAACTTTGACGTCGATCTCCTGGATTCTGGATCTGACGCAAAGTCAGAATCCGTATATCCAATCGGCATCAGTTCCTGTGAAGAGTAAACTAACTCATAATCTCTTGTCCTACGGAGATACTTAAGTATACTTTTCACAGCAGTCTAGTTCCCTGGACCCAGATTTGACTGATACCTGCCCATCATGCCTACTGTATAACATATATCTGGTCTCGTGCAGTGCATAGCATACATCAGACTCCCAACAGCCAAATCATAAGGTATCTTCTGCATCTCTGCCCTCTCCTCAGGAGTCTTTGGACCCTGATCCTTCGACAATTTCATTCCATGTCTGAATGGAACCAGTCCTTTCTTGGAGTTGTGCATACTGAATCTAACCAAGATACTATCTATGTAGGCTGACTGTGACAGCGAGAGAGTCTTGTTCTGGCGATCTCGAGTTACCTTGATCCCTAGAACATAACTCGCTTCACCCAGGTCTTTTATGTCAAATTGAGAGGATAACCACACCTTCACTGTAGACAACGTTCCAATATCGTTTCCAATGAGCAAGATATCGTCTACGTAAAGCACTAGAAAAACTATTGTAGTCTTATTGCTCCTTTTATAAACACATGGTTCATCCACGTTCTACTCAAATCCATAAGACTGGATAGCCTAATCAAAACGCATGTTCCAACTTCTGGATGCTTGCTTCAGTCCATAAATGGACCTTTGCAACTTGCACACCAGACTTTCCTGACCTTTTGCGATAAAGCCTGGAGGCTGAGACATGTAGATGTCTTCTTCCAAATCCTCATTGAGGAATGCGGTCTTGACGTCCATTTGCCAGATTTCCCAATCATAATGGGCTGCAATGGACAAGAGGATTCGGATAGACTTAAGCATAGCGACTAGTCTAGCTTTGTAAGTCTCAATGGTACCATCCGGACCACTTTTTCTTTTGTACACCCACTTACACCCAACAGGTTTAATGTTGTGAGGTGGTGTTACAAGTGTCCAGACCGAGTTTTGGGACATCGATGTCAGTTCTGCCTCCATGGCTTCCTGCCATGCTGTATGGTCAGAGGATACCATCGCTTCGTCATAGTTCAGAGGATCATCCTCTTGAAACTCTGGATCCACCATAAAGGCTTCTCCAATATATCTATCAGGAGCACTTATGGTCCTCCCACTGCGATGAGCCTGCGGTGGTTCCATAGAAGTCGATTCTACAGTATCGTTTATCTTAGTGGTATCGGCTCCCACTACGTTTTCTATCTACGTACTCCCATCAGTACCAAGCAATTCTTCAAGAACTACTTTACTGGTGGACTTATGGTCTATTAAATAATCCTACTCCAGAAATACGGTGTTCGTCGAGACTACAACCTTTCTATCCTCAGGATCATAAAATAAACCATCATTTGTCCCTTTTGGATACCCAACGAACAGACATACCTTAGTTTTTGACTCCATATTATCTCGCTTGTCCTTCCACACATATACTGGACAATCCCAAATCCTAAAGTGTTGTAGGCTTGGCTTTCGCTTTAAGCACAGCTCCCAAGGAGTTAGGGGTACTGACTTTGATGGAACAAAGTTCAAAGTATATGTTGCCGTCTTTAGGGCATATCCCCAAAAACTAGGTGTCAATGTTGCATAACTCATCACAGTCCGAACCATGTCTAACAAAGTTTGGTTTCTCCTCTCAGATACACCGTTTTGTTGTGGTGTCCCTGGTGCAGTCAACTGGGATACAATCCCATGCTCACGCAGGTACCTAATAAATTAATCCGATAGGTATTCACCTCCTCGATCCGATCGAAGAGACTTGATACTTTTACCCGTCTGTTTTTCTGCTTTAGCTCTGAACTCCTTGAACTTATCAAAGGATTCAGACTTCCACCGCATTAGGTATATGTATCCAAACCTCGAGTGATCATCCGTGAAGGTGATGAAATACTCGAAGCCTCCTATGACACGGACAATTATAGGCCCACATACATCAGTGTGTACCAACTCTAATACCTCCTTAGATCTGCTACCTTTGGCTCGGAAAGATCTTTTAGTCATCTTGCCTTCCAGGCAAGACTCACACGTCGGTAGGCTTTCGGAAATATCTGGACTTAGGAGTCCTACCTTAACCAACCTATGAATCCTGTCTGAGGCTATGTGTCCAAGCCTTAGATGCCAAAGGAGTATTGGATTATCTGAGGGATTTTTTCTTTTAGATGAATTAACCACTCAAGCTTCAGTTATGTTATCCTACTTATGATTGGAGTTAATTACATAGAGACCATTATGTATCTTTTCCTTACAAAAAAGGAACCATTCAATTTAATTGACACATCAGAAGCATCAAATAAAATTGAAAAACCTTTATTATTCAATAAGGAAACAGAAATTAAGTTTCGTCTCAAGGACGGTATATAAAGTATGTCTCTAAGTAATAAATTTCTTCCATCAAAAAACTGCAAGACGATATCTCCAACTGTTGGAAATAAATCCATGGTAGAGGCCCACAGCGGAAGCAAAGTGAAGGTCCGAGGACCGTAGGCGGTGTGCGTTACATATCAAAATTTTCATCGAAACGATCTACATATGCGTGTATGAATCTAGCATGGCAACTACGCGAACCCCTAACGATGATCGAACGCGAAAGAACAATCTAGCATGTATGCATGTTCTAATTATGTTAGATCTACTTGTTAGAGATCATACCTGTGTGCAGAATCTTTCACCGCGACAAATTTCTTCTTTGTTGATGGAGACGGGCTACGGATCTGCTCGATATAGCTTCGGTGCGACGGCTATAACCTTTTGCTCTGAACTCCGATTAGGCTGAAATTTGGACTGCAGGTAGCCAACTTCAAGACACAACTTTTGCAACAAGTTTCACGTATTTTGGACTTCTGTAACTCCCAGAATTACCAAAACAACGCTGATTTTCTGTGCAGATTCTGGACAGCAAAAGGTTGCGGGAGATGCCTTCTAGTTCACCAGATCTCACACGATGCACGGCACCTCGTCGATGGATCTCTGAGTGCCTCCATACGACGAGCCTTCTCCTTCTACGAAACACCACGTGAGGAAGACGAGTCGCCATCCAATGGCGCAAGCGAGGGAGAGAGAGACGAGAGAGGAGATGCGAAGAGAGGAGAGGGGGTGGCTAGGGTTTCCCCCATGGCTTGGGCCGGCCCTAGGGCTTGCATGGCTCATTAATTTCGTCCCCCCCTCTCTCCCTATGCCTTATATAGGGCCGGCCTTATCCTTACGGATAAACCTAGCGGATAGGATTGACTGATTCAAACCTCTCCCTATATATCTCTTCTTTTATCTCTATCTTTTCCTTGTTTTCGAAAACAGTCAAAACCAGCCCGTTTTCTGCGCCTCATGACCGACCCTTTCATCGGAGGCATCAACCTCCTGAAACTAATAGGGCCGGCCTTGACCAGTCTCTCAACACTTAGGGCCGGCCCCCTTAGTGCATAGTGGCGCATGGTATGACCAAAACGCCCTTATGTCACTAGTTGGCTGTTCCTCGTGTACGAGACTTTGCTAGGCACACATAAGTGAAGTGCACCAGTGATTTCACTATTCTCTGAGGTTCCCGTAGGATTCCCCTAGTGAAGTCAACTAGTCAACTCGCAACATATCCCGGTGCATTGCACCCATGTGGCAAAGTCCACTTATGACAAGGAATTGCTACATGCGTCTCTGCACTAACCTAGGGTTTCCCCTTAGTGCACACACGTAGCTACGCATCTACCGAGCATTAGTGCGAAGCACTCACGGAGCGTATGCTTGGAATTCTCGCTTCCTCTAACTACGTTCTGTGTTTCGACGAGATGGTATAAGAACCATACATAATGTCGATAAGGTGGAACCTTCAGGGACCAGGGTTTATGGCTTCCAACTCAGACTCGATCGACACACTACCCGAGTGTACCATCGATCCTCTGAGTCCGAGTTAACCTGCGTAGCCACCCAGAGTGCGACGCAGGCTGCACTCCAATTCCCCCGGACTTACTATGTTCTCCCTCATACCCCTACTTTCCGCTTAGTATGGTAAACTCGCTGTCCCTCCACTGGTGCCATGATGCAACTCGAGCGGTGGAGAATACCGTCAGACTCGAGTGCTCATATGACTCGGTTCCTTCCAGGTTGACCATATACATCGTACCTCCGATAACTCTGCCGAGTAACCGGATCCGTCACCAGTCAAATTGATGACCACCTGGCCAGGGTTTAATACGACGTAGGTCAGACCAAGGAACGCACCTCCCGTTAGGGGTGTGGATAGCCTGCAGGAGTGACATGCTGATGCAACGCCAGCCGGGTAACCCAGTACACTGTGGTTTTGGATCACTACATCCGGATCCTCATACATTGGTGCGCCAAAGCACCACACAACTGGTTAGTCCACCAGACATGGTTCCTCAGGGTTTAGAACCGTTTTACCCTAAGCAGAAACACGGTTTAGTGCACCGGTGTCTGCTCACCTATCTGTGCACCGTGTTGGTTCCGTTCGGCCACAGACACTGTGCCTGGTAATGACCGTGGTGGAGACACCCACGCTCTGTCATCCCAACAGCTTATCCTGACAGGGCGACCAACCCTAATCAGAGCTGCGAACGTATTTAGGTTACATGGGACCAGTCCCTTGAGTCTCCCACTCAAGAGTATTACCATTTAGCCATGGCTCTCTGTTCTGTTATCAGAACACGTACTAAGGTACGTACCAATATGCATTCCTATGCTATCAACCATACATAGCTAAACTATAGGTTTTTACGAGCTATAGATCTCACCAATTCTAACAATTTCCCACTAGGTCTAACGAGGAATAACGGTGTTGAGCTCTGTAGCTTCTACATGCTACCCAAAAGCCTTTGCAGGAATTCCCTAAAGGAATTGGCAACATTGTCTGTAGATTCCATCTCAGTACCGCTACTTGCATTTCTTTCTATAACTGTCAGATCAAGTGGAGTTTGTACTTGATGGGTTTTCCCTCACGGCGGTGCCTAGTCTCCTTGGACCTTGCTTACCGCTCTTCTGTTGTAACAATAGATAATTTGAGTCTCTGGTATGCGTCCCAAGTTCTCTAAGAACTTCCTAAGCCTTACCACCTGAAATACTACTTCGCACGCAACAACGTGCTAAGCCTCTGTGGTAGAGTCTGTGATGCACTTGCTTCACACTCTACCAACTACCGCTTCTAATCCCAAGATAAAAATAATCCCTGAAATCGATTTTCTGGAACGCACATCTGACACCAAAGTCAGATCCCGTGTGTCCAATCGATATCAGGACCTATGAAGTGCAAGCTAACTCACAATCCTTACTTAATGAGGATTTCTGAGTATACCCTTCACATCGGTCCAAAGATTTGGACCCGGGTTCAATTGAAACCGACCCATCATTCCTGCTGCGCAATAGATATCTAGCCTCGTAAAACGAATCTGGCTAGAATCTTATCTTCATGCGTAGCCTGTGACAGCAAGAGAACTTTGCTCTGGTTATCTAGAGTTATCTTGATTCCCAGAGCATAACTCGCCTCACTAGGGTCTTTCACATCGAATTGTGATGACTACAAACCTTTACCGTAAACAATATTCTTACGTCATTTTCAATCAGTAGGATATCATTAATCGTAAAGTACTACGTACACCCTTGTAGCTTTTTCACCTTTCTTGTACCCACTTGGTTTATCATCATTCTGATCAAATCCGTGTGAGCGGATTTCCTTGATCAAAATAGATATTCCAACTTGGATGCTTGCATCAGTCCATAAATGGACCGTTGCAACTTGCATTCCATATCTTCCTAACCTACTGACACAAAGCCTGAGGCTACATCATCCATATGTCCTTTTTAAATTCCCATTAGGGAATAACTGTCTTGACATCCATCAACCAGATCTCCCAACTATAATGGACTGTGATGGATTAAGAGGATCCGTTATAGACTTAGGCATAGCTACCAGTGAGATGGTTTTGACATAGTCAATCCCTTCTCCTTTGGTAACTAATCTAGCTACTTAAGTCTTAATCGGGTGCTTTTCTTATACACCTCCTACACCCTGAAGGGTGATAGTGCTATAAGTGTCAAGACTGTTCCAAGGGACATTGATGCAACCTTGCCTTCATGGTCTTTTGTCAGTCAGAGCTGTCGGAAGCTCCCACTACTTGTTCGTAGCTCTAGGGATCATCCTCCTGAAACTCTGGATTAACTATCGAAGTTGCTCCATAGTATCTTTCAGGAGCTCTGATGGTCCCACAACGACGAAGTGGTGGTGGTACAAAAGTGAATTGTTTCTACAGTGTCTGGTATACTAGTTTCTTGTATCATCTACTCCCACTACGTTTCATATGCGCACTCTCTACCAGTACCCAGTAGTTCACCCAGAACTACCTTACCGATAAACTTATGGTCTATAATATAATCCTGGTCTAGGTAGATGGTATTCGTAGAAACGATTACCTTCCAAACCTCAAGATCATAGAACAGTCCACCTTATGCCTTCTAAGGGTAACCTACAAACAGATATACCTGGAACTACATCTTCATCTCATCCCTCTTGTCCTTTTGCACAAGTGCAGGACAACCCTATATCTCGAGACTCTATAGTGTCAGCTTTCGCTTAGTCCATAGCTCTCTATAGGTCTGAGGCACTGATCTAGATGAGAGAGAGTTTCAGATAAAAGCTACTGTTTTAAGGTACAACCCCACCAAAGGGTGGGTAGTACATTTGGCAATATTCATCATACTACGGACCATGTCAAACAGGGTCCGATTCCTTCTCTCGGAGACTTCATTCTGACGTTTCATCCTAGGAGCATTTAACTGGGAGATAATCCCATGCTCCTTCAGGATCCTATGGAACCCATCCGATAGGTTCTCATTCCCTCGATTAAATCGAAGAGACTCCTATCGTCTGGACGCTCTTGGAACCATAGACGTCAAAATTAACTAACTCCCATACCTTCATGGCCCTTTTAGTTATTCTGCCTTCCAGATTACACTCATAGGTTAGAAGGATCTCCAATGATTCTGTGAACAGAAACTCGGCCTTCTGTCACCTCTGAATTTATCTGAGGCAAAATATCTAAATCAGAGGGATCACAAATGGGATAGATTCTCCGAAGGATTTAGATGAATTTTAATTAGACGCTGCAGCTGTCATGAAATCTATTTCCGAATTCAGATTAAATACAAAGAGATTTTTCTGATCTATTCCTCTAACTATGAAGCTATCAATTTAGTCTAGGATACACACCTACGGTGCTATCTAAAACTAAAAAACTTTATTTATCAAAGAGGAAACAGAATTACATCTCTAAAAATCAAAATCCGTGTTTCGGAAAAACTAAGACAGTCATATCTAACAGCTTTCGCAGCGGCTTATGGCATCAGTACCTATGTTAGGATTACTTCACTATAAAGTAGTCTTCTGCTTTCCTTGAATCTCTGTAGACCCGGAGTCTACATTCCAAGAAGCATAAGAACTGCTACTAGATAGCGACTTAACGCCTAACATCCTGAGGCCATACTCAATCTTCAAATACCCCCTACACTCGCCAAAGCGGAAACACTTCCGTCCTTAGCGTTACCATACTTAGGAGTCCACACCAGTTTCTGCACTAGAATAGTTTTCGATCTCTTATAAGTTACTCCCTTAGGTTCTTCTAAAGAAGACCTAGGTTAAGCACTAAAGGCTTTGCCTTTAATCTTGATCCTATCCTTTGTCTCTTGGAAATCTCCTTAGAAGTTCTGCGTTTGTCATCTCTAGCTTGTTAAAGGTAAAGTCTTTGACAACGCTTTCGAAGGTTCCAGACAATGATACAAGATAGACGTCTTCCACCACCTCGTCATCTGGCACTATGTCTTTGGAATCTAGTTCGATCTGGAACTCAATGATGTGTTCCCGAACAAGCATATCCTCTGACATCTCGGTACCGAGAAGTATCTTGGTGGATAAGCGATTAGTCTACCGACTTCGCCTAGCAGATATCTAATGCAAGTAAAACTTATTTGAGAAGACCCGGCATATCTTTGACTTGCTTCTAAAGAGTTGTCCGCAAGTCTGCTATAACATAGCACTTGCACATCTCCTTAGATTCTCGCTAGTCGTTATATGCCCTAGTCAGTGTCCTAGTGATATCTGGACCCGTTAGATCTAGTACAGGGATATTTAGACTGCATGCCAATGTACGTTTACACTACCCTAAGCATAAGCTAGAGATAGCGCTTTCGCTCTACGTAGTTAGAGACCCGATAACTGGTTCTCTTATGGGATAACAGATAGGGGAACTATATGGTTGAATGAAAACGAATGCAAAATAACTTATTTTATGGAATTTTAAAATAAGCTAATTATATCCAAATGTCAGCGCTACCCTCACAGCGAAGACACCTCTATGGATTAATTAACCATGTATGTAAGATCTCGGAATAGGCTGCACCTGTCCGAGGGGGCAGTGTGCAGGTCATCCGCTTACACGGGTCTTTCCCTTGACCCTATCCAAATTTGCCAACTAAGGGCTTTGATGAACCATGGTTATCTTTTGGCCAGTACCACGTGATCACCATTGTCTTCGCAACGAATACCTCACGTGTACTTCGGATGCTTAACCACGAGCCTAGGCAATTACGGAACGGAAGTTCTAACGGCCCCCACGAGGGTGAGTATAGCCTGAACCCTTGGCGCCGTAACCGCCATATCCCGAGGGAGATCACTAAGTAACTTGGCATAGAAAAACACAGCTCTCATCCGAGGGGGTTGTTGAGTTATGCCCTCCCACCCGAGCACGAAGTGATTGGCCGTGGAGGCCAGGGGATCTCTAAAAGTCCTCTCTTGCATCCCTTATTAAATTTGAGGGTTATTTAATGCAAGTATGAGTGTATACTAAGGTCACGACAACCTATACACTAGACCCTGGTCATACCGTGCTCCCACTAGCGTTTCAAGCCTTTCGTGAAGCATTAATTGATCTCGGAATATTATAGTCCCTGCCTCAAGTGAATTTCTCCACTCAAGGGTCACATTATATATCCTAAGAACATCGATGCTTCGCAAACTTGGCATCACACTAATGCCCTGGAGCCTAACCTAAGGTCAGACTGAAAGAAAAGGTCTTCCACTACTATGGCGCCTTGCTTATAAATTTGACGAATGATGTCATAGTAGAATTCCAACTCATTCTAGGTTTCGATGCTTGCCAAATAGGCACACCCGACTAATCGGGTGTTGACCTAATAGGGGCATAACCAAATGTGAGGAATTCATACTATCATCAAGGGTCAATTAAATAATAGGCGTCACTAGTGGAATCCTATCCTAATAAGGTCGCTAGGACCCGAGGGGAAAGGGCATCCCTCTAACACAGATAATCAAATTATTGCATCGGGGTTCTCTACATAAATATAAAGAACTACTGAAAGAAACAAGCACACAACTGAATCAAGTTCAGGGTCCGACCCCTGAACCTGACTGGCACAGCGTAGGCTCTCTGTCTCCTTCGCAAGGTTTCTCGATCCGGTGCAAGCCTCTGTATACGATCTCCTGACGCTTTCTGCCCTTTGCCGTCATCGTGTACGCTTCGCCGGATCGCCATCGTCCTCCAAGGTTCCGCTCATCTTCCCGGTGGTGGATCTTCACGGCAAGTCCTCCTCTTCAATCTGTAACCGAAAAAAATCTAGTACGCTTCGAGCAAGTGCTCGCTCGTACACAATTTCCTAGAAAGAAAAGGAAAACAAACCTAGCAAAAGCCTGGGAATCAAGGGTGGTAAATCTTCACCTCTTGCCCAACTAAGGCTCTAAAAAACTATCCACACACAGAAGAAAAAACATCCAGACAATATTTGCTAACACGGGGTCCGACCCCCGGTAGCAAGCATTCACATATCCAGAATAATTTTAGAAGCGGCGCCCTGCAAGAACGATTCATAGAACACACAAAAAATATACTATGCATGATCTACTCGTAGAACCCCGATGGCAGCACATACTATTCATGCGTGCACATGACGGTTTCATGAAAAATATGAAACGCACACCACTAGCGTAGCTCTGATACCAATTGTTGGAAATAAATCCATGGCAGAGGCCCGCAGCGGAAGCAAAGTGAAGGTCCGAGGACCGTAGGCGGTGTGCGTTACATATCAAAATTTTCATCGAAACGATCTACATATGCGTGTATGAATCTAGCATGACAACTACGCGAACCCCTAACGATGATCTAACGCGAAAGAACAATCTAGCATGTATGCATGTTCTAATTATGTTAGATCTACTTGTTAGAGATCATACCTGCGTGCAGAATCTTTCACCGCGACAAATTTCTTCTTTGTTGATGGAGACGGGCTACGGATTTGCTCGACATAGCTTCGGTGCGACGGCCATAACTTTTTGCTCTGAACTCCGATTGGGCTAAAATTTGGACTGCAGGTAGCCAACTTCAAGACACAACGTTTGCAATAAGTTTCACATCGTTTGGACTTCTATAGCTCCCGAAATCACAGAAACAACACTGATTTTCTGTACAGATTCTGGACAGCAAAAGGTTGCGGGAGATGCCTTCTAGTTTACCCGATCTCACACGATACATGGCACCTCGTCGAAGGATCTCTAAGTGCCTCCATACAATGAGCCTTCTCCTTCTACGAAACACCATGTGAGGAAGACGAGTCGCCATCCAATGGCGCAAGCGAGGGAGAGAGAGACGAGAGAGAAGATGCGAAGAAAGGAGAGGGGGTGGCTAGGGTTTCCCCCATGGCTTGGGCCGGCCCTAGGGCTTGCATGGCTCATTAATTTCGTCCCCCCCTCTCTCCCTATGCCTTATATAGGGCCGGCCTTATCCTTACGGATAAACCTAGCGGATAGGATTGACTGATTCAAACCTCTCCCTATATATCTCTTCTTTTATCTCTATCTTTTCCTTGTTTTCGAAAACGGTCAAAACCAGCCCGTTTTCTGCGCCTCATGACCGACCCTTTCATCGGAGGCATCAACCTCCTGAAACTAATAGGGACGGCCTTGACCAGTCTCTCAACACTTAGGGCCGGCCCCCTTAGTGCATAGTGGCGCATGGTATGACCAAAACGCCCTTATGTCACTAGTTGGCCGTTCCTCGTGTACGAGACTTTGCTAGGCACACATAAGTGAAGTGCACCAGTGATTTCACTATTCTCTGAGGTTCCCATAGGATGCCCCTAGTGAAGTCAACTAGTCAACTCGCAACATATCCCGGTGCATTGCACCCATGTGGCAAAGTCCACTTATGATAAGGAATTGCTACATGCGTCTCTGCACTAACCTAGGGTTTCCCCTTAGTGCACACACGTAGCTACGCATCTACCGAGCACTAGTGCGAAGCACTCACGGAGCGTATGCTTGGAATTCTCGCTTTCTCTAACTACGTTCTGTGTTTCGACGAGATGGTATAAGAACCATACATAATGTCGATAAGGTGGAACCTTCAGGGACCAGGGTTCATGGCTTCCAACTCAGACTCGATCGACACACTACCCGAGTGTACCATCGATCCTCTGAGTCCGAGTTAACCTGCGTAGCCACCCAGAGTGCGACGCAGGCTGCACTCCAATTCCCCTGGACTTACTATGTTCTCCCTCATACCCCTGCTTTCCGCTTAGTATGGTAAACTCGCTGTCCCTCCACTGGTGCCATGATGCAACTCGAGCGGTGGAGAATACCGTCAGACTCGAGTGCTCATATGACTCGGTTCCTTCCAGGTTGACCATGTACATCGTACCTCCGATAACTCTGCCGAGTAACCGGATCCGTCACCAGTCAAACTGATGACCACCTGGCCAGTGTTTAATACGACGTAGGTCAGACCAAGGAACGCACCTCCCGTTAGGGGTGTGGATAGCCTGCAGGAGTGACATGCTGATGCAACGCCAGCCGGGTAACCCAGTACACTGTGGTTTTGGATCACTGCATCCGGATCCTCACACATTGGTGCGCCAAAGCACCACACAACTGGTTAGTCCACCAGACATGGTTCCTCAGGGTTTAGAACCGTTTTACCCTAAGCAGAAACACGGTTTAGTGCACCGGTATCTGCTCACCTATCTGTGCACCGTGTTGGTTCCGTTCGGCCATAGACACTGTGCCTGGTAATGATCGTGGTGGAGACACCCACGCTCTGTCATCCCAACAGCTTATCCTGACAGGGCGACCAACCCTAATCAGAGCTGCGAACGTATTTAGGTTACATGAGACCAGTCTCTTGAGTCTCCCACTCAAGAGGATTACTATGTAGCCATGGCTCTCTGTTCTGTTATCAGAACACGTACTAAGGTACGTACCAATATGCATTCCTATGCTATCAACCATACATAGCTAAACTATAGGTTTTTACGAGCTATA
Organism: Chamaelirium japonicum; assembly: GCA_947650365.1. Lineage (NCBI taxonomy): Eukaryota > Viridiplantae > Streptophyta > Magnoliopsida > Liliales > Melanthiaceae > Chamaelirium > Chamaelirium japonicum. The sequence continues at coordinate 21,498,204 of OX393553.1, read as the reverse complement.
GACCTTACCAATTCTAACTGCTTCAGCCTCTGCCACGGCCTCAGTTCCATGCTTAGGATTATCTCCCCATCACTCAGTTTTCTTGTCTTCTTGAACCCCTACAAATTATTGCAGGCATGGTTAGTGGAACCAAAATCCACAATCCATGAAACTAGAGAACAACTGGATGCTATAAGGGATTCCACTATATGGATTTGAGATATACCTGTCTCAGCCTTCTTGGGAGCCGTGCGACAGTCGCCCTTCCAGTGCCCCTTCTTGCCACATCGGAAATATTTTCTTTTGGGCTTCGCCGGACCATTCTGCTTAGAAACCTGCAACTGCACCTAGCCCATCTTCACGGGCTTCTTAAACTTTCTTTTCTGAAACTTGCTTTTGGCTTTCAGAGAAGAATTTCGCTCTACGTTCAGGGATTGGGCTCCTGCCTTCATCCCGTCCTCTATCGCCTGGAGCGCCGCTAGGAGCTCTGCGTTAGACATCTCCAACCGGTTAAGGTTAAGTTGGTAACAAAGCGCTCAAATGCTCCTGACAGAGATGCGAGAAAAATATCGATCTGGATCTTTGCATCCAGGATGACATCGAAGGAACCAAGCTCATTCACATAGCCAAATAATTTCAGCATATGATCCCGAACTAAAGTTCCCTCTGCCATCTTTGTGGACACCAATTTCTTGATGGTCAGGTAACGAGTTACCCGACTACGACCCTCGAACATTTCCTTTAAGTAGAGCATCATGTCTGAAGCGAAGGCCATGTCTTCGACTTGCTTCTGAAGGACGGTCTGCAAGGATGCCACTATGTAGCACTTGCACATCTCATTAGCATCTAGCCAGTCTTTCCATTCTTTCAACTGAGCCTCAATTACACTTGGTCCCGGCATGGCCGGTTGAGGGGTACTTAGGGTAATTGTGTGTTTGCCAACCCTTAGGACGAGCATCAGGTTACGCTTCTAGTCCTCGTAGTTTGGTCCCGTAAGTTTGTTATCATTAAGTATGGAGGCAAGGGGGTCGAGCTTGGTCATGATTTCTGTAAACAATGGTTCAAAGCAAAATTAGGGTTTACTATAATCTATTTCATGAAATTTAGAAATAGATAATGTTTACTCCAGCCGCTATGTCTTCACTACCTCAAGTGGAGACATCCAAGAATCTAAATTCCCTGGGCTCGAGCACTGAGACTATCGGTCTTGAATTAGAGATAGCATCTCGGTGAGAGCATGCAACCGCTTCTGCCAACGGGGTTTCTACGACCCAGTTTTCATCAGAATTACCCATGGTAAACTGAAAGACCTCCCAGTCTCCTTTTGGTCAGCTTTATGTGACCCGCGTACACAGCAACGGTGGCTTCACACAAGCTTTCGGATGCTTTTCACAAATCTAGGTGGTGTCGGCAGGGGGGTTCATAGGCTCCCGCGGTGCAGGAAAAAACCGTCACCCACTGCCACCGGCATCCTCCATGTCCCGTAGGAAACCACTAGGCGAACCAGCATGGAAGGAAACACAGCTCTCACCCGGTGGGAATATCGAACTGCGTACCTCCCACCCAGACCCTTAGCCGGTTGATTGTGGAGGCCAGGGACTCCCCTTTGGAGGGAACCTCTTACACATCCTTCTTTATGAGGTTTTATGCATATCTAGAAAGGTCACGACCTCCTAGACTTAGACCCTGGTCTACCGTGCTCCTACTAGGATTACAAACCTTCCCGCAAAGTATTAGTATCCTCGAAAAATATCATAGTCCCTACCTTGAATACGCAGTTTTCGCCTTTCTTGCAAGGATCACATTATATAGATTCCAACGATCCTGATACTTCACTGAATGCCCATAATCCTAAGATCTAGAGCCTAGCCTAAGGTCAACGTTGAAAGGACTCCCACTACGATGATGTCTCATTCACAATTTGATGCCTGATGTCATAGTAGACCTCATCTCATTATAGGTTTCGATGTTGGCCAAATAGGGACATCCGACAACCTCCGCCGGACCTCAACCTAATAGTGGCATAACCAAATCGTGATGAGTTCATACTACCATCAAACGTCATCTAGAAACGGGTATCGCACAGTGAAATCCTAACCTAACTTGGTCGCTAGGACCACGTGGGGAAAGGACATCCCACTAGGGTTATCATACTTCTTATGGAGACATTAGTTAATTATCTCTAAACAAATCTAACACTGTGTCTATCTCGGTGCACAATACTTGGCTACCTGAACTACCACGAGGGCGGTTACCACCTTTCCTTTTAGCTAGCCACCGGATTCGCACATGTTAGAACCATATAGAAACACCGATGAATCCATAAGCTTAGTACTAACCCTAAGCCTGATCTAGAGACAAACTCACAAGCAAGATAGATAATCACATTATCATCGGGGTTCTCTAAATTCTAAATAAAAAGAAATAACGGAAATAGCATCCAAACTGAATCAAGTCCAGGGTCCGACCCCTGAACCTGAATAGCACAGCCAAGATATCATGCTCTTCCGTTCTGCATGATCTCTGACGACGATCCCCATCATCGCCAACGTGCACGCTTTCGCCAGGTCTTTCCACACATGGTACCGCTTGCCCGAACCGTGGATGTAGCATCATCTTCTTCTTTCTGTGACCGAAAAACTAACACGCTCCGAGCAAGTGCTCGTTCGTGTACAATTTCGCTAGAAAGAAAAAAAAAACAATCCTAGAAACATGGCCAGGGAACCGAGGATGGTCAACCCCCACCCTCGCCCATCTAGAGCCTTAAAATCCACAAGCACAATAATAATCAATGCAAAAATTAATTTCGAGGTCCGACCCCCGGAAGCATGCAATCATAGATTACTATTCAGCGCGACACCTGTAAAAAGACGATACATAGCACAATCCATATGCATGATCTACGCCGAACCCCGACGAAAACATATGCCATCATATATTCACATGATGTTTTCATGAATTCATGCATGAAACATACACCAAAGCATGCTCTGATACTAATTGTTGAAATTGGATCCACTTATCAGAGTTGTAGCAGAAGCAAAAGATAGATCCGAAGATCATACGGTGTATGTTTTATTACAATTAATTCTACAAAACAATCTATATACAAATCTATAATCTTAGCATATGTGCGGATACCTTAGAGGCATACTACGATCTACGGAAGATATACATGCATCTAGTTAGATGTTTAGAATCATCATATCTTATGGATCTATGATCCGGAGATGACGGAACGATGAAGAACCGTACTTGAATCACAAGGGAAATTGTCGGATAGCACCTTGTCCTTTGCGAATTGAAGAATCCTCGATATCCCGTCTCTGAGTGCAAGGATTACGAGCCGACGGAGGAATCCGTTGTGAAGAGGATGGCGAGCCACGAGATTTCCTCCTTCTCTTTCTCTCTTCTTCCTTATCATTCCTTTCTCTTTCTTCTCCCTTCTTCTTCCTCTCTTTTCCTTGGCCGAAACCACAAAGGTGGAGGCAAAAAGGGGGGGTTCGGATTTTGGAGAGGGGGAGACCTAAAGGCCGGCCCCTCCCCCTCCTCTATACTTATAGGGCCGGTCTCCTAGTACCATGGGCAAGCTAGGGCCGGCCCTAATAGGATTATGATGAGGGGGGGGGGGGGCGGTTTTTAGGGATTTCCAATGTCTATCGTGAAGCCTGGACGAAAATGCCCTTCACGAAAAGTGAAAAACTGCGAGAGAGATTGAGTGAGGTGCGCTACTCGGAATCGAGTTCCGTCAGAGCCTATGAGCTCCTGGAATTATTTTGCTCATTCTAAGATTCATATTCAATGTATTCTGAGCCATATTTTTGTATTTATCAAAATACCCCTATGACCTGTAACATATGTGAATTAGGTTCTTAGGCTCCGGGCTTGCGCTTCATCACACTACTTCGCATCCAACATATCCAACTAGGTTACGGAACAATTCCTATACTCAACGACAGGGTGGAACCTTCAGGGTTCGGGATCTCTAGCTCCAACTGGATCTCAGATTAACTGTTTCGGTGACACACCGAAAGTTCCGTTAATCAGCCCTAATCTGATTAACCCGCGTAGCCACCCAGAGTGCGACGCGAGTTGAACTCTAGTGATCCTAAACTTATGTTACTCCCTCGTAACCCTATTCTCTACTATACTCCGATAATCCTCAGTCCCTTCTATTTCTGGTGCCATGATACGACTCGGGCGGTGGGGAGCACCGTCAGATCCCGATCAATCATCTGACTAGGGTTTGATGACTTGTCATCTATAACACCACACACCTTCCGATGTTATGCCTAGCATCCGAAACATCGTCAGTCATACTGATAACCACCAGGCCTGGGTTAACTGTGTGGACAGATTGACTCATCAAAACGCACCCATCCATCGCTGGATGTCGGATAACCTGTAGGGATTACATATCACTCAAGCGCATGCCGGGTAACCCAACGTACCGTGGTATTGGACTATGGAAGGTCCGCACACGTTGGCACATCAAAGCACTACTCAACTGGTTGGCCTAGTGTACATGGTCCCTCAGGGTTAAGGACATATTATTTATAGTAGTAAGACGGTTTATGCACCTGTGTTTGAATCATTAAACTGTGCACCGTCTTGGTTCCTATTCAACACGATCATCGTGCTTGGTCAGGTAAATAGGAATCCCACGTTTCCGTGGTGGAAACTTCACCACATCCTCTACCTGTCAACAGCTTGTTCTTGGTGAAGCGACCAGCATCACCTAAGCTGTGAACTAGTTCTAGGTCTACACATAACTGGTCCATTGGGTCTCCCAAGCATGGATCCACCATGCGCCTCAGTGGCCTACTGTGTTCCCTAGGGTCCTTTTATTATATGAGTATTATCATATACTAGAGTAGTATTCTAATTAAAGCAATAACCAAAGTCATCTTTATTAATGTTAATACAGAAAATCCACGCTAAGGACACACGAGCTACAACACTAGATTCTTTGTTTGAAAATAATAACAATAAATGTCATATTGGATATGATTCAATTTAGTGCATATCAAGTCCTATGCATGCTACTTCCGAAAGGAAACTATTCCCTCGTATTTCCTTCATCATCTACAATTAGGTTTGTGATATTATTTTATTCTATCTTAATTTCATAAATTGATTTATTTATATATATTTTGGTTTCTTATAGATGTACTTGTACATGTAGAACTTTGATAACTTCAAAGAAAGAAAGTCCTATAATTCCAAAGAAAGATATTGGTCAACAAGATAAGAAATATTGGATTGAGAAGATCAAGATAGAGCAAGAAATAATGAATAAATTTTTATCTGGTTTTGAAGATACATATGTGAATGATGAGTTTCCTAATGATATAAAAATGAATGATAGCAGCCAAGAACCTTAGCTCTTTTAGATGTTCAAGAATAAAAAGACCATGATTTTAGTGTTAAATAAGTATACTTCACATGCAACCATTGAGTATAAGGTTTTGAAATCCGACAAAATGAGATATACTATAATTTGCAAAAGGAAGGATTGTCCTTGGCGCACGGTTGCATACTTCTAAGTTGATGGAGAATGATATATTTCAAATTAAATCCTTAGCATCGCAACAAATTACTCGTTGCCGCAACATGGGGTTGATCATCAATAAGCCACGAGTAAGTTGATTAGTGAGCTTGTGATATTTCGGCTTACTTCACACATATTTGTATACACCAAAGATATATGTGATATTCAGTCAGAGTATGGAGTGAAGATTAGCTACAAGAAAGCATGGATGACAAGAGAGATAGCTAATCAGAAGGTAAGAGGATCATATGAGGATTCGTATGCTATTCTTCATGTATATTGTCAAGAGCTTGAGAAACAAAATCCAGAAACAATTATTAAAATTTTACTTGAAGGTGGACGGTTTAAATGCTTCTTTATAGCCCTCGACTAATTTATAAGAACTATTCAAATAGGGCTATTAAGACCAGTAGCTATTGATGGGTCACATCTAAAAGGAAAGTACAAGAGGTTACTATTTATTGCAACCACATTGGATGGTGATAATCACATCTTTTCGATTGCGTTTGGGGTTAGATAATTAAAGAACAACGATAGCTAGAATTGGTTTTTAACACAATTGAGAGTTGCTTTGGGACTTGTTGAGGATCTAGTAGTTATATCGGATCGACACAAGAGCTTAGTATCTCAGATACCTTTAGTCTTCCCGGATGCATATCATGGTTGTTGTGCATTTCATATATTACAGAATATATATGCAAAATTCAAACAAACAAGCCTTTATCCATACTTTTATACAGCTGTAAATGCAACAAGGGTAAACACATATACAAGGGTAATGATAACCATTAGAGATTTGAATAAAGATGCATACGAATGGGTTAGTGAAATTGAGAAAGAAAGGTGGATGATGACTTATTTTTCACGGAGAAGGTACAATGTCATTACAATTAGCTCTTTTAAAAATTACAATAGTGTATTGAAAGAAGTACGAGAGTATCCTATCACAATGCTAATCGAGAAGTTTCGATTGAAGGTCCAAAGCCTTTGTTTCAAATATAGAAATGCTGCATCAATGATGGCAACAAAGCTGACTACATGGGCAAAGAAAGAGTTGACAAAAGATATAGAGAAAGCTCGTAACATGTCTTGTTATCCAATTAATATAGACGAATATATGGTAAGATCTTTGGAGCAGCAGGATCTGACACTTTTTCTTGGTGCCATCTGCATATTACAATACGAACAAACTAAGCCATTGAATGTATACTTTGAATGAATTGGTTAAATGTACGGCGCCATGTATATTGGGCGCCAGCGCCTTGTAAAAGGGGTGGCGGTGCTTTGTGAAAGGGGCGCCGACGCTTTGTGAATGGGACGTCGGCGCTTTGTGAAAGGTGCGCTAGTGCCATGTTTTATTGGGCACCTTGTGAAAAAGATGTTTTGTGAAAGAGGCACTATGTTTTATTGGGCGCCTTGTGTTACTAGGCACCTTGTGAAAGGGTACTAGCGCCTTATGAAGGAAGTACCTATACAATTTTCTAGGGTTTCTAGGCACCGTAGAAACCTTAGAAATCCCATAGTTATGGGGACTAGAGTTTTTAGGGTTGCAAATAAATAACGGCATAATGTGAGGTGGAGTACCTACGATTTTCTTTGACTTCTGCTTTAAAACAACGCCAAAACTTCTTTGTTTTTGGTGTCTGGAAGCACGATCTCCGGCGACGAGTAGAAGTTAACAGATCTTCGGCGACAAGTAAAAAGGAGAAGAAGGAGAACCGTTTACACTTTTATCGGTTTATCTACCAGCAGTTACTTCGTAAGGGTAAATTGATCACAAAAGAGCAACAACAGTTCAAATATGACATTTCGCACGTGTAGAGAGCTAGAAAAGTAATGTAAAAAGTAATCGGATCTATTCTCTGGAAAAAAAAAAAAACTCTTTTGAAAAAATCCTCGCAAAAAGGATGTTGTTGTCTGTCATTTTCACCAAACCAACTTCTTTGCCAGGGTACCCGACACTTCCCCCCACCCAAAAAAAACCGGGTTTTTTAAGCAAGGATGGTCACGGACATCATAATTTACAGGAGGTTCGTCAACCGCTTTCTTCTGGGACAAAGGGCAGGGAGGTTCGGCAAATTAGGTCTAGGTCCTTAGCTACTTTGAAACATTAGCTGCAGGACATCATAATTTGCTATATTAACTAAGGTCCCTACAAGTATACAGGTAGATTAGAGTATTACGAAATGAACGTGTCCTGTAACTAAAAGTCATCTCTGACGAAGGGCTTATGTCAAACTTCCTCCCGGGCGGTTTCCATCCACCATCCAATGGCGCTGATGAGCGACGGGGTGGCACTCGGGATCCCCGGCGGGGGGAGCGATCCCCCCACGTTGTTCGGCCGAGTAACTGATCTGTTCTTGTCGCGTTTGACCCTGGCAACAACGGTCGGTGGGCCCACCCAACTAACCGAACAGCGTGAGACCCCTAATCCCCGCTTCTCCTCCCTCTCCTCTCTGCCCGGCCGGCATCCCGATCGATCCCGAGGTATTCAATTCACCTTTATTCCCATCAAAAACCAATGTACATTGATGTAAAGAAACCATCTGCTAATTTTTTTTCCCTCCAATTCGGAGCAGTTTTTATAGTGATTCTTACATCTAGATGTAGAGTAATTGGGATTTTAAGGGTGATTTGGTTCTATTTCCTTTAGAATTTGTTGTTTTTGACAGAGACCCTTGGATTTTTTTTCTGGGTTACTAAAGGTACATCTAGAAGTAGAGTAATTGTGTTTTTTTGGGATTTTTGGACTTTGGATTTTACAAAAAATCTCGTTTTTAATTTTCAGTAGGTTGAATAACCGATCGTTTCAGCCGCAAGTGTCGGAATCGCTGGTTGTGCCGAGTTGGAGATTGTTAGCGCAGATGATGCCTCGTCGGAATCGCCGGTTGTGCCGAGTTGGAGATTGTTAGCGCAGATGATGCCTCATCAGTGCATGGTATATGGGGGGTTTGGGTGAGCAAAAGCCGAATTTCTCACTCCTTCGGATGTTTTGTGCTGAAAAACTCACTTATGGAGAGAAAATCGGGTCATCCATTGGTGCTGTTTAATCTTCTGATATTGGTGATGATTATATCTTTCGGACGTCAAAATGTGTCTCAGACTTCTATTGAGGTTAAGGGTTGGTAGGATTTGTTCTCTGTAGAAAAGGAAAAGGCCACCTTATTCAGTCATTTGATCGCTTCTTATGCTCAGAAGTTGCATTATTTGATCCTGTTTGCGGGTTTTTTCCTTTAAGATAACGGTCTCTTATATGAAATATTTGGCATATCAAGCTTGCAGAAATAAATGAGTTCTTATTCAAGAACATAGTGGCTCTCTAGCTTCCGATTGGTAGTGGCTCAATTCATGCAATGGATTGTGAAATCGGGCAAATCAGATTCTTGCATGGTGACTTGGATATATGGATTTCAGAAGCTAGATCTCTTCCTAATATGGATTTGATGACGGAGAGAATGAGAAGATGCCTTACTGTTTATGGAGCTTGCGCATCTGGGAAAAGTAACAAGCATCGGAGTGGGCGGAAGATTATAACAAGTGATCCCTACGTTTCCGTTTGTCTTGCGGGAGCAACATTAGCTCAAACCCGAGTAATTCCAAACTGTGAGGACCCAAAATGGGAAGAACATTTTTGTGTACCTGTCGCTCATCCCGCTGCAAAAGTCGAGTTCCAAGTCAAGGACAACGATGTCTTTGGTGCACAACTTATTGGGCTAGTTGTCATACCTATTGACAAAATCCTGTCAGGAATCGTGATCAGTGGTTGGTTCCCAGTGGTTGGTAATCATGGCAATCCTATGAAACCTTATCCTGAACTACATTTATCTTTGCAGTTTAGGCCTATAGAGGACAACCCCCTGTATAAAGATGGAGTTGGTACTGGTCCAAATTACCTTGGTGTGCCTAATGCATACTTCCCACTTCATAAAGGAGGGAGAGTTACCCTTTACCAGGATGCTCATGTTCCTGATAACATGCTGCCTAAAATTCCACTCGGCGGGGAACGTTTTTTTGAGCAAAATAAATGCTGGGAAGACATCTGCCATGCGATTTTAGAAGCTCATCACCTCATCTATATTATTGGCTGGTCGATCTATCACCCAGTTAAGCTTGTAAGGGAGCCAACAAAGCCATTACCCAGTGGAGGGGAATTATCTCTCGGGGATCTATTGAAATACAAGTCACAAGAAGGAGTTCGTGTTCTGATGTTGATTTGGGATGATAAGACCTCACATGACAAGTTTCTTTTGAAAACTGTAATCTCCAATCTATTAGCTCCTCTCTTGGCTTCAATTTCATGCTTATGTTTGACTCATGCTATTTGTCACATTTGAAATATTGTCTAAAGAAGTAACTTATGGCATTAGTATTAAGATTCATGTTAAGAGTGCAAAGTTGAGCATAATTTCTTACATATGCTTGTTTGTTTCTTTGTAGTCTTATGATTTGGATAAGTTTTGGAAGCTTATATTTTGTCAGATGTGTAATATCTGTTGGGGCTGAGAGCTCTCGTGCTTTCGGCAAGTTATAGGCTTGTAATGTGAAAAGAAATCCCTTCCTTTTAATTTTGGACTCATTATTGAATAAATCATAGGCTGGTTGCAGGATGGTGTTATGCATACCCATGATGAAGAAACTCGGAAATTTTTTAAACACTCAAGCGTCCACTGTGTGTTAGCTCCTCGTTATGCCAGCAACAAGCTTAGCATTTTTAAGCAACAGGTGAGGCAACATGTTTTCTCTCTCATGTAAACATAATGGGATGGATGTATGAAATCATGTTGATGGCTGGGACTCATATGAAGGTACTGCAAGCTTCTTGGTCAAGTGACAGTTGCTAAAACTAATTTTTGTTCATATGCTATTTTAGTCGTTATTTAGGCATGCATGAAGACAAATACATGGCAATGCTGTAATTAGAAGAATTTAACTGACCGTACAGTCTTTCTGCACCTTCATGTTATCCCTATGGAATAATGTAGTATATTTAGTGGGTTCTGTGTCTTACCTTTATCTTTTCAAAATTCTCTCAAGTCGTATATAATCACAGTAGCAGAAAAGTATGAAAATGAGAGAAGTTTTTTGCACTGCATGAAAATTAAGAATATAGAGAAGCCACACTGTTCTATCAGATGTTACAAGCGACATTTGTAGCAGTACCATGTTAACTAGCACAGGGTAAGATGACGGGAGAGAGACCAGGGGGCATGGTTAAATCTTTTGATGAGTTGTAGTTTTTAATAGAAATGATATAATTGGGGCATGGCTCATGACACCAAATCCGTATTTATACTTTTCAACTCCATGATAAGAAGGTAAAGCTACAGCCCTGGGAGATTTTACCCTTTCAAAGGGTAGTAACATTATTAATCTTCTATCCGCACCCCAATTGAGTAAAAAGTAGAGTCAGCCACTGTGTATGGCTTGAGTGGGAAGGTGGAACCGGAAGCAAAGGACGATAAAGAAGTTTTGGAAAGAGTACAATAGTTACTGGAGGAATTTTGGAAAATTGCTTTGAAGAACTGCTGAAGGAATTTCTACCATTGTGATCCATGCAGCATGCTGAAGGGATTGCTACCTTTAGGAGGAATTTTTCCTCCTAAAGGTAGGAAATTGGAGAAAAATGAAACTTGAGAAGAAACTGCTGAAGGGGTTGCCATCATTGTGATCCATGCAACTGAAGGGATTGCTACCTTTAGGAGGAATAGGAGGAACCTTTAGGAGGAATTTTTCCTCCTTAAGGTAGGAAATTGAAGAAAAAGGAAAGGGGCAAAGTCCCCTACTTCTTTCTCTTCATGGATTGGAGAACAAGCCCATATCATCTCGTGGGGCCCACCCATGGGACGAGGGTATGGAGGTTTTATTAGTGGTAAGAAGAGTTCAAGACTCCCCTTCCCGTGTCTCCATAATGAAGAGGCACGGACTCTCTTACTATTATAACCACTGACCTACTATCCACTTAGTGAAATTCTGCAGAAAGTTGAAGGAAAACCCATAAAAAGGAAAAAAAAACTATAAATTAAGGAGAAAGGGGAGAGAGAAGAATAGGTAGGAGTTGCATCGTCTTTGAAGTAGGATTTTTAAAAATAATTTATTTCTTTACTAATACGGCAAAAAAATGTAGCCAATATAAGAAAAGCCTCCTGCTCTTATAAGATTATTAGATTTTGAAGATAAAGTTTTGTTACTGTCTTTATTTTGCAAAACTGTTTTATTCAATCCATCATAGTTGATTGCTTCCTTCTCTAGTTATGCTATTACTTAGCTTGTTAATTTTGGCGATTTGGATTTCTTGATAGTCCGTCATCAAACAGAAAAGGTGACTGTTGGTACGACTCGTAGTCTATATAGAGAGGCTCTGCCTTTACTTTGTAATACCTGTGAAATAATGGTGCGGATGCTGTGAACACATAAGATCCTGATTCCTTGGTCAAATACTATAGTTGTCGACTCCTCTTGTAGCATCTCTTTATCTCGTTCATTTTTTGGTGCTGAAATGTCTTTGTTTTCTGTTTTTAATCTTAAATTTTTTAATTGGGGCTTAATATTTTATCATGAAATTTGCTATAAATGCTTAGAATTATATGAATTCATTTTTTGAAGTTAAATTTCAATAGATATTCTCCAATTTGTCAAAAATCTTTAGCAAAATTTCTTCAGGCACTTAAGTTTTCCTCGATTCCATATTCCTAATCATTGATTTTTAGGAAACTCCTTGATCCATGAGTCATACATCAGAAATTCTGTTTTTATCCTGTTTGCTTCATAGTTCAAATTCAGACTATAATCAGGTATAATCCGTAACCTGATTGGTTAGACTTTTGTTTCATTGCTGATTTCACTTGTCATCTTATCCTTAGCTTGTTTTATTTCCCCTGCATCAATTTTTGGTATTAGTGTTCTCTATTTAAATATCATGTATCTCTACTGTTTAGAGCTCTATCTCAGAGTTTAGTATTATATCTCTATCTCTTTGGGTCAACACCAAAGTTGATTTTTTGGTGCGCTTATGTCAGATTTTTATCTTAGTAGAGGTTTTTTTCTTGGGATTTTATTACATTTTGGGCAAAGTTCTTGCCACATATATCTTTTCCTTCTACCAGTCAATTTCCTTTTGTATATTATCTCCATCGTCATTATATTCTTCTTTTCCTTTATGGTTCTTCACATGCTAGATGATGTTAGATCGCCTTCGATTATAATCCTCCAATATTTGAGCACGATGCTTGAAGAGAGCCCAAGCTCATAAGATGAGCGTGGCGGAGATGAGGATGCTGAGGTGGATGTGTGGAAAAACAAGGAGGGATAGAGTGAGGAATGAGTGTATTAGAGAAAGGGTTGGAGTGACACCAATTGAGGACAAGATAATGGAGAACAAATTAAGATGGTTTGGGCATGTACAACGTAGACCAGAGGCAGTCCCGATATGGAGAGGGTCTAGATTAGTGTGGAAGGACAAAGGAGGAGGGGAAGACCTAGAATAACGTTGAAGGAATTTGTTAAACAAGACATGAAAAAACTTTCATTGACAACATATTTAGCCCTAAATAGAAATGAATGACAAAGAAGGATTCATAAAGCCAGCGCCAAGTAGATGTGACATGGCTTGATGGTTATGGTATTTGAGCACGGTGCTACCTTACAGTAGCATTATGTGAGAGACACTCATGATGCACAATACTATGAGCCACCTCATGTTTGGACACATCCATGACTATGCGCATATGAAAGAGATGTTAAATTGATATTCAAATTTGAATGGAGGAAACATATCCAAATTGTTCAACACTTCACCTATTAGGTATTTTGGATGGCCTCAATCCCATGAAGTTCGTAAGGTACAATTTGCAGCTGCCAAGTTGAAAGGGCTAACGTATGGATGGTGTGTGCAACACCGTCCCATCCTTGAGAAAGCTGGAATGCAGCCATCTTATCTGCCTTTTGGTTTAAATTAGTGGCTGGACCCTCAAGGGATAGCCTTGGTTGACATGAAAGCCATCTTGAAGTAGAAGTTTCTTCCAATTGATTATGAGCAGTCCTTGTGTCTCAATGTTTAGAAGTTGAACGTAGAAGATGATATGTCAGATCTAGTGAGATAGGGAATATCTCACTATGCATATTGCAATAATCTCTCATACATGACATCCTTAAAAAATGCATGGCTTTAAGGTGGACACACCTAGAAAGAACAACAATAAGGGATCCATGCACATTAGATATATATAATCCCTATCTTTTTGCACTCCCCTGAAACTCTTAGTGGATCATAATTCATAAACCAAGAGTCTGCCCTTTAGAATTTGAAAGCATGCGGTATTATGAGTCTCATGAAGAAGCCTGCGATATAAAAGACAGTGGAGTGGTTGGATATAAAGTGAGGCAGAATGCAATTGATCTCTACGTGCTTCTTCTGCCAAATATATGAATTACACGTCACAATAATTAGGATGGGAATATCTCTGAGTTGGAGAGAAGCTGATGAAGCCAAATAACCCCCACATGGCATGAGACATTGCTTGATAATTGGCCTTGAAATCAGAGTGTTAATCAATGCCTTGCTAGCTTTTAAGGATGACCGATTTAGATGCAAATAACTATATAATGTAAAAATTGTCAGATATTCTGGAAGAGCAATAGTTAGAAAGGTAGTCTTCCAAATTATGACTAGAATCAACTAATGTTAGATAGTGCAAGCAGGATGTATCAATTGTGCAATTTTTTTTCTGAAGAAACTTGCATTGTATTAAAGATTAGTTATTACCGTGGAGATTTGTTTTCTACCAAGTGAATATTATTAACTGAAGGATTTTGCTTATTAATTTTGCACATGATTGGTCCATTGTTTCTGCTATAAATAGAACTTTCTCATTTCAGGTTGTTGGAACCTTATTTACCCACCATCAAAAGTGTGTGCTGGTCGACACCCAAGCTACTGGTAATAATCGGAAAATAACTGCTTTTATTGGTGGCCTGGATTTATGTGATGGTAGATATGACACACCTGAGCACAGACTCTTCCATGATCTTGATAGTGTCTTTCAAAATGATTTTCACAATCCTACATTTCCAGTAAGTACTTATTTGACAAATGAGTAGAAACGCAAATATGTCATATATGTGCAACTGCAATATAATGCTAACATGTGGCCCTCTCTAAATCTGATGCTGATAAGAAACCAAGTTCACATAATGCTTCTACTGCATATCATGAGAATGTTCTCTTGCAGGAACATTCATCACATCTATGGAACGACATGAACTCTTAATTATTATTTTATTGTTTATTGCCATTTAGCTTTTTTGATCAGGACTGCATGATTTTGTAGGTGTAAACTTCCATCACTTATTTGACCTACTTCATATGATAACTAGCAAAACTCTGACATGTTGGTCCCAAGAGCATGTTATATATTTTGTAAACGGTTATGAAAGGTGAAGTTTTGAAGGCCCATGAACCTTATGTGTTGATATTCGAGTAATGTTAGTTGATATGAGGAACTCATTCAAATGGAATGAAATTGATGTTAGGAACTCATTCAAGTGGAAAGGGATTGATGTTATACATGAAAAAAAATGTAAAAGGATGATTTTATCAGATGAATCTCTGTGCCATTGTTGCTCATTTCAGCCTTGTTTTTTGAGCTTTTGTTGCAAAGTTTATTATTTAGCTTCTTCCTTTTTCTGTAACTACTTACTAGCAATGGTATATATGTTAGACAAATCGACTGGCGGGCTAGAAGATGAAACACCTTTCGATAGATGGTTGATTAACGCTGGTCAACTCGGTTCTTTCTACCATCCCTTCTTACTTCCTAGCTTACTACTTCATTCTCACTTGGGTGGTTAAGAGGATTGATGGTATTCACGGCTCTTTTCTTTGGAAAGGAGCCGACGGGACTTCTGGATCCTACCACCTCATCAAATGGGGTAATATCTGCAAATCCAGAGATCAAGGCGGTCTAGGCGTCTTAAACTTGAGAAACTACAATATAGCTCTCCTGGGAAAATGGTGGTGGCGCCTTCAACATGATCAGGTAGACGTCTGGTCCAGAGTCGTTAGAGAGCGCTACTTTAGAGTTTAGACGCTTCTCCCCCCTGCAATGCAGGAGTAGGAAGTCAGGAAAAATCTCCCCTTTTTGGAAAGGCGTTAGGAGAATTGCAGAGCACTTCAAGTGCAACACTCGTCTTTCTTTGGAGGATGGTAGAACCATCAAATTCTGGACTGATCAATGTATTGAGGATATTTCTCTAGCCACCCTCTTCCATGATCTTTACCAACTAACTTGGGACCAAAAGGCTACCGTCCGCTCACAAGCTTCGTCAACTGACGGCATTACCACTTGGTCTGTCCGATTCCGCAGAATTATTCCGGGCTATCTCTTTAGACAGCTACATGATCTACATTCTATTCTAGATTCTTTCACCCTATCCTCCCCACGAGACGCCTCTTTCTGGAAGTGGACTACCTCGGGATCGTTTACGGTTAAGTTCTTCTAACGATTCATCAATAAGAGAGGAGTTGTATGCCCATTTGCCTCCCATTTTTGGAAAACTCCAGCGCCTCTTAAATGCAAAATCTTCTTATGGCTTGCCTTGCAGGAACAGATCCTTACAAAAATTCAACTGCAACGCCAGAACCATCTAGGAGTCTCAGACCTATCCTGTGTTCCATGTGACGGAGGCAGGGAGACTGTCGACCACTTGCTGCTCCACTGCCCCTACTCTAAGGACATCTAGAAGGCCCTCCGGACCAAGCTAGGGGTGAAGGGCCACCCAGGATCCCTGCGTTCCCTTTGGACATTTTGGCAGAGGAAAACGGTCAAGCGAGATCTTTAGTCGGCCTGGGACTTGCTAGTTATTGGTGTTTGCTGGGGAATCTGGAAGGAGAGGAATGCCGACACCTTTCGAGATAGGAAGAAGGCATGGGAGAACACTTGGTGTGCTTCCTTGGCTCTTGTGAAGAGTTGGTTGGGGGGCCTTGCGGCTAATTTGAGTGCTAAGATCAGCCCTGTAATTGACACTTTGTATTAAACTCCCCATTTTATCTATTTTAATAATATCTTGGGGTATGACTTAACCCCATCTTCTCCCCCTTGGAGAGGAATTCCCTCAAAAAAAAAAAGATGTTAAACAAACCAATTTTTTTGAATAGGCTAGACATGCAGCCCCGCTTCATTCATGCCCTAATTCTTATTTCTAGAATTCTTTACTGCATGCTGCAAGGGTGTTCTGTGATGATAAAACACAATCTTAGTGAAATTTACTTAACAAATCACATTTCATCTTTCTTATCCGTTTCTACTATGTCATTTGTGTGTCTTTAGGATGTTTACAACTAAGGCTCCATTTGTTTTGATTGTGATAAGTCATGTTTCGGTAAGTATTCTTAAATTCCAAAAATTTTATGCCACTTGGTTTGAAGTAAAACAGGTTTTAGTAAATATTTTTAGTTTGTGGAGTTTGGAATACCCAATATCCCCATTTGTAATACAACACAAGATGTGGCATGCTATGAAGCACTAGTACGGATACGGGTATGGTAGTCCATCCGAAGTACTCGTGCTTCACAGGTGGTATGGCACATTCCACATACTTTTACTCCGCTCGCCAGCCACCACTGTCACTAGATGATGGGATCTTTCTTTTTTTATAATTTTTCTATATTCTTAATGTTTTTGTTGAGAATAGTCCCACTTTGGTAAAGGGGTGGGAGTTCCACGTCTTCATATACTGTTTCCACCTCCCTCATCACCGGTTTTGAGGGGGCACAGGGATCGTAACATGGTATCGGAGCTAGGCCCCACCCCTTCTCCCCTCTATGTGGTCTTGTCGCACCCTCTTTCTCCCTCCGATTGAGATCTTCTCCCTTCCTCCAATTGAGAGGCGCTCTACGTGCGGGTGGGTGTTGAGAATAGTCCCACATCAGTAAAGGGGTGGGAGTTCCACGTCTTCATATATCGTTGCTTGCTCCCTCTCATTACCGATTTTGAGGGGCACGGGAATCGTAACAGTTTTTAAAGATTTTTATTTGGGTAATTTATACTTGCCTCGAGTTTTACTGCAATCCAAATGGAATAATAGATTCATTTTACATCAGCATATATATACTAAATGTCAATATAATCCCTTATCTTTTACTTGAATCAGTTTTACTTCAAACCAAATGAAGATCTTGGAGTGTCGTATGTTTATATCTATAATACTATTATTACTATGTCGAATTTTGTGGCCTCTTTTGCCCAAGAGTTTCATCCTCGACCATTTTCGGAACTCAAAAAACATAAAGCTTATGTCCAACATTTATGATTCACTTAATCAACAATCAATATCAATGTCATGTTATTTCTGCTAATCTTATTGGCTTGAAGGTAAATACACCTTCAATAACTCTAAAAATAAATAGATAAATTGTTCTACTGATTGTAAGGGGATTCCAGTTAAAAAGTATTCTCGGAATATATCACATCTTCTAATCACTCATTAAAACAATAATCCACACAATCACTACATAGAAAACCAATATTTGGTTTAGAATATGATCAGGCCTTGCTATCCTTGATGCATACTCCAATGATAGTTTAAAAGTTCATTCACTTAGGTTGTCTTTTTGAAATCTTCTGATTATGCATGCAGTTGGATGGAACTGATAGGCAAGTGAAACATGTGGTGTATTGTGTTTTTAAAAGGTAAATTTCAGGCCATGTGTTATAGTCACACTTCTTGTTCATTATGAGCGTGTCTGTTTCCTGGTTTCTCTTATAGTGATAGTAGAAAACATGAAATACTCCTTTTGCCCTTGTTTCAAAGCCATTAGCTCCAATACTGGATTTGACAGTGACACACAATTCATACAGATAGATATGAATAGAAACTTGAGAAATTAAAAAAAAAATGAATTGAAAATATACCTCAACTTAGATTTGTGGAAGAAACCTCAAATTTGTGAAGGAAAGCTTCTAATCCACCAAAAATCACCAATGAAGGGGTTAGATTTGGTTTAGATCTTGTTTAGAAACCAATATCAAACCCAAAAAAGGAAGGAAATGGAAAAAGAGAGGGAAGAGTGCTCTCCGGGCGATAAATGGCGACATCGGGGCGACTTATCTCTCTTTATTGGGAATCCAATAAAGGCCGGGAGTCAATTTATCGCCGATATTGGCGATAAATTAGCGATAAAAGCGATATTGAGCGATAAATTAGCGATTAATTGACTTTTTTACCCCAAAATAGAAAATCTAACTTGGTTTGATGTAGGAGCCTGGCGATAGCGATTTATCGGCGATAAATCACCATTTATCGCCGATATTTTAAACACTGCCTACCTCTGAGCAACAAGCGATCCCTAATCTTGCTCCACAGTGAGTTGGAGAGAGGGCAGTGGAGGTAGATATGGTTGGTCGTTTCCTTCGAATTGTCATAGAGCACACACGGTGAATTTTTCAGATGTTGTCCACCTCTAGCTAACCCTATTATTCACTGCTGTGACCGAGATAAAGGCTAGAACTCCCATCAACTCCATCAGTTGAGGCAGTAGATCCGATGGATATTGCTAAGAATTGAGGCTGCCAGATCGTGACACCATTCTCCTTGCGACATTCCGAGGAAACTGAAGCTGTTGACAACCTCACAATAGCATAAAGCTCAGGAAACAAATTACGCAGAGATGTCTCGCCAACCCATATGTCCTCCCAAAATTTGATATTCTTCTTGTTACCCAGAACCAGTTTGTTACCACATTTGAACTCGTTGCCCACTTTCGGAATGCCTCTCCAGAAGTGGGAGATTTTTGTGGACTTTCTGCTACTGACTTGGAGTGTCGAGAATCTCTTGAAGTACCTTGCTCTGATTACCTTGCTTTGGTTTTCTCCTTGATCATTCTGCATGCTCCACCACCATTTCCCTAACATGGCTCTATTTTGATCCTGGATGTTGATGACGCCTGATCTCTGGTTTGTTCTTGAGTCTATTGTGATCCCAGACCTTGTCCATATTTTTGATATGATTCAATTATCATGTCCTTGATGTTTCTGAACTACTAACTAGTCCTTCATATGTGAGGAATCCAATAAATATTTTGAATTATCGTGTGACTTTTGTTCTTGACTCTTGTGTGGTCCTGGATTTGACTCCGGAAAGGACGATTGGTAGAGTTCATGTGGTGGTTGGTATCTATCTATTTGAGTAACATGTGGAGCCCCATCTAATAGTTTTGTTTGTCAGCAGTCCACTATTCTTGGTGATATTAACCAGATATATTTATGGCATTTCAATTTGGCAACTTAACATTTTAATCCTTAGAAATTTTGGTTTTGAATTGTTTTAATATATTCCAGTGTGTGTATGTAGTGCCATTCATGTTAAATTAACTATCTAAACGTTGTGGAACTTCGTTTTACCAAGTAATGGATGATTTAAATTTCCTTTTCCTTTTGTCCACTGCACTGTTTGAAGCCCCTCACCTATCGTAGCAGAAGGTGTTTATCAGTACTTCATAATTATTGATGATTATAAATGATAATCATGGATTTATATGATGTGATCCTTTGAATAAGTTCCTCAAATAGTACAAAAATTTCATAGGATGGTGTTTACATAGTTCCATGTTGATATTCAGATTTTGCCTTCTGCTAATGCTAAGGAGTACTTCTGATTTGGATTGAATCGGTTTCTTAGTGACAATGGTGTTTTTCATCATAGTTAATGTCCAGGCATGCCACAACAAAATGGAAGAGCAGAAAGAGCACAGATTGTGCTTTGCCACAATGATTTTGGGCTGACGCGGTTTGTACAACAACATATTTAAGCAGCCATATGCCATCTCACATGTTATAATACAAGGCCCCACATCACCTTCTTTCCAAGTTTTCCTTTGTTTTTCAGCCTCTTCGTATTCTTGGATGCCCGTGTTTTGTTCATGATTTGGCTTTTAAACATATTAAATTGGATCCAAAACCATTTCTTTGTATTCTTGGGATACCCTTCTACACGAAGGGTGCAACTTTTATGATCCAACCACTTAAAAAATTATCTCTATGGGTGTTCCGATCCTCTTTTTCCCTCCCTCTTCCTCTCAGTAGGGGAAGAACATTTATGGGGCTGATGAATGACAACTCCAATTACCACTCCATGTGGTCTCAAAGATAACAAATTATGAGTTTGTTGTCGCCAACCAAGACATCCAATGGAGAGACTTGAAGCTGAGTCTCCTTTGCCATCTAAGTATCCGGAGTCATATCCAGGTGAAACTACTCAACCACAATCATGTAATCGGAATCCATCATTTCTATTCACAAGAATAATGTAGAGTTGGATATTCCACTTGTTGTTCGTGAAGGAACTAGATCATGTTTCATTTGTTACTCAGTTTACGTGTTATTTTACTTCTTCTCCTTATCGTACCTATGTATCTTCCCTTTAGAGTATTCCAATTCCCAAAATGTTTCAGTCTTTGGATCATCATATGTGGAAGAAGGCTTTGTTGGAGAAGATCAATGCTGTTCACAAATATCATTCTTGGAAACTGGTGGATCTCCTAGAGGGAAAAGAACTATTAGGATGCAAATGGGTGTTTACTATGAACCATTGTACATAAGCTTCGGTTGAAAGATATAAAGCTGGATTGGTAGCAAAAGAATATTCGTAGACATATGGAGTTGAAACAAGGACAGTTTTGCATCCGTTTCCTATACGAAGTCCACCGTATTCTTGCTCTCCCTGGTAGCCCACTTCACATGGGCTATTCATCAACTAGTTGTAAGTATTGATTTCCTAAATAGGGAGTGGAAGAGGTGTATACTATGAAGCACGGGTACTGGTACGAGTACGTGTACGGGTACGATACGGGTACGCTGATACGGCAAAATCTTAAAAAACTAGGGTACGGGTACGGCGAGGTATATATATATATATATATATATATATATATATATATATATATATATATATATATATATATATATATATATATATATATATATATATATATATATATATATATATGTACTTTTAGTATAATATCGTTATAGATATGAATCAGATCCAAATGCAACCATAATTTCTTCATCATTAAAGCTCTAGCTTCAAAGTTCCAAAACCATAAAAACAAGATTATTCGATGCGAGCCATACGACGATATGGTAATGCATTCATGCGAGAAATACATTGTAATCTCATGTATAGTAATTTTTAAGCATGAGCTATACGACGATACGGTCCATTACATTAGAACCAAACCAAGCAAAGTAGCAATACAAAACAAAATGCATAGCAAAGTTCATTCTCATCATCATCTCCGAATAGCACGACCTCCAAGTCGGGCTAATCAAGTGATAGATTTGCAATTTCAAGTAAATCGGCACCCTCCAAAGACTGTCTGCCGTACCGGAGCCGTACCGAAGACTGTTTGCCGTACCGGGTACGGATTATGCCGTACCCGTACCCGTACCCGGTAAGTACCCGGTACTGGTACGGTATCTGTTCGGAGTACCCGTGCTTCATAGGGTGTATATGACTAACTACCAGGTTTCATACACCGTGGTAGTGGAAGAAAAGTGTTTTACTTGAAAATATCTATGGACTAAGCAGTTTCCTAGGGCCTGTTATGATAGATTCAACAAATTAAAGGTTTTCTGGTCCAACTTTGTAGTTATGGTTACTAGCTGGTCTTCAGGTTTCTCTGTTAAACTCTCGGGGCTAATCAGCCCCTTCCTTTGTAACCTGTAACCTTTAATTTTTAGTTCTAATAAAGCTTGGGGTATGCTTAACCCCATCCTCTCCTTCTCGGAGAGGAATTGCTCAAAAAAAAAAAAAACAAGATGATAGGCTACCGACAATGTCAAGCAGATGTCGCAGATCACCCTCGGTTTGTCAAACGAAGTGAGTAGGTTATAACGGTTACAATTGACTATGTGGATAATATTGTCATTACTGGGAACTATCCATTAAAACTGGAAGTTAAAGACATGCCTCTTAATTCCATTTGAGTTGATGGATCTAGATCACTTAAATATTTCTTGGTTTTAGCCGTTGGTAAATCCTGAAAGGGTATCTTCATGTTTCATAGAAACTATATCTGGACATTCTTAAGGATCAGTAAATTGAGTGCAAAACCAAGTGTGCATGAAGAACATTTGTTATCAGATCCATGACAATTCTAGAGGATAGTTGGGAGTCTGTGCTGTCTATGACCCGTGTTGATGTTACCTATGTTGGGGTTATTAGTTAGTATAAGCTCTCACCACGGATTCTAAATCTTATGGTTAACTGATCGTAGCTTTAGTTATTTGCCACGGTATCCGGGTGAGGGACTATTATTTCCTAATCCCAGACATCTTAGAGTGGACGCTTACACAGATGTAGATTGGGCTAACAATGGAGAATAGGTGTTCTACTTCAAGTTATTGTTCTTCTGTAGGGAACTTAGTCACTTGGAGATGGAAGAAGCAACTAGTAATGACTTAAGTGCAATAGTTAAATATTGGGTTATGGCACATGAGGTGGCTGAAGTGTTGCCTCAAAACTAGATCACTTGAGTTGGCTTTCCAATTAGAGGTCCTGTATCCCTTGATTGTAACAATAAGGCAATGATAAACATTTCTCACAAGTCACAACCCAATTCAGTACGATCTGGATAAGCATATCAAATTGTGCAATCATTTTGTACATAAACGAGTAGAAAGAAGTGAGGTTGGTCTGCCATTTGCAGGATATTCTAGACATTCACGTCACAAGATCATTTATTAAATATCCTCACTAGAAGAGTCACTATTTCCCATTTGCAGGATATTCTAGACATGCTTCTCATGACAGACATATATGCCCCACTCGAAGGGGATACGCAGGTAGAATATATAAAAGGTCACTGAGGTGTATTTTTGTACTTTTTACCCTAGTAATATAAATAAAAGAGAAGTGCGCCATTCGTCACTACAGATATTGCTTTTCTCACCATTCTTTTCTTTCTCATCTCTTCCCTCTTCCTCCCTCACCGTACATTCATTGTGACAATACTATTCATAGCTGAAGTAAATATTTGTTGGTATGGTGTTTACAGGCTTTTGCTTTATGTTGACATTATTCCATAATGCCTTATTCTATATCAAAAATTCTGCTTCTCTAATCCGTATTATTTACTGATAATGTATGTAGATTAACACCAGAGGCCCTAGACAACCATGGCATGATTTACATTGCAAAATTGAGGGTCCTGCTGCATATGATATAATGACAAATTTTGAACAACGATGGAGAAAAACTACAAAATGGCGAGATTTTGGGTTTAGGAAAGTTGGGCATTGGCATGATGATACCTTGATAAAGCTTGAACGGATTTCATGGATTCTTACTCCTAATACGGATGAGTCTGGTGTGTATGTTTCTGATGAACAGGATCCTGAAAATTGGCATGTGCAGGTCAGTTTATACCTCTACATATGTCCAGTATTAAGTTCTATTCAATATTGATCAGAACTAATCTTGTGTTGTTAGATCTTTCGCTCAATCGATTCTGGTTCCGTAAGAGGATTCCCAAAACTTGGTCAGGAGGCTGAGTCCAAGGTTAGGATGAAGACACCATGGGTTTTCTTATATGAAAGCTTCTCTTGCTAATAAAAATTTGATATCTGCTTGATTTTTCTGAACCAGGACTATTGAACTCATGATGTATCTAGTTGCATTTCTATATGTAATTGAATTTCATTGTAAGCTGCAGATATGTTGTGCTAAGATACTCTGTTCTGTTGCAGAATCTTGTCTGTGCAAAGAACTTGAAAATAGACAAGAGTATACATAGTGCATATGTGAAAGCGATAAGATCTGCACAGCATTTTATCTACATTGAGAATCAGTATTTCCTTGGATCTTCTTATTGCTGGCCATCCTACAAAAATGCAGGTACTTGTATAGTTGTATGTTCATATTTCTTATAACTCCTGCTGCATATTAGGATGGGAACTCACTCATCTTGATGAATGCTTTTGGTCTCTTTTGAGTTTCAAAGCTTATTGAAGGTTACATGAGAGCTATGCTACCCAATACTTGTATCAGTTTGAAGTATCTATGTCAGACACTTGAAACTTGAATACCAACACCACATATTACATCTGTACTTCATGGACATTTACTTGCATTCTATTTCTTTGTTAGGTTTACCTCTTCAACAAGATTTTACATAAGCCAAACTCAACCTTTTCTGCCTTATAACTGCACCTAAATGTTTTGAAGGCCCATTCATATCCTTCAATTCTAGACATGATTTGTGTTCATGTTTTTCTTGATGTGTCATAGCATGAGATCCTTAGAATGTTACGTTTCAATTAGGGAACGGCTGGTGTTCAATTTTAAATGTGAGTTAGTATCTCCTCAAAGCACAGGATATATATGATGAAATGCATGCGAGCATGATACATGCTGTCCTGCTGCACTTTCTATGTACATTTATTTACGTCCACCATGACAAATTCTTGCTGATTTTCGCAGGATACAACAAGCCACACCACCTTTCTACGTGCACAGAAAATGACATACTAAATAAGGAAGTTTTATTAGAAAACTCATAAAACTTATTTTCTATTTGAAGGTTCGAAATCTCCCTTTTGGTTGAGATTTCGATCCTTTGAATATGGAAATATTTTTTGGAAATATTGCAATTTTATAGAAATGGTGGAAATATTGATTTTTTGATGGAATTTTTTAGTGAAACTCTGGATAGACATAAAACAAGTATAGATACACACGTTGGAACACTCAAATAATATTTGTACCCTATCTAGGGGTGTAGATCTTCACATAACATACATTCAATATATTGAGTCTGTGAGTCTTGTGCAATCTTGTTTGGTCCAGTTATGATATATATTTTCCAAATGCTTTTAATCTTTTTTATGGATAAAAATATTTTTAAAATAAAGATTAGTTGATTGTTAAAATAATATTTCAAATGATTTTGAAAGACTTACAGCAAGAAAGTTATTCAAGTTTGAAATTGTGCAAAAATTATGTTGAAATGTAAAACACTATTTTTTTACTAAGTCTGGAAAAAAGAGTTTTTATATAGGAAAGTTTTTATTCATTCAAAATTTCCTAATAAGACGGACCATGGTTTTCTAGATGCACTTGTAGTTCTACATCTTGTGGAAATCTTTTTGCTAAAAAGGAGTTAATTTAATCACTTTTCTCACCATGCCGATTTTATAAAAAACCCTAAAAACTGTTTTCTCCTACTAAAACTAAAAGTATACTTTTTTATTCCTTTGTTTTTTTTTTTTATTGAAATCAAATTGGGGGGGGGGGGGTATTTGCTTATTTACATATAATATTTACTTAAATGTTATTATATGTAAATAAGTTGTTGAGAATTAGGCCTCAAGCTCCCTTTTATAACCAGTCAATCCTATAACTTCGGTGTCATTTCGCGAAATTTTTGTAAATTTTTGCAAAATTTCCAAAATTTTTGTGAAATTTCGACAAAATATCATTTTGTTGGTGCTGATATCGCAATATTTCGTGGAAATATCACGATATTTTGCGAAATATTGGAAAATCATAACAGTTTCTATGTCGTTCGATTTTGTATACCGGATTTCGTGCCGAGCTTTCAACTAACCGATATATTTCGCGAAATATATCGATTTTTAGTACCTTCTATATGTTGAAGGCTTTAACAACAACAATTTAATGTGTGTGTTCCTCAAATTAATGTCTAGTAATCCCGTAATTGAGGCTTAAGGAACCTAGGACTTATTTTAGTGCTCCACACATAATGGGCCTCATGTTAGGACACTTATCCGTACATATTTGTTTAATGATCCTATCGTATGTGCGTCATCTTAGGACACCAACCCAAGCACATTGGTTGATTCTTGGACCCCCCCGTATGACTCGTTTATGGCAGATGGTCTTGGTAAAGTAGCCGCATGCATGTTGTTCCAAAAGGAAAATGTTTGATATTATAGTGTGTATGTTGCTGATTATCTAACCTTGATAGAAAAAATGACCGTTTAAGTTGAAAAACATGTTTTGCATCCTCAAAAATTGATATTATATCATAAGTGCTGGATAACAAAAACAAAAAATTAAAATAAATGTTCAAAGCACTTACATAAAAGTATGGGTGAAAGTGAGATTTGATCAATTTTTTTGGTATTAGGAATCATATTTAAATCTTCTTGAACCAAAGTTATATACAATTAATTGAAATCACCAAAGGAGGAAAAGAATCT
Source organism: Chamaelirium japonicum (assembly GCA_947650365.1). Lineage (NCBI taxonomy): Eukaryota > Viridiplantae > Streptophyta > Magnoliopsida > Liliales > Melanthiaceae > Chamaelirium > Chamaelirium japonicum. Next base: position 21,471,456 of record OX393553.1, on the reverse strand, counting down.
AGTATATAATGAAAGATTCTAGTGATCACAAGCCAAGGGACTTAGCTTGAAGAAAGAAAAGGAAGGAATGTCTAGGTAAGGCTATTAACTTAGATTCATTTTGTATATGGACAAAATCTAAGTGTTTAATTGGCATAAGTTAATAATTCATCCTTGTTTTTCACCTATTGGCATCAAGCAAACAATGGAGAACATGACAAAAGGAAGAGGAGACCTATTTTTTTCCCCCTTTATAGAGGTTGGTAAACGTTGTCCAGTAACCTGATATATGCGAGTGTTGAGTTGGTACTCTAATATAAAGTAAAAAATCTTATTTTCTTCACATCGAGTGTTGAGTTGTGTGGAGCCTTTTGGTTAGCAGCTGTTGTGTGGAACCCGATGGTTGTCGAGTAACCTAGCCCATGCAGCCCCCCAATTAGGGTTTTGGGGGCAATGTCCTAAGGCTATTTTTTTGAAAGGTATTTTTGTAATTTGGCTCATATTGTGTCTCTGTAACAATATTAGGCCAATTAGGGACATTGCCTTCATTGTATCTCTTCTTTGTGTTTACCATATTATATAGTGGAACGTGGTTTTTCCTTAAAGGAATTTCCACATGAATATTGTGTCCCTTTGTGATTGTTTTTTGATTGATCTTCTTGTGTGTGTTTTTTCTTATTGTCGCTCATGATCGAGGCTAGTTTCTAACACTAAGCTACTTTTTATGGCTGTCTATTATGCATAAACATGTTTTGAGCAATCAATAAAGAAATATGACTTCCATGTATCAGTGTAAGTCAAAACTACATGTACATGAAAATTATTATATAAATAATCTAGGTAAATTTTAGTAAATTTATTTTAGAAAACTTTTAATATAATAACCGCCCAAGAAATTTTTAAGGTTCTAACCCTCTGTTAGCTGTTATGGAATGCGGCACCTCCGTCAGCTCCACATTGAGAACTTTAAATGTTTTACCTTTTCTTCAAGGTACTAATTCGCTTTTGGCCACCCAAAAGTATTTAGCCTTACAAAGTGGTCCTTGCTAATTCACATGGAATCAACCTCCCCCCCTAACTTTGTTGAGTTCTGAATTGTTGGCTTGTTTGAAAATATGTGAATGATGGGGATGGATTTTTATCTTGTACCAAACACTGTCTGATTATGTCCACTTGGCTGGATGTCCTTTATGTGCGTGCGTGTGTGTGTGTGTGTGTGTGTGTGTGAGAGAGAGAGAGAGAGAGAGAGAGAGAGAGAGAGAGAGAGAGAGAGAGAGAGAGAGAGATGGTGATGCCGGACGGCACATCGTCGCCGTTATTAAGAGGAGAGAGGGAGTTCGGATTCACCACTAAAAAGAGAGAAGAAATGAGGGAGAGGTGCTTCATGCACAGACGAAGGGAGGGAGAAGCTGAGTGTTTCTTATGCAGATGAACAAAGGGGGAGAAGGGCCAGGAATTCCCATCACTAAAAACAATAAATTTTTATTCATTCATCTATCATCAATACAACTGTACATAGGGCTTTATAAGCCTTGAAATGACCCACTACTTATAACCACCCTCTAATACAACAACCCATAATCAACGCAACTACCCATAATCAACACAACTACCCACTAACAACATATGTGCAGAATTTAAACAAATAAAATCCAAAAATACTTAATTATTTACAAAAATTCCTGGTGGGCCTACAAGTAGTAGTGGGGTCTCCAAGTAGGCCCCCAAGTAGCACCTGGGCCATATGGGCCTGATGTCCCCATCAATTCTCCTGGGGTGGGAAGAACTCGACCCTGTCGAATATAAGATCTTGTGGGCTGCGGCTAGGGAGGCAACTGATGGGAAATGATAAGGGAACAAGGAGCATGCAAGGACAAAAATAGGGTCATGGGAATTTGTGGGTTTCACGGTAGCACCAAAGAGAAGACGAAAGCGTGGGATAAAGAAATAGATGAGTGGGACTAGGAAACCAAGAAGAAAGCATGGGTTAGAAGCTAGATGGGATACCTGGATTTAATCCACTAGACCGGAGAAGAAAGGAGAGGCAACCCAAAATCATGGGTCAAACGAACTTAGGGAGCATGAAGGGGGGTGCCAATAGCCATAAATGGGGGAGGAGTGGAGCCCACAACATAGAGGTGCCATGAGTAAAGGGGCCAATAGAGGTGTCGGTTTTCTATTGGGTTTGCAGTGGGTGGCAGCTGGTCAAGTGGGTGCCCCCCATGTGGTTAACTTGCACGAATCAAACCCACTTCTCTGTTGAAACAAAGAAGGTGAGAGAGAGAGAGAGAGAGAGAGAGAGAGAGAGAGGCCTCGACAGGGGCACGCGACAGAGTCTGGGAAATGACGGGTGTGGCTATGAGGGATCAGGTGGCGCGAATCGAGGCCGAGAATGCGTCGTGGGTGGCCGACTATGATGGGCAGGCGATAATGAGGGCGGACAAGGCCGGAGCACGACCAGGTGGAGTCGGGAGAGGTTAGGCCGCATGTGGGGAGGTCTGATGGGGTCCTCCGAGCACAGCCAGGGCCAACTAGGCCGGGCGTCCATCGGTGTGGCCAGATTGGGGCTTGACGGGGGAGGATAGGAGTCAGGAGGGCTCTAGCGGTAGCGTTCGATACTGACAGGGGCGGTCGGGGCTGGGCAGCTATCGGGCAATGCGATTCCAGGCTCGGTGGTGTAGAGCGGAGGTCCGGTGTCGGGTGAGCGAACAATATAGGCTCTGGAGGGAGGGCCGAAGGATCCTTGGGAGGAGGCTGGAGGAGATTTGGTGGCGCGGGCCTTGACAGAGGGGACATCGGGTGAAGACGGGACCGAGAGGGCCTAGTCGGGTGGGCCTCAAGTGACAGTCGGGGTACTGCAGGCACGAAAGGGGTCGTAGGGGCCTCGGATTGCAGCCGAGCGGCGACCTGGACGCACAGGATGGGCGGGCTGGTGTCTAATGGGCATTGCTGGGTTTGGAGGAGGGACCGAAGAAACCTTAAGACGTCCCCTAAGTGGCGTCTTGGCCGCATGTGAAGGGGACGGGCTGGCATCGGCTTGTCGTGATTGGAGGTACGATGAGCAGTCGCATAAATGGGAGGTGGTCGACAGGGCCATGCAAGGCCTGAGAGGAGAGGACCAGGGCTGGCGGATTGAGCAGGGGTTGGGTGGCTCTGATTCTTCTCTTTTTTTCTTTTTTTTTGACGTTGTAATTGAGAGTCTAACATAAGTAAATAGGGGCAGGGTGGTGACAGGGACGACGAATAGTGGCAATGGGAGTCTGTGCTGATAATGAGGGCGACTGATGACGGAGGCCTGCTCGACGAGATAGAACTCACCAAGATGACTCTGATATCAAATTGATGATGGACGGCACGTCATCGCCGTTGTTGAGAGAGAAGACAGAGGGAGTTCGGATTCACCACAAAAAAAAGAGGAGAGATAAGGGAGAGGTGCTTCACGTACAGACGAAGGGAGGGAGAAGCCGAGCATTTCTCACTCATCGATAAACAAAGGGGGAGAAGGGCCAAGGATTCCCATAACAGGAAACAACAAATTTTCATTCATCCATCCATCATCAATACAACTGTACATAGGGCTTTATAAGCCTTGAAATGACCCACTACTCATAACCACTAATACAACAACCCACTAACACATAACTACCCATAATCAACACAACTACCCACTAACAACCCATGTGCAGAATTTAAACAAATAAAATTAAAAAATACTTAATTATTTACAAAAATTACTGGTGGGCCTCCAAGTAGTAGCGGGGTCTCCAAGTAGGACCCCCAAGTAGCAGTTGGGCCATATGGGCCTGATGTTCCTATCAAATTAATGCTGGACGGCACGTCGTTGTCAATGTTGAAAGAGAACAGGAGAGAGGGAGTTTAGATTCACCACCAAAAAGAGTGAAGAGATGAGGGAGAGATGCTTCATGCACAGACGAAGAGAGGGAGAAGTCGAGCATTTCGCACGCAGATGAACAAAGGGGGAGAAGGGCCAGGGTTCCCATCATTGGAAGCAACAAATTTTCATCCATCCATCTATTATCAACACAATTGTACATAGGGCTTTATAAGCCTTGAAACGACCCACTACTCATAACCACACACTAATACAACAACCCACTAACACATAACTACCCACAATCAACACAACTTCCCACTAACAACACATGTGCAGAATTTAAACAAATAAAATACAAAAATACTTAATTATTTACAGAAATTCCTGGTGGGCCTCCAAGTAGTAGCGGTGTCTCCAAGTGAGGCCCCCAAGTAGCAACTGGGCCATATGGGCTTGATGTCCCCATCAGATGGGAAGGTAAATCTCAATTAATTGTATGATTAACGGAGAGGCAAATTGGAAAGTTAACGGTAAATTATAAGTGCGATCTATTAGTAAAGATATTGCTGCTCCTTTTTTACCACATTTTGTATCATCCAACTTTCATTTTTTGCAAATTTTTTTATTGTAAACCCCCATCACTCAAAAAAAAAATAAAAAATAAAAAAAAAAAAAAATTCAAGATTTTTTGTACATTATTGTGTTTGATGCTAGAGGTATGGTCATTTGTATTCAGATACGAACATTTCAACATACCGAAGTTAGATTGATTCTCCTCTTGAAATAGCCTATTATTTTCCCAACTTTTCTTAAAAAATTACATTTAAAATGTAGTTATATTATATTTTATACCAAATATTTTTTTTCACTATCTACCATTATGTACAAAGTGCTAATCGTTCAGAATATGCATTGTAAATAGCAGCATGTAAGAACTAATTTTTTTGAAGAGGTTGGGGTAACCTTAACCCCTTTCTTAAGTTGTACATGTCAAGGAACCTTAACACTTCTTATTTAAAACAATGTTTTTCTAGCCTTTGGTAGAGGTGGTACAAACTACAAAGTACAAACATATGGACTTGGTGTTCACAAGGAAATATCTTTTAATAGGATATTTGACAGATGAGCATATAGTTTAATTGGATACTTGGGATTAAGATTTCAAATTCAATTTCAATAACAATAGAATGAGTTCTAAGATATGTTTATGTTGTGTGAAGCAGGTGCAGATAATTTGATTCCTATGGAATTGGCCTTGAAGATAGCAAGCAAGATCAATGCAAAAGAAAGATTCTCAGTATACATTGTTATACCAATGTGGCCTGAAGGAAGTCCAACCGATGCTGCCATGCAGGAAATTCTCTATTGGCAGGTTCCGTTACGATATTGTACATTGACTAATTCACAATCATATTTCTTTTGTAATTCTTGTAATAAAGAACTATATTAAATTCTGGAGACTCAAATTGCAGTATTTAACAATGGAAATAATATAGCATTTTTCTTGAACCCCTAGAGATGGTCTGCAAGCTAGACTTAACCATGGGGGTGGAACATCCTGTTTTATAGATCTATGGCCTTACTAATGCAATTTTTCAGAAGAAAGAAAAAGCATCATTACTGAGGCAACTAAAGACTGTCAGGGTGAAGGAAATATGTCTACCTAGATAATTTTCTCGGATGATAGATGAACATATGAAGTTTTTCCCTTGGACAGCCATGGTCTATTTCATAGGCCTCCATAAGGAGGGAATTAGTCGATAAAGCTATAGTAGATTTCCAGTATTTTCTTAAAGTTAAGGGGTTCGTGTTACACCTTTGGACCTTCTTTGTACTGTTTGATTTTGGCAAGATTATCTCAAGACCTTTGTTTTTTAATTCATTGTTGGTCCCGAATTGGAAATAGAAATTACAAATTCCAAACAAGTAGAAGATATTATTCTCCTTGTTACATAATTCTCCATTGAGAAGGACTCAACTTAGGTTCTATGTGTCCTATATATCGCAAGGGCATTCTATTTATTTAAATAGCGTACTTAGCAAATTCCAAAAATCTAACTTTAACTGGTTTGCTGCCTTGAGGGTGCTCAACTGGTAAAGTCTCTTGACTGGGGATCAAATCATGCCTTCATTGAAGAATAATTGGTTGGAGTCCAACCCCCTTCCCCTCAAATGTGACTGTATGCGCGGAAAAAGATTCGAGTCATCTTTATTGCGCACACGAAGATTACAAAGCCAGGAGCCGGAGGCTCGGGGGTGGTGAGCCGGGTGCGGCGAAGATTTGATCAGGAGAGTGTGAGAGAGATCCTCTGGAGGGTCCCTTTGATCCGCGTCTCCACGTTATTTCGTGCGAGAGCTCTGGAGGGGTTACCCAGGACAGAGGTCTTTACAAGGTTTTGGGTTTCTTGAGAGGTCGAGTGATTCTGCCTTTGCTTTTGTCGCTTCTGTGTGTCACACTTTTTCGGCTAGAGGGCTTTCGGTGTCGTGTCCTCGATCTTCGCGTCTCCCTCGACTCTTGCTAGACCTTGGCGTTCTTGATCGTCGGTTCGTGGCGTCGATCGTGCTTTTGGCGTTGGCTTTGGCTTTGGTGTTGCTCTGGCTTTTGCGGTGCTTTGGCGCTTGTTCTTGAACGTAGACGGGAGACTTGCAGTGCTTTAGTTCTTCCAGACTTTACGTCGTATCGGCTAGAATGTGTGTTTTCCTTTTACTCATATTCGTCGTAGTTCATTGGCTTTGGCATGTACGTTGCTTTGGCATGGGTTTTATCGGTGCTTTGCTTTGGCTTTCTTACTTTGGCTTGATCTTCTCCTCGAACGGCGATGGCAATGTCCTCGAGAGTTCTTTATTCTTTCGGCTTCCTCCTTTTGTGGACTGAACTTTGGCAACGATGGTTGTGGCATCGGCTTTGGCTTCTCTTCTTCTTCGAGCTTCTTTGGTGTTTTCGGAATTAAAGACTTCTTTTGAAGATGGTGGGTGTAGCACCGATCTCAGTGTGACGGTTGTAGCGTCGGCTTTTGTTGATGAAGACGATGGGTGTAGCACCGATATCCGTGCGATGGTTGTAGCATCGGCTTTTATTGAAGACAACAGGTGTAGCACCAGCTTCGAGCCTTCTTCTCCAAACTTTTTTCTTCGTGCAAGGAGTTGAATTTTTATTGAAGACGACAGGGTGATGTTGACTTCGATATTCTTCTCCAACCTTTGCTTTTTGCGTCTTCAGAGTTGATGAATATTGTTGGAGACGATGAGGTGATACCGACTCCGGGCCTTCTTCTCCAAGCTTTCTTTTTCGTGCAAGGAGTTGAATCTTTGATCTTCTTGTGCAAGGCCTTCACGTTGATGAGGACTTGTGTGGGCTAAGTCGTTCCTTCGGGATGCGCTTGCTCTTGCCTCGTGAAGCTTTGGGCCGTCGAGCATTGGAGCCTCCTCGTCTTCAGAGCCTCCTCTTCTCCAGCTTTGGCCTTCAACTCGAGCGTTGGGGCCTCCTCGACTTTAGAGCCTCCACGTCTCTAGCTTCGAGCCTTCACTTTTCGTCCTTTGATGCCATCCCCCCACCCATCTATTTAAAGGCAAAGGGGGAAGGATGGGAGAGATATTGCTACGATTTTTTGAATCCCTTGAATATCTCTCCCTATAATTGTTTGATTTATATTTCTTTTTTGGAGGAAAACAACATTTATTCCCTTTCTTTTTTGTAGCGGCGGTTATAGGCAAAATATGGCTCAATCTTTAAAGATATAAGCCATCTTTGCACACTCAAATCGATGACGGTTGTTTCTTCTTTTCTTTTTCTTTTCTTTTTTTCTTTCTTCCTTTCCCTTAGGGCCGGCCACAACTCCCCAAAAAGGGGAGGGGGGGCTTGGTTTTCAAGAAAGGGGGCCGGTAGGCCCCTATTTTGGGTGGGCCCACCCGACCCCTTTTTGGCTTCGAGTGGTGGGCCCAGTGGGTCCCACTTGCATAGGTGGGCTCACTTTGGGTTTGTTCGTGTCGGGTCTGGGTCTTTTCTTTCGCGAACCGGTGTGCACGGGCCGTTGTGTGTGGGCCGGGTTTGCGCGTGGTTCGTTGTGTGCGGGCTGGGTTCATATGCGGGCCGTTGTGTGTGGGCCTGGTTTAATTTGCGGGATAATTCCGATGCCCAGAGTGACGTTATGGGTTTCTCAAAAAACTAGTATGTTGCCTCTGTAGTTCACAAATTGCAAGTTTGAACTTTTAGGAAGCGATATGCTATTTTGATCTTTTACCCTTCACTAGTTAAAGCTCATCTTTGATGAACCTGCAAGACATTAGACATGCTTTATTACCTTACAACTACTCACATTTATGCTCCCAACTTTAGCGCTTCCTTGTAGCTATTCATATTTCTCATCAGCCTGGGACATGCATTGTGAGGTTATCTAGATTTCTTCTCCCAACTTTTAGCGCTTCCTTGCAACTATTTATAATCATCCTCAGCTAGGGACTTATATTGCAAAGCTATCGGATGCAATCATGCAAATCTAAAGTGGTTAAATTAAAGAACTTTAAAGTGCAATCTATTCCCAAGTATAGGCTGTGTAACAAAGTAATAAATCTCAGTGAGTCCGAGGTTGATCCGCGGAGAATGAAGGTTAAACAAGAGAAGTTTAATGAAATCGAGCATGAAAGTGTAAAAAAGTGAGAATCAGGGTTTTCCACTGAGAGTGGAGCACATGAAGAGTGATTAAAACTTTAAAATAAAAAGAACAAAAGAGTTGACAAATGATTTATGAGAGCGAAGGGCTCAGGCATTAGGGGATCAACCTAGCAATTCATCATTATCTCTTTTGATCATCTTTGTCACGGTTAGGCACGAGCAAAGACTTGCTCCAGCCGAAAGATGTAGTGTGGAAGATTTAATCATGTATGAGGATAAAATAGTAAAAAGCTCCAGCACATTCTACAAGGAATCTTAAGCATGACATATGCTTGGAGTCGATATGAAATTAAAGTAAGCATGGACTAATTCCAACATATATTCATCTATTATACTTCATAATATAGATTGGAACTTATGGGAGAGAGACTCCTTCAGTACGTGTTATCATGCTACAGCCTATAGGGATTCCAAAGTAATACATATGTCTGGAGTCAATATGAATTCAAGAGAATTTATACGGACGTAGCATTCATAATTAGGTACTAGCATGCACCATAAGATTCAATCATAGAAAATAAAGAGCTTTATTGATGATCAAAAGAAGACATAGATGAACTACTAGGCCTTACCCATAGCCTTATCTAGGGTCTAGCTACTCATTTTCATTGACAAAACAAAGAAGATAGTAGAGTTAAACAATGTCATGAAACAAAAAATACAAAGAAGGAGAGATGATGATGAGAGATTGTCTCTTCATAGTCCGTGACTCCGTATGAATCCTTCTACGTGGATGATGAACTTCTGAACCTCTTCTAGCATAGCATGGATCTCTAGCATCTTCCCCTTGCACCACGTTTTATAGAGAGAAGAGATGAGAGTCTGGATTCAAGAGAGAGAAGTAAGGAGACAAGAGAGAGAAGTTAGGTGAGAGAGAGAGTTTAGGAGTGTGTAAGAGAAAATAGGAGTGTAAGAGAGAATATACGAGAAAATAAATTTAAAAAAAAAAAAATATGAAGAGAGGGTTCGGATTAGAGAGAGAGTTATGTGAGAATAAGATAGAGAAAATAGGGGAGGAACCTATAAAATAAGGGGAAAAAAAGAGAATATGTGAGAAAGGAGAGAGGGGCATCTGTACGGTCTGGAGAGGGATGTTCACACCACAAAATAGGGAGAGAAGGGGGTGCGCACGATCAGAATTAGAGAAAAAAAAGGAAAGGAAAGAGAGATAAGGTGATAAATAAGGGAAGATATGGAGAGAGAAAAATTAAGAGAAAATAGGAGAGAAGAAAGAGAAGGATGGGAGTCTGTGCGACACCAGGAGGAGGAGAAGGGAGAAGGGCACTGTGTGAACACAATAAAGAGAGAGGGAGAGAGGAATGGATTTAGAGAGAGGAGGAAAAAAGAAAAGGATAAGGAAATGAAGAGATAAAATAGGAGAGGAGATAAGAGAGGGGAGAGAATATATGGCACTCCATAAAAGTAGGAGGGGAGGGGGGAACATACCGAAAAGATGTTGTGAACTAGAGTGAGGAGAGAGAAAGAAACGACTAAGAGAGATAATAAAATGAAATAAAGAAAAGAAAGAAAGAGAAAAAAGAAAAGGAAAAAGGAAGAAAATGAATAAATAAATAAAATAAATGAGGAGAGAGAATATCTGAGAAATGTAGAGAGAAGAAATAAGAAAGAAAAGGAGGAAATATATGAGAGAAAAGGTGGCGGGCCAAGGTGCGTTCCATGTTGCGTGTGCAATTTACCATCTTGCTTAGTTTAACCCATTAGAGTGTGTGGGGCCCTCATCTGGTTCGAATCGTGCCTTGAATGGGCCCGATCATATCATCTAGGCTAGTTGAGTGTTATCCTCTTTTGGTATATGTCCTTCAGAATGGCCTCCATGCACATCATGTATCCTTCATCGAAGCGGTGTGATATTATCCACAACTTAATTGCAATGCCTTGTATCTATCTGTGTAAAGAATCTTATCAATTTCCTAAAAAACAGACATGAAATAACGCTCATTAGGCTCCAATATGATAATTTTCACTATCAGACTTCATACGTTTCATGCATGCAATGTATGGATGCAAATCAATATCTCATTGTGTTCACACGAAAGTACATTATGCAATGATATCGAGAAAACTATATGCTTTGTGTAAAAATAGAAGGTTTATGTATAAAAGTGATGATGGCACATGTAGTAAGGAATGAGGATAAAATGCATTATTTCATTACTCAACACTATCCGGCACAAAGCTATTGCTGAAGGTCTTGTTCAAATTTAACTTACATTGGATCTTGTTCAGTTGTCTACTGAGAAAGAACCTTTCTCTTCCAACAAACATCAGTTTGTAACATGTGACTTATTTTAAAGAATTGGACACTAATTATGATATCTCTACTCCTATATCCTAGATAACTATCATACGACTATTGATTGTGGTCGTCACCATTCGTCAGCAGCCATGATATTACCTCAACATTAATGCTTTTCGTTATGGTTATCTTCATGAGTAGATCTTAGGATTGCTCCCCAAGACTTCCGCATCCTCCTCAGCATGTTTATCTTCATTGAACTATTTATTGCTCTTTGAACCTAGTTTGAGAACTTCAACAGATGATTCTTGTGACTTTCTTTTTTCAAAGTTGGCATTATCATGCTAAGTCTTCTTAGGGGCAAATTTTTGCTTCCATATTTCAACGACATGATTATCCTTAGCAATGATCTTGATCATGCTTAGTTGGTTATGTCGTACCTTCATTGTAGTTTGTGGTTAATGATCTTCGACCTCTATGCTACTTTCTTGGATTTGAGTTTGCTTTTGATCCACAAGGCTATATTTTTCCCTTGTGGAAATACTGTACTGATCTTATCTCTCATGCTTAGATTACTGAAACCAATCTTGTTACTACAACTATTAATCTTTATTAGAAACTTTGGTTGATTGATGGTATGCCACTTCGTGATTCTACTTATTATCAATAGCTTTTTGGGAGTCTAGTGTATCCAGTGTTTTAAGTATCATTATCGTTGTCGATATCGCCAAGTGGCCCAGGGGAAAAAGCGGGGATATATCGCTATTTATCGCCAAATATCGCTAAAAATTAGGAAAAAGAGGGAAAAGAGGGCAAAATGAAGATATTTTTGGAGGATTTTTATATATATTCCTTTAGGATGTATAGACACACCATTATGATCAATAACATACATAAAACAATCATTTACTCTAGGGGACACTCAATTTAGGCTCTATATATGAATCTGTGAACTGTCCGACACTGCCTATGAACTGTTAGAAACTTTGCAATAGTCTGTGAATAAACAATCACAATAAGATTACACACACTAGAAAATAATAAAACATATCAAAACCCATATGGTTCACAGTACATAAAAACATATCACAAATTCATAACTCATAAAGCATAAGACATAATAAGCACAAAACATATCACAGACTGACAGTATATGACATAGCATAATACTCTGAAAATGATTTAAGCAAAAAAATTTTAAATTTGGATAGCAAGTAGATTGGATGTATAGTATTTACATATTAAAATTTCATTAGGGTTTATTGGGTTTAAATAGATGAAACCCATGAATCCTAATTAATTTCATGATAATCATGATGAATCACATCAAAGTTGATGCGATTCATGTTTATAATCTATTCTTCATAAAGATCTACTTAAGAAATTTGAGAAATTAAAAAAAAAATTTGAAAATATACCTCAACTTAAAAGTTTGGAAGAAACCCCAAATCCATGAAGAGAGGCTTCAAATCCACCAAGAACAACAAATGGTGTTTTTGGTGATATATTGGCAATATTTGGCGATAAATGGTGATATCAGCGATATATCGGTGATATATTAGCGATATGTCGACTTTTTCCCCGAAAATAAAAAATTTAACTTGGATTGGTGTCGAAGGCTGGCGATATAGCGATATATCGGCTATATATCACCAATATTTAAAACACTGAGTGTATCTCATATTCCATCCCATTATCATTTATATTTTTAATGTCATCAACCAATTTGTCACAATGGATCATTCATTGTACAATTATTCATTATGTACTGGTTAATGCAACACTATCATTTGTGCTCTTTTCCTCTTTGTTTCTACCATTCAACTTTGAGCCTACTCTGACATCGATTAACCTGGTGATATCAACCACGAGCTCTCTATAATTAGGTTTGGCGTCGTCGTTGGAGATTTCTTGGTATCTTGTAAGGACAAGACACGAGAACTGACTTATGTAAGTGTTGAGGTTGTATTGCTCTATGGCTGGCACATCTACTGAGGTGGCCTTTGTCAACTCTCATCTGACATAGCCACTCCTATACGCACTACCTACTCTGTACGGTAACAACATAAGCATTGTTCAAATTGCAAACAATTCAGTATTTCTTGAGCGTACCAAGCATATGACTACCATTTTATTTCTCATGTACTTGGTTGGGATTCTCAAATTACCACACAATTCTTCTATTTATCGGCTAGATGACTTCTTCACAAAGTCACATTCCACAATGTTTTATTTCCTCGCCAGCAAGCTATAAATTTCAAACAAAAAAAAAATCTTCTATTTATCGGCTAGATGACTTCTTCACAAAGTCACATTCCACAATGTTTTATTTCCTCGCCATCAAGCTCTTGATGCAAGATTCACCGTGTTCGAGAGGAGGGGTAGTGTTAAGAGCATACAACGCTTATACATCATTATAATTAGGGCTTTGGCTCTAATGACCACAACCTTGCATTCTTGCCAAATCTCACTTACCTCTTACCTAAAGCAAATAACTTAAATTAAGTAATTAAACCCAGTGAAACAGCTTTCACTAGACCATTATGGAGGTCCTATGTTGATTGTAAATTAAAAGAAAAGTGGCTTTTGATGGTTCAACACAATGCATACTGAATATTTTAGGCACTTAAATTAAGTGAGGCTACAACGACCATAAAGTGACTTTTGAGCACTATCCACTAAGTAAGCGAAGGAAGTACAAAACATTGGTATGAACATGGGAAACCCAACCAAACCTTGGGACTCACCTTGATGAGAACTTCAAAAGCCCTAAGTTACTAATTTTGTTGTTGCATTAACAAACCAGTGATGCAATGTAAAACATGGAGGGAAGGATGTATCTACTAAACTTATTAAAGAAGATGGGCAGAAGATCCACTGGTCTTCAAACTTTGCTTTCTGGAAGCTGTCATGGAAAACACAACAAAGGTTCTGATATCTGTAACTTGGAGAACAGAAATTTAATGGAATAAGAAAATGCATCAACCAATCCACTAATGAGGCCAATGTTCAATATATTTACTTGTCTAATAGTGGTCGATCACCGTAGTGGGGATTATTCCACTATACTGGAATATAACAGTGGTGGATCGACAATAAGGTATGATTAATAGTATATGAAGTAATGACCTTAGAAGGTGAATCTATGACTTTTTTTCTCAGTAGTGGAGCAGTGATAGCAGTGTTATTTAAGCTCTTAGACATAGTATATTGTTCATGTTTATATGCACTATATATGCAGATGAAATTTATTTATTTAAATGTTTTTGGTGAGAGAGAGAGAGAGAGAGAGAGAGAGAGAGAGAGACATTCTTCATGTTTATAACAGTGTAGCTACACCACCAAATCATATTGATCTCAAATAGAGGATATGAATCAACTGAAATGACCTTATATTTTGATAATTGTTTTAGCCGATTCTCCACTATATTTTTGTTTTCGAGAAATACCACAATCAATTCTCCACTATAAAAAAAAGATTCAGTCTTAATACAATGAAGTAAGTTACACGATCAACTTAACCATGTGAAATTTTTTTCTTAAATTTAATACTTGAGATACCCTTGTCTTTCAATGTTTACCAAAGTCTTTATTGGGGTAACTTTTTTGATATCAAGAAATATGAGGGCATCCTTCGTCATAACAAATGCTTTATCTGAAGGCTAATGGTAGACTATAAGTCCTGTGCCTTATATTGGATTATGTATGCAGGGACAAACAATGACCATGATGTATGGAATTATTGGACAGGCTCTCCAGGAAGCAGGTCTTTCTGAAAGTAGTCATCCGCAAGATTATCTGAATTTTTATTGTCTTGGAAAACGTGAATCTACAATGAAGGAAACTTCATCTCCAACAAACAATTCTAGTGAAAATAGTGCATTGGTATTTTTTTTTCAATTTATTTTTTTGCTTGCTTTGTTGCTCATAATCTATTCTCAAATCATTTCTCCGAAATAAAGTAAATATTGCCCTATAAATTGAATTATCAAATAAGTCTTATGGAACTTCTATTCTGTATGTTTGACTTTGACTCATAAGAAGTCTTATTGTTGGGTTAGAGATATTCTACTTTAAAGTAAAGTCTTCTAAAATGTATTGTGACGGATGAACGGAATTTGGTACGAATCACAATTTCCAATTTGGGGAAGTGAGATCAGATTCCATATTTGATCTGATTTTGCACTACAAAATTGGTCAAAGATGACTATCAAAGGGGATGTGTAACTCGAAAGGTTTTATGATTGGATAAAAATCCTCTGAAACTCTTTATGATTGCTAGTTGGACTTCAACAGATTATAGGATTTGGGATGACTGATGAAGGGGCTGTGTCTAAATATACGTTTTATGATAAATAAATCTGTGTGCTAGAAATTAAATAGATGTGGAATAACCAAATAAGGATGCCAAAATTTAAATGAAAACAACAAACAAACCAAGACAAGTATTAGAAAAGTCTCACTTCTACCGGCATTTAGGCATCACATAATCGAGGCAATTTGCAGCTATTGAACACAACAAATAAGAGAGAAATCTTTGAAAAAATGATTGATGAAATATGGAGGCCGTAGGCCCTATTTATAGTACAAAAATTCTCCTCAATTCTCATTTATATTCCCTCTCCGATTAGTATTAGTATTTTCGCTGCTATTTAATCTCTCTTAAATAGGGGTCACCAAGATAGAACTGAGTAAAAAAAGTGTTTGATCGTCATACTTGTCCTCTCTGACAAGTATTATACTCCTCGCTGATAATCATTATCACACCTTAAAACAAGGGGTCAACTGATGAAGGGTCTGTGTCTAAATATAGGCTTATGATAAATAATTCTGTGGTGTGCTAGAAATTAAATAGATGCGGATTAAGGATGCCAAAATTTAAATGAAATCATCAAACAAACTAAGATAAGTGCTAGAAAAGTCTCAGGCATTAAGGCATCACATAATTGAGGCATCTCACCGAGGCAATTGCAGTTACTGAACACAACAAAATAAGAGAGAAATCTTTGAAGAATTGATTGATGAAATATGGAGGCCATAGGCCCTGTTTATTGTACAAGAATTCTCCTTGATTCTCATTTATATTCCCTCTTCGATTAGTATTAGTATTTTCACTGATATTTAATCTTTCTTAAATAGTGGTCACCCTAGATAGAACCGAGTAAAAAAGGTGGTTGATCGTCCTACTTATCCTCTCTGAGAAGTATTATACTCCTCGCTGATAATCATTGTTACACCTTAAAACAAGGGGTCGACTAGCTAAACAGGATAAAATTAGGGTTGAATGCCCTTCTTTTGTATTTACACGATAATAAAAGGATGTGCGGTCATCTCTAGTTCTAACGTTTGGAAGGATCGACCTCCATATTGGCCTCACCTCAAGGCCTGCAGAACATCACTGAACTCTCTCTTCTCTTTTCTTCAGTGTGAGATGCATCATTCACTTCCATTGCACATGAACTCGACTTGATCTCCACACTGGATGCATCATCTATATAATTGATCTTTGTTCGAAGAGAAATTTATGGTGCATGACCATTATCAAATATCGTATTGTACCCTCCTGAATGTTGGTATTCCACCCAAGATGAGATACCTTGCTATGAATGCACACTGCTTTTAAATTAGGGTAAATTACAAAAACCTCCCCTGAACTAATTATCTCATTTCATATCGGTCCCTCAACTTTTTTTTAACAATTTGATCCCTGAACTTGCACCATCTGCATTTAGACCCCTCCATCAACTTTTTTTTCCCAAAAATACCCTTACCAATTTCCAATAAGACTCAAAATTCTTTGAAAATATTTAATTTATACTTACTAGGATAAGGGCATTTTCGGAATAAAAGTTGACAAAGAGGGCTAAATGCAAATAGCGCATAGTTCAGGGATCAAATTGTTAAAAAAAAAAAAGTTAAAGGACCAATATGAAATGAGGTGTATATTTCAGGGGAGGTTTTTGTAATTTGCCTTAGAAAATATGAACAGGTCTTGATAACAATCAACTTCTTTCAACAGACAAAGATCAATTATAACTTGTTTTTATTCGTCCAGAATAATTTATTACATCAGCATGGTGGTAACGCTCAGTTATTATCAACCTGATTTTGATTAGTATGTTGTTGGGTAAGGGCTTTGTTTTGACAACTTCGATAAAGAGCCATTTTCATGAATAATCTCATCAAGAATGTCATTATTATCTTCGACTTGGGCACACCAACAATTACATTCTTGATGGAAAGCAAAGGAGTGAGAGTGGTCAAAAGACTCAAAACCATCTATGGTTTGGTTTTACGGCCCAAGAAATGAAGTCGTTCCATTACAGTGTTTGATGAGATCAATTAAATACGGAAAGGGAATAGATTTAAAACTAAACTTTCTAAAATGCTCTCAACCTAGTTGACATATATTGGGGCATTCCAGGCGGCAGTGCTGCAGACGATTGACTGTAGCGACCGACAGAGGTGTTAGAGTTAGCAACAATGATGGTTGTCATTGACATTGGTGGTGGCTGATGGTGCCAACAGTGGTGGCAGCAGCTCACGATGGTGGTCGACAGTGGTGGTGATAGTGGTTGCGTGGTGACAGCCGACTGATGTGGAGTTGGCGGCAAAGCAATGGTGGCAACAGTTGTTAACGAAAGTGGCGGGTAATGGTGTTGGTGGTTCTGCTGGTGACATTGGCAAAGGAGGTCGTGGACCGATGGGGCCGATGCTGGTGTTGGTGATCAACGGTAGTGGTGACCTTAAGTAATGATTGTGGTGATGAGGGGGAAGGGATAAGGACGTAATTGGAATTGGGGGCTACTAACTTATTTATCAAAGAAATGGAATGACATTTCTCACCCTTTAGAAAGATATCCCCCCCCCCCCCCCCCCCCCCCCTCCTTTGACTGGAATGGAATCACTCAATCCATTACCCTGGTGCATCCAAACCAGCTCCCCCCCCCCCCCCCCCGCGACTGGAATGGAATCACTCATTCCATTACCCTGGTGGAATCAAACCAGTTTTTCAAACATGGGTATGGAATCATCATTCCATTCCCATATCTAATCCATCAACCCAAACGCAGCCTTGGAGATAAGATCGGTAATCGCATGTCTATAATGTCTTGTTGATCAACAACCATTATACTCATGGTTCAGGTGAAAGGGACTTGGTTCACTCCTCTTGGGTTAATACAACTCCTATGATACTATGCATCCAAGCCCCAAGTGTCAGATAGTGTATTTGTTGTGCAACTAGCAACTAGTTAAATGCGAGTGTTGTAGGAGATTGAGCTGAAATAGCGAAAGCCTTACCACAGCTTACCAATATTAAAAGAAACTGTATGAGAAAATTAAATTTGCATTAGGCAATGAATTACTAGAAGGGGGGAAACACTAAGGCGGAAAAGTACTAACCCATAGGATAATGATGTGTGTAATTACTATCCAGTGGTCTTGTTTCCCTCGATGCCATATTAGTCTTTGTTGTTGACATTCCCATAGTTTTTTGTAAGCATTCTTACCATGAATCACATACGAGTATACGACATAGATGAGTGAGACATATTTTGTCAGTATCACTTGACATTTTTTAGATTTACAGGGGGAAGCAATCATCGACGTTGTGGCCTTGTCGGACATGAATCGCAATACGACTCTAGTAATGTTTCCTTCCCATACTTGCATGCATGGAGGCAACTGGCAACCACTAGTTTGAGTTTATGTATCACCACAGTTATGTTATCATGTTAAAGTCTGCCATATGCCACACATCCATGCGACTTGTATTGATATATACGCATGCCAACACTAATGTGATTTTGTTTGGATCTTTTTTTTTAATGGTCTATCTTATATACTCCTGTTGCCCATAGTATTAACAAAGTTCAACTGAATTTAGCTTATCAAAATAAAAACATTTAGAATATTTCGACAAGAAACTAAAATCAATGAAAGTGCAAACTTTAATTGATTTTGAATGGGGGGAAGAGCAACAAAGAATAATATACAATTAGCAAGATCGAGAGTTTTTTTTTGTCTGTTAGAGTAATGCAATGTTGTAATAATCCTCTGAAGGGTTGGATAGGGTTGCAATAACCCTCTGAAGGTGACAAAATTATATATTTAGAATTAACCTAATACACCTTTTACCTGATATATCTAAAACTGCTTAACTTTAAATTCCCTGTATATCAACAATTTGAAGCTTACGCATTTCAAAATAGTGTTGGTACCCAGAGTTCACCTAAAAGATAAAAGTGTGGGGTAGTTGAGTCTTCATGACGAACTTTGTGATTTTCCTTGTAGAGGACAAGTAGACGTGATAAAGTATGAAGATAGAAGCAAGGTTGAGAATTCACATTCAGGTTCGGGTTCGGTTGGAGCAAAAAATGAACTAATTCAGGTTGTTCAAGGTGTCATGAGTTCAAGATAGTACCATAAAGCACCACGGTCATCGGTCAAGCTAGTAGAGGTAGGTTACTAAGAGAATGCATCAGAAAAAGCATTGATAGAGGAACTCTGATGCAAAGCAATACAGGTGATGGTAATGTCAATAATTGATTGAGCAAGCAGGGCTTCACTATTAATTATGATATCCAAGCAGGAAAAGTAATTCAATCAGATAACATGGGGTATTTGCTTTGGGAACTACTAGCACGATGCCGATCGCTCTCGATTCCAGGCGATAAATAAACAATACTTAAATTACCGGCTAATAGTCCTACTCGCAATATTTCGATGAGCAACTCTGCGGGGCAGGTGGAGCACTCAATCTCACGAAAGTGGACAGCTGTCGGCAATAATAAAAGACTAGAGACTCAATTTATTGGCGTCTACCGGAAGCACCTCATCGAGAGGGAAACATACCTACTGAGGGTTGTGGGAAGCCTCAGAAATCTCAGCTGGTGGCGGGGTCGATGTCGATGCGGGATCCTCGGTTTGGGGCGGGGCTTGAGCGAGGGCCCGTAGCGCCAATACGTTGGGGTGCACGGGTGCCACCGTTGATGGTTCTCCGAGATTCCCAGCCGGGCTTCTACGTCTTTGGCGACGAGGTAGGTGATGCGCTCCACGTACTCCTTCACGTTCTCGCCGGCGCTGAACTGGAAGTCGAGAAATGGTGAACAGAAGTCGAGAAATCCGTCTTCGTCGTCTATCAGCATGTGGTTGACGTCTGGGTCGGCCATGCCGAGCAAGGAGGGGAGGGTAGGGTTGGGTCGGGGTGGTAGCACTGGGAGGAGGGGGGGATCGGGTCGGGTGGCGGCACCGGGAGAAGGGGGGCCGGGACCGGGTCGGGTGGTAGCACAGGGAGAAAGGGATGGGGGCCGGGGTCGGGTCGGGCCGGCAGCACAGGGAGAAAGGGAGGGGGGCCGGGGTCGGGTCGGGCCGGCAGCACAGGAGAAGGGGTGGGGCCGGATCGGGGCAGCAGCACAGGGGGAGGGGACGCGGGGCCGGATCGGGGCGGCAGCACAAGGAGGAGGTCCGGGGCCGGGTCGGGGCAGTGGCACAGGGGAGAGGGGTGGGGCTCGGGGTAGGGAAAGGGGGGGGGGAATCGGGAGAGGGAAGGAGGGGGGGTCGCGGGAATAGAGAGGGGGAGGATGGGGAGCGGCGGTGTGGGCTGGGGGAAAATAGAAAAAGAAAAAAAAAAGGTGACTAGGGTTTCACACACTAGTCTGAACCTAGGGTTTCACACACCTAGGGTTTGGGCTTGGGTTTCATACACCTCACCCTGGTTTCTCTCAACACACATGTAGAGGAAATCAAAAATTTATTATTCATAGCATACCCTTACATGACAAATGGGCAGGCCTATATAAAGGCCTGCAACAGCAAACAAAAGTCCCCGGAAATCGAGGTAGGACTAAATAACACAATGCAATAAAGAAAACAACCATGACGGTTCTGAATGCCTAATCAGAGCCATAGGCTCAGGTGGCGCCTCCTGCGCTGGTATACACGCCATGGGCACTGCTCGATGTCCCCATTATCCTCCCGGGGTGGTAGAGAACTCGACTCCGTCGAGTAAGGCTCGGTGCGACTCTCGTACAACTCTAGCAGTTCCGGGTCAAGCCGTTGCAGTTCCGGGTCAAGCCGTTGTAGTTCCTCTCGCTCCACCCATGTATCCTCATAAAGGGGTCTCCCTTTCCAGCGAATCAAGTACCTCCGGGTTCCACCGTCTCTATTAAAGACAATTTCGTCATCCAGAATTTTATCAATGCCTTCTGTTGTATGATTTGGGAGATTTTGAAAAAGTGAAAGTAGGGAGGGGCTCTCAGAGGCAGGGTCCAAGGTAGGCTCGTCTATCAAGGGATTACTAGGGTTGAAATTTGAGCCCTTGTAGGCCACTAGATCTTCAATATTGAAAGTCGGACTAATGCCAAAACCCTCAGGTAATTCGATAACATATGCATTGTCATTTATCTCCCTTAGGATCCGAAAGGGGCCGGCATTGTGTGCATGTAGTTTCTTAACAGTTCCCGGGGGAAACCGTTCCGAGCGGATCCGGACCATCACATGATCTCCGACATTAAAAGTTTGAATTCGTTTTCGGGCATCGGGTCATAATTTATAGTCAGCATTGCTTTGCTCAATCTTGCTACTGATTTCTTTATGTAATTCATGCATGTGTGATGCAAATGCAGACTTGGAGACTCTATGGTAATCTGCCATAGGAATGACATCTATTGGTTGCCTAGGCTTAAAACCATGGACAATTTCATGTGGACTCATGCCGGTAGTTCTATTAACAGATGAATTATATGCAAACTCAATAATGGACAGTTTGAGATCCCAACTCCCGACATGTTCGCCTACCAAGGTTCGCAGGAGATTTTCCAGACTCCGATTGACAACTTCCGTTCAACCATCGTTCTGTGGGTGGAATGCGGTTGAGAATTGAAGCTTGGTGCCCAAATTGTGCTAAAGGGTCTTCCAGAAGAAGCTAGTGAACTTGACATCCCTATCGGACACAATAGTCTTTGGTAACCCATGTAGCCTTACAATGCCATCAAAGAATATTTTGGCAACTCGAGACACATCAGAGGTTTTGGAACATGGTAGAAAATGGGCCATCTTGGAGAAACGGTCTACCACCACTAGAACAGAATCGTGCTTTCTGAGGGTCTTTGGGAGACCAAGCACGAAATCCATACTGATGTCTTGCCAGGGGCAGTTTAGAACCGGCAGTGGGGTATACATGCCGGTATTTTTGCTTTTGTTGCTTGGCCAACTGGCAGGTGTGACACCGACTCACATGTTTAGTGACATCTCGCTTCAGACTCGGCCAAAAAAATCGATATTCAACGGCCTCAATGGTCTTTTTGCTGCCGAAGTGACCGGCAAGACCACCAGCATGTAGTTCCCAAACAAGAAATTCACGGAGGGAAGTTCGGGGAATACACAACCGACGACCGAAAGAAAGGTAGCCATCTTGCATGAGGTACCCATCAACTTCTCGAACGGACCCATCGGTTAACAAGGAATGTATCTTTCCAAAGTCGGGGCAGGACCCGTATTCATCCTTCAGTTTTTCAAAACCCTCAACCACCGTGGTTAATTTGGACAAGACAAACACACGACGACTGAGAGCGTCAGCGGCCATATTTTCGACTCCCGCCTTATGGCGCAGGGTGAAAGTATAATCTTGAAGGAACTCAACCCAACGACCGTGTCGCGCATTCAACTTCTTTTGAGAGTAAACGTACCGTAAGGCCTCATGACTCGCTAGACTCTCCTAACAAGTATGGCCTACCTTTACGGGTTGGTATGCATAATTAAAATGATACTTAATGAATGCTAGTTTCAAATGCAAACGTTGCAAGTACCATGCCTACCTACAACCATGCTCTGATACCAAAAATGATGCAAAACAATACAGATGATGGTAATGTCAATAATTGATTGAGCAAGCAGTGCTTCACTATTAATTATGATACCCAAGCAGGAAAAGTAATTCAAACAGATAACATGGGGTATTTGCTTTGGGAACTACTAGCATGATGCCGATCGCTCTCGATTCCAGGCGATAAAGAAATAATACTTAAATTACCGGCTAATGGTCCTACTCGCAATATTTAGATTAGCAACTCTGCGAGGCAGGTGGAGCACTCAATCTCACGAAAGTGAATAGCAGTCAACAATAATAAAAGACTAGCGACTCAATTTATTGGCATCTACCGGAAGCACCTCATCGAAAGGGAAACATACCTACTGAGGGTCGTGGGAAGTCTCAGGGATCTCAGCTGGTGGCGGGGTCGATGTCGATGCGGGATCCTCGGTTTGGGGCGGGGCTTGAGCGAGGGCCCGTAGCGCTAATACGTTGGGGTGCACAGGTGCATCCGGGGTGCCACCGTTGATGGTTCTCCGAGATTCCCAACCGAGCTTCTGCATCCTTGGCGACGAGGTAGATGATGCGCTCCACGTACTCCTTCACGTTTTCGCCGGTGCTGAATTGGAAGTCGAGGAATGGGGAACGAATGTCGAGAAACTCGTCTTCGTCGTCTATCAGCCCGTGGTCGACGTCTGGGTCTGCCATGCCGACATGCCGAGCAAGGAGGGGAGGGTTGGGTTGGGTCGGGGTGGTAGCACAGGGAGGAGGGGGGGATCGGGTCGGGTGGCGGCACCGGGAGAAGGAGGGGGCCGGGGCCGGGTCGGGCGGCAGCACAGGGAGAAAGGGAGGGGGGCCGGGGTTAGGTCGGGCCGGCAACACAGGGAGAAAGGGAGGGGGGCGGGGGTCGGGTCGGGTCGGGCCGGCAGCACCGGAGAAGGGGTGGGGCCGGATCGGGGCAGCAGCACAGGGGGAGGGGGCGCGGGGCCGGATCGGGGCGGCAGCACAAGGAGGAGGGCCGTGGCCGAGTCGGGGCAGCGGCACAGGGGAGAGGGGTGGGCCTCGGGGTAGGGAAAGGGGGGGGAATC
This sequence comes from Chamaelirium japonicum, assembly GCA_947650365.1. NCBI lineage: Eukaryota > Viridiplantae > Streptophyta > Magnoliopsida > Liliales > Melanthiaceae > Chamaelirium > Chamaelirium japonicum. Next base: position 21,447,813 of record OX393553.1, on the reverse strand, counting down.
GGGAGAGGGAAGGAGGGGGGTCGTGGGAATAGAGAGGGGGAGGATGGGGAGCGGCGGTGTGGGCTGGGCCGGGGGAAAAGAGAAGAAAAAAAAAAGGTGACTAGGGTTTCACACACTAGTCTGAACCTAGGGTTTCACATGCCTAGGGTTTGGTCTTGGGTTTCACACGGCTCATCCTGGTTTCTCTCAACACACATGTAGAGGAAATCAAAAATTTATTATTCATAGCATACCCTTACATGACAAATGGGCAGGCCTATATAAAGGCCTGCAACAGCAAACAAAAGTCCCCGGAAATCGAGGTAGGACTAAATAACACAATGCAACAAAGAAAACAACCATGACGGTTCTGAATGCCTAATCAGAGCCATAGGCTCAGGTGGCGCCTCCTGCGCTAGTACACGCGCCATGAGCACTGCTCGATGTCCCCATCAAATATAGTTAGAGGTATTCAAAGATGTTTGACTACTAGTGTAAGAGTGAATGATAGGAGGTTTCTTTGAGGGAGGGGCCACCTTAGAGCCAAAGGAATATGGATCAAGTAGCAAGAGCGCAAATTGGTGTAGAGGAACTAGAGAGAGGCTCTGAGGGATCATAAGAAACTATTGAAGGTCCAAAAACGAGAATGGAAAAGTCCAATCATGAAGGATCATCAGAAGAGGTTAAATAGGAAAGGATACCTTCTTAGAAGGTGAAATACTCCTTGAGATGCATAAGCATCAACAATAGGTCTTATATTTGTAAATGTGCTAAATCAACACTTTAACTGCCTACTGGGTAACCTTAGTGCTTTCACTAAAGGAAGCAATACAAGGCAAATATAATGAAAGGTGTAAAGTTGTCATATCCAAAACGCATTGAAAATGCTGCTCATATACAGTACTCCCAAGAAGAAAAAAGTAGGTAGTAGGTATTCAACTAAGAATATATGGAAGTAATAATAAGGTCCAAAGTTGATGGGGCAGGAAGTGGAAATGAGGATGACTCGAGAAGAGAAGGATGGGCGATGCATCCTTTAAACATCACAAAAATTTCAGGCATGTGGGGTACATGACTATGGAAGAAGAGTGCCTTAAGAGACAAATATCATGAATCTCAAAAGAGAGACGAATATCATGAATCTCAAAAGAGAAATACACATACCTTAAGGGTCTAGTTTTAATCGATCAACCAAACAAGATTTGTAACTTACCAGTAAAATTACAATAGATATGACTAATATCAAATCGATGGCATCTGAAAAACACAAATGTAAAATGGAAGAAATCTTTAGTGAAACACAGAGTAAGAAAATCCACCTATTAAAGGTAAAGGAGTTGGTGCCCAAATATAAAAAATGTATTGAATCAAAAGGACCTTTTGCCATTGTAAGGAAAAGGTAGGCCAAGTGTTTTGCCAACATGCAGAACATATAGCGAAAAAAAGAAAAGAAAGACCCATCACTTAAACACTTCGAAACAAGTAATGAAGAGATTGCAACTGATAAAATCCCTTGATCAACCCAATCCTGATTTGTATAACTATTCTGCACACAACGAGGAAAATGAATCAGTGAAGTTGGAATCAGGGAAGTTAGAAATCGTAAGCTAGGTAATGAACATACCAAATAACTGAAAGAGTCAATCGGGCACTAAAAACAGAGTAATGGGCCCATGTTGTCAGACAATGGGGAGCCATCTAGTTTAGATTTGAAAGGTAGAAGAAATGAGGGTTCTATTAATAAAAGAAAATTTATGTGAAGTGACATACGCCCTAGAGTTTAGTTTCGGTAAAGATCAATCAGCATTGCTGCTGATGACATGGTATTTGTTTTTTAGAAAGGGTTAAGCCATACCCTAAGCTAGATGACATGGTAATATGAGCATGGCTAATGGTGGTATCAGAGATTTGCTTGAATCTCTAGTTTCTGATCTCCTTCCTGCAATTGGACACTAACAAACAATTTATAAGGGAAACCACACCGAACCCCTACTCTATTCGGGTGGATATCGGTTTCTTTATGGTTGCCCTAGGGAAACATGAATTGGAGTAAATTCTCGAAGTATTCATTAAGAAGAATAAATCCAAGTGGGGTTGTTTTTGGATTTTCATTTGATCATCTGAAATAGCTCTACGAGTTCTTCATGCAAACTTAGGATCCTGCTCAAAACTATGAAAATTCATTTAGAAACATGCTGAAAAGAAGCAAAATCACAATCATACACTAACGTGAGCAAAAGAAAAATATATACAATTATCATGAGCCTAAGCTCTTTAGAGAAGTATGGATATAACAAATACACCATAATATTTACAAGAAATATTTGATAAAATTATGTACTGATTCTCTATAGTCATCTTAGTAGGGTCAATTATGAGAGAGATTGACAATAATTTTTCTACTGGCTGTCAACCTGACGTCAACCCTCTGTAATTGGTATTGCAAACCTGACCAACACAACTTAGCAAGAGAGGGGCATGCCAACAAAGCTACAAGGCCAGTTGATGGATAGTAGAACTACCTTGTTAAGTGCATCGTTAATCTCATGCAATTAGAGAGAAAAATGAATGCACAGTCTCATACAATATGCAAAAAGCATCTCCATCTAGCCTTATCTCATTTATTTGGGGTCAGCTTTATAAATCCTTCTCGATTAGTCATTCATGTTAAGGACTAGATTTATTGTTAGTACAAGCTTTATCTTTTATCAGACAACCTCTGCCCATGTTACTTTAGATCTTCCTCTCTTTCTTGACCCTATGCAATAATGTAAGATCCTCTCCGTGCCAGTGCTGCCTTTGCTTTCCATTGTAACCCCCCCCCCTCCTCTTTCTTGACCCCTCTACAATAATATAAGATGGGGCCTCGGCCTTCATCCCATTCGGTTGGCTTCTTTTGCTCACCACCGCCTCCTGCACTATGTCCCACGTGAAGAACATGTACAAATTAGTCTTTTTTTTTAGCAAGTTAAAATTGACTTTGTCACAAATGATCAAGGATCTTCTAGAGGATGATGACCCCCTGACCCAAGCATCAAATAACATCTTCTTTTATGCCGTAGATATCCAATAATGTAGCTTTTCATTTCTTCAAGGTGCAAACAAAAAATATCTGACATACAATCTGCAAGCTATAAAAATGGAAACACCAATCATTTGTGCACGCACATATGAAAACTATCATTTTATTAGAGAAATGAGAACATTTGAAAAGGTTTGGAGAAAACAAAATATTATCATTTTGATGGGGACATCGAGCAGCGCCCATGGCGCGTGTACCAGCGCAGGAGGCACCACCTGAGCCTATGGCTCTGATCAGGCATTCAGAACCATCATGGTTGTTTTCATTGTTGCATTGTGTTATTTAGTCCCACCTCGATTTCCGGGAATTTTTGTTTGCTGTTGCAGACCTTTATATAGGCCTGCCCATTAGTCATGTAAGGATATGCAATGAATAAGAAATTTATATTTTCCTCCACATGTGTGTTGAGAGAAACCAGGGTAAGGTGTGTGAAACCCAAACCCTAGGCGTGTGAAACCCTAGGTTCAGACTAGTGTGTGAAACCCTAGCCCCCCCTAATTTTTTTTTCTTTTCCCTAGCCCACCGCCCCCCATCCTCTCTCTCTCTCTCTCCTTCTCTCTCTCTCTCCCCGCGACCCCCCCTCTCTCCCTCTCGTGATCCCCGACCCCAACCCGACCGAACCCCCCCTGCCCCTTGCCCGCGCCCCCGCCACCGACCGCCGCCCTCCCTCCCTGCACGGCAGTCCCGACCCCCTCCTCCCCCACCGGCCCGGCCCGATCCCCCCCACACCCTGCCCTTTTGCCCCGCACCCCAGCCACCAGCCGCCGCCCTCCCTCCCTGCGCTGCAGCCCCGGCCCCTCCCTCTCCTGTGGCTGCCCGACCCGATCCCCATCCCCTCCCCTTCCCTTCCCCGCGACCCAACCCGAGCCCCACCTCCCCACCCCAGCAGATCCCATCCCTTCGGCATGACAGCATGACTGATCCGGATGTTGATCACGGCTTGATCGACGACGAAGACGGATTCCTCGATATCCGTTCCTCATTCCTCGACTTTTAGTTCAACGCCGACGAGAATGTGAAGGAGTACGTGGAATGCATCACCTACCTCGTCGCCAAGGACGCAGAAGCTCGGTTGGGAATCTCGAAGAACCATCAACGGTGGCACCCCGGCGCACCCGTGCACCCCAACGTGTTGGCATTACGGGCCCTCGCTCAAGCCCCGCCCCAAACCGAGGATCCCGCATCGGCATCGACCCCGCCACCAGCTGAGATCCCTGAGACTCCTCACGACCCTCAGTAGGTATGTTTTCCTCCCCGATGAGGTGTTTCTGGTAGACACCAATAAATTGAGTCTCTAGTCTTTTATTATTGCCGACTGCTGTCCACTTTCGTGAGATTGAGCGTTCCACCTGCCCCACAGAGTTGCTAATCTAAATATTGCGAGTAGGACTATTAGCCGGTAATTTAAGTATTGTTTCTTTGTCGCCTAGAATCGAGAGCGATCGGCATCGTGCTAGTAGTTCCCCATGTTATCTGTTTGAATTACTTTTCTCGCTTGGTATCAAAATTAATAGTTAAGCCCTGCTTGCTCAATCAATTATTGACATTACCATCACTTGCATTGTTTTGCATCATTTTTGGTATCAGAGCCAGGTTGTAGGTAGGCATGGTACTCGCAACGTTTGCATTCGAAATTAGCATTCATTAAGCATCATTTTAATTGTGCATGCCAACCCGTAAAGGTAGGCCATACTTGTTAGGAGAGTCTAGCGAGTCGGACAGTTGCAACATGGATCCCGACACCTTGGCTAGGACACTTACCGAGTTAGCTCAAGGGATAGCCACCATGAACCAGAATTTTGCTGCCTACCAGTGTGACATTGACGCTCGTTTTAACCGTCTGGACCAAGCTCCACCACGGACTCCTCCACCCCTGGACCCTCAAGACTTTCGCCCACCTTGGCAAAATCATCAAGATCCGGATGAACAATATCTCCGGAGCATCAGGCAAAAAGTGCCCTCCTTCGATGGCAGGCCTGATCCCCAGTTTTTCTTGGACTGGCTCCAATCCATGGACCGATACTTTGCCTGGTATCCCTTAACGGAACCAAGGAAAGTCCGATTCGCCGTGATGAAACTGAGTGGACCTGCTAGTCAATACTGGACCAACGTCGAGGCTTTGAGAGTTGCCCGAACCCAAGACATTATCGATAATTGGGTCGCGATGAAGAATAAATTAAAGGGCAAATATTTGCCCTCGTTGTATCAAGCCCGCCTTCTGGACCAGTGGCACCAATTCACCCAGGGCAACAAATCAGCCAAGGACTATGTCGCTAAATTCGATGAGTTCTTGACTCGCTGCAATGTCCTGGGAATCGAAACCCCCGTCCAGGTCCTATCCCGTTTTCGATCGGGTTTGAGAGAAGACATGAGGAATGAACTCCTTGCCCGTGATGTCACCGAGCTAGAAAGGGCTTACGCCCTAGTCCAAGATCTTGATAGCTTCCGATCTAGCCACCCTCACAGGGGTGATTCCCGGAGTCATGCTGCTCGTCCCTCCCCGAGCAATTATCCGAGTCAGCCTTATCCCACCCAATCCCAACTAAGGACAGATGCCATGAGTCGGAGCAATGAAATGGACAGTCGTGGCAAGGGCCCTGAGAGGCACTTTTCCAAAATCAGTCCCCTCATCAAATGCTACAAGTGCCAGGGCTATGGGCACGTGCTGCAAACTGCCCCAGTCCCGTCAAAATCAATATCATTGATGGCACACCTGTTGAGGCACTGGAGTCAGACATGGATGGGTTTGTGTACCAAGCTGATGATGATGAAGGAGATTTCGATGAAGAGGGAAGTGACTTCATTCTACGTTGCCTTAGGTACACAACACCCACCGAGTTGGCCGTTGTAAGGTGCGTGCTGTCATTGCCCAAAGAACAAGATGACTGGAGGCGTACCAACATTTTTCATACCTTTACCAGAATCGGACATAAGAACTATAAAGTGATCATTGACATTGGAAGTTGCGTCAACGCATTATCTTCTGCCGTGATCTCCAAGACTGGGTTGAAGGCAGTTCCCCATCCTCGACCATACCAAGTCTCCTGGATCAACTCTACGGCAATGAAGGTCAAGTAAAGATGTTTGGTCCCCATAAACTTTAATGCCTACCAGGAGAAGATCTGGTGTGATGCTTAACTATGGATGTGGGTCAAGTCATACTGGGGCAACCTTGGCTGTTTGATAATGACGTCCTCATCTATGGACGATCTAATATGTGTTTGTTTGAGCATGAGGGTCAGAAAATCAAATTGATGCCCTCTCAGCCCAAGAGTGGTCCGCCCGCACAAAAGTCCACCCCCTCTGCCAAGAAGACTAGCAGCGTCAGTTACATCAGTGCCAAGGAGTTAAGCCACGAAATAGAAAAAAGAGTCCCAATTATGATCCTTACGGCCTGAGAAATTCCTAAAGAGTCTACCCCAGCTATCCCCCTTGAGATTGCTCCTGTGCTAAGAGAGTTCCCTGATGTCTTCCCCGAGGATCTACCTGACCAGCTGCCCCCAATGCGTGACATACAACACGTAATTGACTTGGTCCCAAGGGCGAGCCTTCCCAACTTGCCCCACTATAGGATGAACCCTACGGAGTATGCCGAGTTAAAGCGGCAGGTTGATGAACTGTTGAAAAAGGGTTTTATCAAAGAAAGTTTGAGCTCTTGTGCGGTCCCCGTCCTGCTTACGCCAAAGAAGGATGGCACCTGGCGTATGTGAGTGGATAGCCGTGCCATCAACAAGATAACGGTCAAATACCGTTTCCCCATCCCTCGTTTGGATGACCTGTTGGACATGATGTCTGGAGCCACCGTCTTTTCCAAGATCGACCTAAAGAGTGGCTACCATCAGATTCGCATCCGCCCTGGAGATGAGTGGAAGACTGCGTTTTAAGACCAAGGATGGATTGTATGAGTGGATGGTCATGCCGTTTGGGCTGACCAATGCGCCGAGCACTTTCATAAGAATTATGACACAGGTACTCCGCCCTTTTATGGGAAAATTTCTCGTGGTGTACTTTGATGACATACTCATCTATAGCCAGTCTCGGGCACAGCACCTCGACCATCTTTGGCAAGTCTGCGCCGTACTGAGGAAAGAAGAACTGTATGCCAATCCAAAGAAGTGTACTTTCCTTGCTACCAAAGTCCATTTCTTAGGGTTTGTCGTCTCTGTCCATGGGGTCTCTGCATATCCTGAGAAGATCCGCGCTATCGAGGAATGGCCTGAACCGAAGAACATCCGTGATGTCAGGAGTTTCCATGGCCTAGCCACGTTTCACAAAAGATTCATCAAGGGGTTCAGCACCATTATGGCCCCAATCACAGACTGCCTTAAGAAGGGCGAGTTCGAATGGACGATTGCCGCCTCCAAGGTCTTTGAGGAGATCAAGAGGAGAATGGTCGAGGCCCCTGTCATGCGCCTCCCTGACTTCTCTAAAGTTTTTGAAATAGCCTGTGATGTATCTGGGCTTGGCATAGGTGGTGTCCTCTCCCAGGAAGGACATCCCGTCGCTTACTTCAGCGAGAAGCTGAACGATACTCGCCAACGATACTCTACATACGACAAAGAATTCTATGCGGTAATCCAATCTCTTCGTTACTGGCGATATTACCTTCTCCCTCAGGAATTCGTCATTTACTCTGATCATGAGGCCTTACGGTACATTTACTCTCAAAAGAAGTTGAACGCGCGACACGGTCGTTGGGTTGAGTTCCTTCAAGATTATACTTTCACCCTGCGCCATAAGGCGGGAGTCGAAAATAAGGCCGCTGACGCTCTCAGTCGTCGTGTATTTGTCTTGTCCAAATTAACCACGGTGGTTGAGGGTTTTGAAAAACTGAAGGATGAATATGGGTCTTGCCCCGACTTTGGAAAGATACATTCCTTGTTAACTGATGGGTCCGTTCGAGAAGTTGATGGGTATCTCATGCAAGATGGCTACCTTTTTTTCGGTCGTCGGCTGTGTATCCCCGAACTTTCCTCCATGAATTTCTTATTTGGGAACTACATGCTGGTGGTCTTGCCGGTCACTTCGGCAGCAAAAAGACCATTGAGGCTGTTGAATATCGATTTTTCTGGCCGAGTCTGAAGCGAGATGTCGCTAAACATGTGAGTCGGCATCACACCTGCCAGTTGGCCAAGCAACAAAAGCAAAATACCGGCATGTATATACCATTGCCGGTTCCAAACTGCCCCTGGCAAGACATCAGTATGGATTTCGTGCTTGGTCTCCCAAAGACCCTTAGAAAGCATGATTCAGTTCTAGTAGTGGTAGACCGTTTCTCCAAGATGGCCCATTTTCTACCATGTTCCAAAACCTCTGATGCGTCTCGAGTTGCCAAAATATTCTTTGATGGCATTGTAAGGCTACATGGGTTACCAAAGACTATTGTGTCCGATAAGGATGTCAAGTTCACTAGTTTCTTCTGGAAGACCCTTTGGCACAAATTGGGTACCAAGCTTCAATTCTCTACAGCATTCCACCCACAGATTGATGGTCAAACGGAAGTTGTCAACCGGAGTCTGGAAAATCTTCTGCGAACCTTGGTAGGCGAACATGTCGGGAGTTGGGATCTCAAACTGTCCATTGCCGAGTTTGCATATAATTCATCTGCTAATAAAACTACCGGCATGAGTCCACATGAAATTGTCCATGGTTTTAAGCCTAGGCAACCAATAGATCTCATTCCCATGGCTGATTATCATAGAGTCTCCGAGTCTGCATCTGCATTTGCATCGCACATGCATGAATTACATAAAGAAATCAGTAACAAGATTGAGCAAAGCAATGCTGACTATAAATTACGAGCCGATGCCCGAAAAGAGTTCAAACTTTTTAACGTCGGATATTATGTGATGGTCCGGATCCGCCCGGAACGGTTTCCCCCGGGAACTGTTAAGAAACTACATGCACGCAATGCCGGCCCCTTTCGGATCCTAAAGAAGATAAATGACAATGCATATGTTATCGAATTACCTGAGGGTTTTGGCATTAGTCCGACTTTCAATATTGAAGATCTAGTGGCCTACAAGGGCCCAAATTTCAACCCTAGTAATCCTTTGATAGACGAGCCTACCTTGGACCCTGCTTCTGAGAGCCCCTCCCTACCTCCACTTCCCCAAAATCTCCCAAATCCTATAGCAGAAGGCATTGATAAAATTCTGGATGACGAAATTGTCTCTAATAGAGATGGTGGAACCCGGAGGTACTTGATTCGCTGGAAAGGGAAACCCCCTTCTGAAGATACATGGGTGGAGCGAGAGGAACTGCAATGGCTTGACCAGGACCTGCTGGAGCTGTACGAGAGTCGCACCGAGCCTTACTCGACGGAGTCGAGTTCTCTTCCACCCTGGGAGAATGATGGGGACATCGAGCAGCGCCCATGGCGATCAGGCATTCAGAACCATCATGGTTGTTTTCATTGTTGCATTGTGTTAGTTAGTCCCACCTCGATTTCCGGGGATTTTTGTTTGTTGTTGCAGGCCTTTATATAGGCTTACCCATTGGTCATGTAAGGATATGCAATGAATAAGAAATATATGTTTTCCTCCATATGTGTGTTGAGAGAAACTAGGGTGAGGTGTGTGAAACCCAAACCCAAACCCTAGGCGTGTTAAACCCTAGGTTCAGACTAGTGTGTGAAACCCTAGCCCCCCCCTAATTTTTTTTCTTTTTTTCCCTAGCCCACCGCCCCCCATCCTATGCAATCAAAGTCGGTAGTCGGCCCTAGTCGGCCAAGGGCCGACTAGGACTAGTCGGGACTAGGCGGCCAAAACTTATTCTAACCCCTCCCCCCCTCCCTAAACATATATGATATATGAACTAGCATAAATGTCAATAAGTATATGATATTAGTCGGTTAATAACAATACATACCTTCACACTTCACAGCATACATAAGTAACAGTCTAACAGAACACAGTTGTATTGGCTTCATGCCCATGTCAAAAGACTCAGAACTAAGAATTCATCATAATATTTGTTTGATGATGTTTAATCAGTATACAACCCCAATTTTGATATAGGATTATATGGATATCAACAAATAAACTAATTATTTGTCTATGTTTTTTATCTGAGATTCTCAAGTACTCAACAGATGATTACAAGGAAGAGCCATAGTTGTGAGTCTTGCGACTCAAGACTTTAAGCCAATGTAAAAAAATCCAAACAAAATTGCTTGTAAAGACTCCTTTCAAAAAAAAAAATTTGCTTGCAGAATGCTGCCTGGGGACTAGTCGGCAGTCGTTAATTGGGGACTAGTCGGGTCTCTAGTCGGGATTCTGCCCAGCAATGACGGAATCGAAATTAATCGGTCGGCAAAATGCCGCCCAGGGACTAGTCGGGGACTAGTCGCCGACTAGTCCTGACTTTGATAGCATAGCCCCTATCCTCTCTCTCTCTCTCTCTCTCTCTCTCTCTCTCTCTCTCTCTCTCTCTCTCTCTCCCCGTGACCCCCCCTCTCTCCCTCTCGTGATCCCCGACCCCAGCCCGACCGAACCCCCCCTGCCCCTTGTCCGCGCCCCCGCCACCGACCGCCGCCCTCCCTCCCTACACGGCAACCCCGACCCCCTCCTCCCCCACCCGGCCCGGCCCGGCCCGATCCCCCCCACACCCCGCCCTTTTTCCCCATACCCCAGCCACTAGCCGCCACCCTCCCTCCCTCCCTGCCCTGCAGCCCCGGCCCCTCCCTCTCCTGTGGCTGCCCGACCCGATCCCCATCCCCTCCCCTTCCCTTGCCCGCGACCCAACCCGAGCCCCACCTCCCCACCCCAGCAGATCCCATCCCCTCGGCATGACGGCATGGCTGATCCGGATGTTGATCACGGCTTGATCGACGACGAAAACGGATTCCTCGACATCCGTTCCCCATTCCTCGACTTCCAGTTCAGCGTCGGCAAGAACGTGAAGGAGTACATGGAACGCATCACCTACCTCATCGCCAAGGATGCGGAAGCTCGGCTGGGAATCTCGGAGAACCATCAACGGTGGTACCCCGCCGCACCCGTGCACCCCAACGTGTTGGCGCTACGGGCCCTCGCTCAAGCCCCGCCCCAAACCAAGGATCCCGCATCGACATCGACCTCGCCACCAGCTGAGATCCCTGAGGTTCCCCACGACCCTCAGTAGGTATGTTTTCCTCCCGATGAGGTGTTTCCGGTAGATGCCAATAAATTGAGTCTCTAGTCTTTTATTATTACCGACTGCTGTCCACTTTCGTGAGATTGAGCGTTCCACCTGCCCCACAGAGTTGCTAATCTAAATATTATGAGTAGGACTATTAGCCGGTAATTTAAGTATTGTTTCTTTGTCGCCTGGAATCGAGAGCGATCGGCATCGTGCTAGTAGTTCCCCATGTTATCTGTTTGAATTACTTTTCCCGATTGATATCAAAATTAGTAGTTAAGCCCTGCTTGCTCAATCAATTACTGACATTACTATCACCTGCATTGTTTTGCATCACATTTATATACTTGTTATTATCAATTAAGTATTTACTAGCTAATAGTTTCAAAAGTCAAAAAATTTCAAATGCCTACAAAAAAAATTGAAACGTATTTTTTAACATCTTGAGTCATTATTAAGTTCTTTCCATTTGTGCAATATTTGAGACCGAATGGTGACTATGATTACTTCCATAAGGGATTTGGAGGTATGCCGAGATGTCGACATTTTTTCTAGTTTGCTGAACTGAACATATGATATCAAGGCATGATAGCAACAAAGAGTAATTAAGGATGCTTACTTTACTGATACAATTTGTGCAATGATTGTATCTTTAATTCTGAGTATTAAATTGCAATAATCTGATGCTTCATGGTTACCAGCTTGTGTGGAGACTACATGCCCTTTTTGTATTGATCATGAAGAATTAGCCGATCACCTATTTCTGTGATGCCCCTATGCGGCTGCAGTTTGGTTTGGATCCCCTCTCTCTCTCGATACCCGGAGATCTGCTCGATCCCTTCGGGAGTGAAGCAGGTTGGAGGATGAATCACACTCAAATATGTTCACATCAGGTGCTACGTATCTTTGGTTCATTTGGAAAGCTTGATGCAGCAAAGTGTTTAGAAATAAACTTATTTCACCCACTAGCACTTTGATTGGAGCCAACTCTATTTTAGAGCTATCCTCCCAGGCTCACTCAATTAATCCTCAAATATCTCCTTCTGGGAAGTCTAAAGGAAATTATAAGCTGATTTGATGGCATCCTCCCTCTGAAGGAAGACTCAAGATCAATTTGATGGAGCCCACCTCCCTAGCCTTCTCTGCAGCTGCAGTTATAGTTCGCAACCATAAAGCCGAGTTCAAGAGGGGCAAATCCACCTTGGTGAACTCTGCTGATCCTTTGGTTGCTGAAGCTGCAGCGATTCTTCCAGGGTTGACTATTGGAGCTTCTTATTCACCAACCTTTACTTCAGTGGAAAGTGATTCACTCTCAATCATCAACATATTGAATTCGGAGGCTCCGGAACCTCCTTGGCATATCATCCCCATCATCCACGATTGCAAAGTGCTCCTCCAACAGTATTCACTATTCATCAATGACTATTGCTTTCTCACCCAGATCGGCTGATATGGTAGCCCATGCCTTTGCCCGTTACTCGGTTGTTAACGAAACTTTTTCAACTTGGGATTCCCTCTCTATGCCCCACTGTATTAGAGTCCCCTTGCTCAGACATTCCAGTTAATACAATCTGACTGAGCCTGTAAGCTCCTTTCAAAAAAAAAAAAAATGGTTACCAGCTTGGAAACAAAAAGTTGTTTGAAACCTTCAGAAGAGTAGCTGTCTCTTGGGTTTATACCAAGCAAACACATAGTAGTGGCACATCTGCTGCATGATACGACATAGTTTCCATGTTTTAATCAATTTAGGGATAGCAAAACAGTTATGCAGATTCAGGCTTGCAGAGCATAGCCTCAGGTCGCCTCCCCTAATTGGTGGATCACATGAATTTGTATTCTAATTTTCTAGTTCTCTTCTATATTTTTGGAAAAAATCGAGATCCTTGGTTGCGCAACCATTTTTAAGCTCTTATCCCTATATTAGCGTAGATTTGTTTAATTATGTTGGAAGCAGATCTTGCTTAGTTGCTTTCTGGTAGTGCAGTTAAAGTTTTTCCACGATGCAAAAGTAGATACAGTGATGCCATGCATGCATTAGTTTCTGCACTGTGTTCAATTTGACTAAAGACTTATGTTTCTGCTTTAAAATACTTTAATTATATGTTCGTTCAACGTAGAAAAATTCAGCGGTCTCGTAATTTTGCATAATGAATTAATTAGTTGTAACAAATGTTACTTCCTCTTCAGCGCATGGCACAAAAGTTCAGTAGATTTATGATATATGTGCATGCTAAAGGGATGATTGTCGATGATGAATATGTTATCATTGGATCTGCCAACATCAACCAAAGATCAATGGAGGGCTCAAGGGACACTGAAATTGCAATGGGTGCTTATCAGCCACATTACACATGGGCTGGAGTGTGCAGTCATCCACATGGACAGGTATATAATGTTGTTTTTTATGCTTTTATTGTGATACAGTGCACTCGAGACACTAACATGGGACAAAGAATATAATGATTCAACTATTTGTTGGAAAACTATTATAGGTTCTCAAGTAGTGCAATTGTTTCTCCAAAGAATAATATCACTTATAATAATTTTGAACTTGCTAAAGCTAAATTTTATTTGATATCCTGTGGCATATCCACTTGTTAAAAGACAAATTAGTGGAGTAGTGTAATAAATCACCTGGATATAAAATGTTCAATAATAATTATTTTACAATTTCATGCTTCCCATCCGTACCTTTTAAAACAAAAATAATTGGTTTTACTTTCAAAATGAACTAATGTATTACATAAATTTGTATGCACTCTTGTATTCATTGCAAAGCATAATTGTATCATTGTCCAAACGTTTCCTTTACATATATTGTACTCCTATTTACAGCACCAGAGAGAGCCAAAACTGATGCATGAGGATCTGGGTTCCATCGTGGTCCATTGGATTTAGAGTTTAGGGAGGACTTGTTGAGTTTGTTTTATTTAATCTTTAGTTTTTTTTTGTTATCCGAGGACACCAACTAGTTAGAGTTCATGTATAAGTTAGGATTCATATTTATGATAGGATTGTATGATTCCTTCTATTATTGCATCCCTTCATCGTCTAAGAGTCCTTGAACTTAATAAGTCTTAAGGTAATTAAGATGTCATATTTTTTAATTTTTGGTTTTTTTCCTGGTTAATTTTTAAGGTGAGTTCAGAGTCATATTTTGATAGGAAAGTGTTTGAAAGAGTCCTAGTGGGTGGTAATCAGGTTAGAAAATTTTATGTTTATTAGGATTCAGTTTCAGGTTAGTTTTGAAAATTATATAGCCACATAGAAGGGGTAACCAATTTAATCATGTCTTGATGAATATGAAGTTTATTTTCAGATATTTGTTGAATTTATCATAATCAAACCTTTATTGGTTTATCCGTGATTTGTTTTTGGATCATCTCTCAAAGCCTTTTCGATGCACATGTGGATAGTAGATCCTATATTTTTCTAGCATTAATTGGGGTATTAGAGTGAGGCCAATCAATCGTTCCATCAATTCGGAGTCATATGGAGGCAAAAAATGAAAATGTGAACCATGTATAGGATCGATGTACAAGGAGAGCAATATGAGAAGTCGTTTCATGTAGCCCACGCATGAGGTGGTACAATTCTTGACCTTAAGCATTAGGTGGATCGTCTTAAATGAGACGTTTGAAGCCTGAGGTGTGACCTCACGGGAGAACGAGCTATCAAAACTGCAGTCCACAGGGAACCTACACCCATAGCTCCACCGAAAGGTGGTTCCAAGGAAGATGAGATATACTCTCTAAATTATGCTTGATGTGAGTCGTTTGTTGCCTATTGGAGCTTGCCCACCAAAGTATGACAATTACCCTGAAAATATTGGGATTCTTGATTTGAATGTCTCTCTTTGATGATAAAACCGAGGCGTATTTACTTTGATGATGCCATTTCTTATCAGGTTTTTGCTTGCTCTGACTACAGGTTTTCGGGTACCGAATGTCTCTCTGGGCCGAGCATTTGGCTGCTCTTGAAGATTGTTTCCGCGAGCCACAGAGCATCGAATGCGTTAGGCGTGTGAATCAACTAGCAGAAGATAATTGGCAGGCTTATGTCTCCCCGGATTCCAAGGAGACGACGGGACACTTAATGAGATACCCAATTCGGGTAGAGAGAGATGGGAAAGTCGGCCCCTTGCCTGGGCACGAATGCTTCCCTGACGTGGGTGGTAAGGTTCTCGGAGCGCACTCTACTCTTCCCGATGCTCTAACGACATAGTCTGACGAAAGAATGGGGTGACGGTGCGGACTTTCGAGAAGTCCATTAACCCATCACAAGCTCACTAATTGGAAGGGAATCAGATGATATGCCGGCATCGAAAGTTGAACCGCCTCAATGGAGGGAGACCCAAATGTAATACAAAGACTTGTTGCCATTGTTTTCCATTATTTTATGCTAAGATCATTTGGAGATGTGAAAGAATTTATTTCTGTTATGGAAGAATGAACCACAAAACTGTTGATTCTCTAGTTGACAACTGATGTTTATAACATATGCAAGTGCAAGGTATCTAATTATCTATCATCTGTTTGGTTACCAGTAGGGCTGTAAACGAGCCGAGCCGAGCTTTGGTCTGCTTAAGCTAGGCTCGTTTATCAAACGATCCTACACTTAGGTTTGGGCTTGGCTTGTTTAATAATCGAGCCGAGCCAAGTTTTAGTATGCTTGAGCTTGGCTCATTTATCAAAGGAGCCTAAACTTCATGCTAGGATTCGCTCAATTAGTGATCGAATAAACTCGAATGGTCGATAAACCTTATCGAGTTTGTTACCGAACTCCAGAATCAGTCAAAAAATGTAGGCTATATATGTTAGGCCTATTTGAGCCTAATCACGAGCTTGCTCACGAGCCCTAAACAAGCATGTTTGTTAGCCCAACCAAGCCGAGCTTTGGTCTGCTTGAGCTTGGCTTGTTTATTAAACAAGCCTAAACTCTAGACTTCGGTTTGGATCGATTAGTGATTGAACGAACTCGAATGAGCAATTATCGATTAGTAATTGAACGAACTCAAACGAGCATTTATCGAGCTTGTTTGTGAGTTGCTCACAACCAGCTTGATTTGTTTGCACCACTAGTTACCGGTAAAACACTAGTAAGAAACTAAGGCAATGCCTGTATGAACTTGATGCACACCCCTTGGCACAAACGACATTACAGTCGTCCAAAGAAGTGTGCAATCTAGAGTTAGTGCGATTAACTTGTCTGGGTGCGATTCACATATTAAGAGAGAAAGAAAGATAATACTAATAATTTTTTTTTAATTAACATCAAATAATCATTAAATATCTTTGCATGAGTAGTTATCTTATTTATAGTAGGCTTTTAATAGGATTTATGAGAGAGAGCCGCAGTGGAGAAGATTCTGGCTCTTCAAAAATGGTTCACATGTCACAACACGGGAGACTGTAAGAGGGCTCCATTTTAGTATTATACAATGGGCTTTTTTTTCAAAATATTATTAAAAAACAAATATTTAACTAAATAGTGGTTGATCAAAACTATTTACCAATGTAGCGCTCCGACAGCCATGTGGCATGTCAGCGCCGTAAAGCGAGTCGTGAGGTTTTTTATTTTTTATTTCGTTCCAAGTAGAACCCGATATTTGGATTACTCGGTTTAAATCCGGTATTATGGATACCAGGTTTACCCGAAATCCAAAGAGAAAACGGCTAAGTATGGAAACGTTATACAAGGGGGTTTTGGTTAAACTCGGTTTTCAGAATACCGAGTTTAAACCCTGTAATCCAAATACCGAGTTCTACCTGATCTTGCGACTCGCTTTACGATATTGACATGCCACATGGCTGTCAGAGTGCTACATTGGTAAATAGTTTTGGTCAACCGCTATTTAGTTAAATATTAATTTTTTAGTATTATTTTGAAAAAACCCCTTATACTAATAGATAGGAAAGGGAAAAAAAATTATCTTTCTTTCGTATCATTTATTTCTCTTTTCTTTCTTTCCTTTTATGCAAAACTCTCAACTTTCTTGACGACCCAAGACACCCGATCGAGGTTTCCATCCATAACTCTAATCAAAAGTGTCACCCTGAAACACTCAAAGAACTATTACTAAAAAATAATGCTCTTCATCCATTGTCACTCAAATCACTGTGCAATCCCTCTTCCAATTTGGAAACACTGGTGGCTCAAATCAGGATGCAGGACCAATTGACCCGGTTGCACCTCTATCTAGTCAAAATGTCATCTATATATTAAGGGAGCACGTTTTCATCTTGGAGAAATGCAGAGACAAACCAAAAGATAAAGAATGGCCGAGATCGTCCCACGTCACACCGTCGGAACTCCCGGATCGTGTGGGGTGCGGTGCATCGAACAACCCGGATTTATTGTGATTCAAACCCAGCTTATTTTAGGCATTCATTAATTTGGATGGAAAAGAATGGCATGGGATTTATTGGGGAAGAATGGCATATGATTTATTGCGAATAGATTTTGTGGGAATTCAAACCTGTGATTTTGGAGGGGGAGAATGGCAGGTGATTTATTGCAAATGGTTTTTGTGGGCATCCAAACCCGGCAGGTCATTTATTGTAAACGGATTTCGTGGTATTCAAACCCAGTTGATTTTGTGGCATTTATTATTTTGGAGATTATTTATTGCAAATGGATTTCGTGAATGCATCGAATGGTCCAGATTTTAAGCCATTCAAACCAGGCTGATTTTTCCCCGAGAATAGTAGGTGATTTATTGCAAACAGATTCCATGGATGTATCAAATGGCCCAGATTTTGTGCGATTCAAACCCAGCTGATTTTGTGGCACCTTTATCCCCCCCCCCCCCCTCCCTCCCCCGGTATAGAACCTATGCACAACAATGACCCCTTTTACAAAGCCTCCTCCCCCACCTCTCTCTCTCTCTTAGCCCCCCCCCCCCCCCCCCCCCCCCCCTCCCCCCCCCAACCACCACCACATGACATCTCTTGGACCGAGTGCCGTGGCCGGGGGAGTTTTGCCACCGAAAGTGACCTTCCGAGTGCCGTGGCCTAAGAAGTGTTTTTGTAAAAGACAGCCATCTGAGTGCCGACAGGTACGGGATTACTAGTCTATATAATAAGGGGATTACTAGTCTATATAATAAGGGAGCACGTTTTCAAATTGGGAGATAGACAAAGAGACAAACCCGAGACAAAGAATAACTGAGAATAAACAATCTAACCGATGCGTTTCAATCAACCCCCGCGCAACCCTGGATTTAGTGTGATTCATTGAAATGATGTATTAATAACCCCAGCAATATGATTGCAATTCCTGGCTGTCATTCCATGCATAGAGATTTAATTTGGAGAGGGAGATAAAAATGAAGGGTTGGGATTGGTTTGGGTTTTCTAAAATAGATGATCCGGTGCTGCAGTTTTAAAGAGGAGAGAGAATTCCATTTTTTTTTTTTGGAGGAGAGAGAATCCCAAGTGGCCCTCCTCCCTCACTCTCAAGTCGTCCCCCCCCCCCCCCCCCCCTCTCTCTCTCTCTCTCTCTCTCTCTCTCTCTCTCTCTCTCTCTCTCTCTCTCTCTCTCTCTCTCTCTCTCTCTCTCTAATTTTGCCTCTCCTTCATCTTTCTCAATGAGATTCTAAAAGGCTGATTAAAAAAATAATCACCTTCTATAATCACCCTACCAACGTAAAAGTCTTAAAACGTCATTCAACAGCCTTTGATGAGTAACAGGCTTATCTCCTAAGGAATTGTGAGCAACATGCTTTTCTGCTATGGAAGAAGCATTACATATTAAGGCAATAAGGCTTGTTAGTGGCCTTCCTGAATTTGGTATTTTTCTATTTGTTTTTTTTTATATTCCCTCCTCTGGTGCCTATATATTTATGCATGGATGCTTTAACATGTTTTTATAATTTTTTTTTTTCTTTTGACTTATATTGGGTGACCGAATTTTGGTGCAAATTTTATAATACTTTAGAAAATGATTTTAGGGGCAAATGTGCCTTAAGTCCTGAACAACAGATCGGTTTAGTGTAGAGACACTGAAACAAATATTTTTAGTTGTGGTCCTTATAACAGATTTTAATAAATGTAGTCACTCAAAATACACGTGGGGTACATGCATCACGACATGAGCTTGTTACGTCTGACAAACTTCTGAAAATAACCAAAGTACCCTTACTTCTGTATCCTTCTTCATATGCAGAATTTCATTTATCGTTCAAAAAAATTGCAATAGCGATTTTACTGTAGCAAATTTTAACAATTTTATTTAAAATATAAATTTTTTAAAAAAAAATAAATTTTTTTTTTGGTAATGGGTGTTTAGTTCAATACAATAGATGGGGTTAACGAACAAGTCACTCATAATTAAGATCCTATTAAGGGGAGGTCCCAAAAATATTCGTTAACACCGATCTTGACCCCCCTCCCCTTCTCTCGTGATCAACACTGGCCACAATGGCAGCGAGCTACAGCGGGCGGCTCAGAGGAGCAGCAGCGGCAGCAAGGCAAGCAGCAGCGGGTGGTGTGGCCAGCGGCAGCGAGGCAAGCAGCAGCGGGTGGCGTGGCCAGCGGCGGCGAGGCGAGCAGCAGTGGGCGGCTTAGGTTTCAGGATTAGGTCTAGGGTTCATCCCCATGGGCTGTAGATCTTAGATTTTACGGATTGGATTAGGTTTTAGGGTACAAATTAGGTTAGGGTTCTCCCCATGGCCTATAGATCTTAGGTTTTAGGACTAGGTTTAGGTTTTAGGATTTAGGTTTAGTTTAAAGGTGATGGCATGCAAATAAAAATTTGAAGTGTATAGAGGGACATTTTCATCCTTTGTCCTTAGGCTTAAACGAAACTTATGTTTTGGACTGTTCGCTTAGTCCCCCTTCTTTTTTGCTACAATGATTTCGCTATAGCAAATGTTAAACATTGAAATGTTACTCTTCATAAAGAGTAACATTTCAGTATTAAAGAGTAACATTTGCTATAGTGATTTTACTGTAGCTATTGTTTTTGTTTTAAACGAGTTTTATAAAAAAAAATACTACAATGATTTTACTGTAGCAAATGTTACCCTTTATTACAGAAATGCTACTCTTTATAAAACATAGTATTTTGGTATAAAGAGTCTCATTTGCTACAGTAAAATCACTGTAATAAAAAATATAAAAATTTTATATAGAGCTTTTCCAAAAAAAAAATTGCTACAGTGAATTCACTGTAGCAAATTTTAAAATTCTAAAAATAAATAGTAACATATGCTACAGTGCATCTGTACGTTAGAATTTCAGTTGATGGAAGGGTTTGTAATTTGAACTAAATCTGATGGGTATAGATGGGCTTTTAAAACAGTGAGACGATTAAATATTATTGAAGGCGTTCGTTTTTTAGGTAGGGACCCCAACTTAAACAATGTGTTAGACGTCCTTAGCACTAAAATGATTCACATGTGGGGGACCGATCGCTAAGTCCCCAATGATTTTATCGTCTCTCCATCCAAGCACGAGCCCCATTTACTCATGGGACGCAGAACCACTTGATCATATGGAACTAATGGGGGGGGGGGGGGGGCGCGGGCGCGTTGACATTCGTATCCACCACCCAATTGAAAATTGCCACCGCGAACAGATGTGGACTCCGTTGATGAATTTTCATGCCCCCACCGAATGTGTTTTACTGTCAAAGGTGGCCGGGTAGTGCCGATAGGCACGGGCATACATATATCGGATTTTTTATAGGTGTTAATCTTATTGTGCCCTCTTTTGCAATTCATTGTTTTGTTGGATCAAATTTCATTACAAAGGCTCTTATATATGCTCTTCAAATTTTTACGGGGTTTTTTTTCAAAATATTATAAAAATAAATAAATATTTAACTTAATAGCGGTTGATCAAAACTATTTACCAAGTTAGCGCTCTGACAGTCATGTGGCATGTCAGAGCCGTAAAGCGAGCGCGCGGTTTTTTTTTTTTTTTTTTTTTCAAGTAGAACCCGGTATTTGGATTACCGGGTTTAAACCCGGTATTCTGGATACCGAGTTTAACCCACACTTAGCCGTTTTCTGGATACCAAGGTCCCATACTTGCCGCTTTCTTGTTGGATTTTCGGGTAAACCCGGTATCTAGAATACCGGGTTCTACTTGTATCGAATATATATATATATATATATATATATATATATATATATATATATATATATATATATATATATATATATATATATATATATATATATATATATATATATATATAGGGGTCAGGGAGCCTGCACTCGAGGTGCAGCAACAACGCTGCACCTCTCGCTTGTTTACCTACCTAGAAGTTTTGGAATTTGATGAAATTTGGTGAGGGTGTTGTCTAGGGTAAGATGATCATCCTCACAAATTTTCATCAAATTCCAAAACTTCTAAGGGGGGTCAAATGGTCGACGCAAAATCTGCAGATTTGAACGATGACTGCGGACGGCTGATTTTGCTTCGACCATTTGACCCCCCTAGAAGTTTTGGAATTTGATGAAAATTGGTGAGGATGATCATATTACCCTAGACAACACCCTCACAAAATTTCATCAAATTCCAAAACTTTTAGGTACGTAAAACAATGTCTGAGGTGCAGCAACGACGCTGCACCTCAGGTCCAGCATCCCCTTTCCCATATATATATATATATATATATATATATATATATATATATATATATATATATATATATATATATATATATATATATATATATATATATATATATATATATATATATATATATATATATATATATATATATATATATATATATATAGGGTCAGGATCGGATGACCCAGCAAAATTTTGACCCATCAATAACCCAGCACCCTTTGAGGCACCTAGAGGTTTTAGAATGGGCTGATTTTTTGTAGACATGTTGTCTATGATATGTTGATCATCCTCACAAAAAATCAGCCCATTCTAAAACCTCTAGGTGCATCAAAGAGTGCTCTTCAAATCAACGGTTAAAATTGACAGTTACCCTAGAAAACACACCCACCATCTTTCACAAAATTCTAAAACTTATAGGGTGGTCAAAATGATCGTAGCTCATTTTCTCCTTCCATAGCTCATAGCTCACTTTAACATTCCTCTCTCTCTCTCTCTCTCTCTCTCTCTCTCTCTCTCTCTCTTTATATATATATATATATATATATATATATATATATATATATATATATATATATATATATATATATATATATATATATATATATATATATATATATATATATATATATATATATATATATATATATATATATATATATATATATTACGCTTACTTTACGGCGCTGACATGCCACGTGGCTGTCAGAGCGCTAGGTTGGTAAATAGTTTTGGTCAACTGCTATTGAGTTAAATTTTGTTTTTTTAATAATATTTTGAAAAAAGCCCAATTTTTACTCTTATATGTTAGTTATATTGATTATTACTCATGCCCCAAACAACTTCCATCATTAGTTTTAGTTGTGATGCTTACTATGTTAACTAGTGATTAGCACATGTGGTGCACGTGCACATGATATATTGTACAAGAATATAGGTGTCACAGAGACAATGACAACGATGACATTGTTATCGCCTCGCTGAAAATGGTCACTGCAGAATATGGGCATCGTCGATGCCCACATTCGTCATTTGCGATCATTTTCGATGGGGGTGGTCGCTGCATAATGTGGCTGCCCATTGAAAATAGGTGCCATAACAAAATGTGGGTTCCCCAATACAAAATTCCCATGCCTCCTATCAATTTTTGGTGTATGTCGGTACTACTGCGACCGTCGAAGGCAGCCAAGTATGTTTTGTGCCTAAGGTGACTGCTGCAATGCCGACAGGCATTACTAGTTTTTAACATGACCTCACTCTTAAGCTATACGAGTTGTGTTATTCCAACATCGAGTAAGAACATCTTGATGTGGCACCGAATCAAAGTTGCCTATGCCTGACGGTTAGGGCGAGTGTGATTCACCAGCCGGGGTGGGAGGTTGTGATATGGTGCATGTTATAGGTCTTATGTTCTGAGTATAGATTTTATGTATTAATATTAATAAAGATGACTTTGGTTATTGCTTTAATTAGAATACTGCTTTGATATGTATTAATTCACATATAATAAAGGACCCTAGGGAACACAGTAGGCCACTGAGGCATATGGTGGGTCCATGATTGGGAGACCTAGTGGACCGGTTCTGTGTAGACCTAAAATTAGTTCACAACTCTGGTGATGCCGGTCGCTTCACCAGGAATAAGCTGTTGGCAGGTAAAGTAAGTAGTGAAGTCTCCATCACAGGAACGTTAGATTCTCATTTACCTGACCAAACACGATGATTGTATAGAACATGAACCAAGACGGTGCACAGATCAATGTATAAGAGACTAGTGCAAAAGTCGTCTTACTACTATAGATAATTTGTTCTCAACCTTGAGAGACCATGAACACTGAGCCAACCGGCTGTGTGATGCTTTGACGTTCCAACGTGTGTGGACCTTCTATGATCCAATACCATGGTATTTTGGGTTACCCGGTTGGCGCTGGAGTAGTATGCAATCCTCACAGGTTATCCGACATCCAGAGTTGGATTGGTGCATTTTGATGAGTCAGTCTGTCCACAAAATTAACCTAGGTCTGGTGGTTGTCAGTATGACGGACGACGTTCTGGATGCTAAGCATAGCACTGGAGTAATGTGGTATTATAGATGACAAGTCATCAAATCCTAGTCAAATGATCGATCAGGTCTGACGGTGCTTCCCACCGCCCAAATCGAATCACGGCACCAGTAAGAAGAGGGACTAAAGATTATCAGAGTATAGTAGAGAACAGGGTTACGAGGGAGTAACATAAGTTTAGGATATTACTAGAGTTCAACTTGCATCGCACTCTGGATGGCTATGCGGATTAGGACTGATTAGCGAAACTTTCGGTATGTCACCAGAACAGCTAATCAGGGATTCGGTTAGAGCTAGAAGTCTTAAACCATGAAGGTTCCACCCTGCTGTTGCATATAAGTATTATTTCTCGACTTGGTTGGATACGTTAGATACGAAGTAGCACAATGGACGCAAGCCCGAAGCCTAAGAACCTAATTCATATATATTAAAGACTCATAGGGGTATTTTGGTAAATAATAAAATATAGCTCAGAACATATTGAATATGGATTTTTAAATAAACGGAATAATTCTAGGAGCTCATAGGCATTAACGGAACTCGATTCCTATTATCACACCTCACTCTATCTCTCTTATCGTGCTCCCTCGCCATGAGGGCATTTTCGTCCGAAGTTTCGTGGAGGATAAGGGGGAAGCCCTATCCCTAGCCAAAATTCCTTCTTCCTCTTTATCGGGTCCAGCCACAACAAGCTTACGCTTGCATAAACCACTTTGTGGATGACCCTATATATGGACAGAGGGAGAAGGGGACGGCCCTAGCCTCTCCCTTTCGTGAGAAATCCGAA